>CM066578.1:2622500-2747500 GCA_033816785.1 Picus viridis | reverse complement strand
AGTCAGTAGGTATTTGTGATCACAGCGTTAAAGAGGATCATGCTATTTCCTTCCCCGCATGCTACTTTGCCTGGGACAAATCACTGTGTGGTATTTCAGTACTTATGCTGCGTGCAGTGCTTGGAGTAAGAGAAGTAAAGCAAAATAAACTATTCTTCTTTGGGGAAGAATAATGGAGAGTGAAATATTGTCTCAGCACAGACTTCTCCTATTCAGCAGGAAATTGTACCTCAGGGGATAGATAGATGGGACATGCCGACCAAATGTTGTGTGGAGAGAGGTGTGTGATGAAATGACAAGGATCAACCAATACTGGTGATGTTATAGCTTGTAATAATTATTCTCATGAGGCTGCTCCATCCATGCTAAATAAACAGGTTTTCAATTGAGAGCTGCAGTTCATGTCAGAATCTGTTAGACAAGCCCTAAGGACAGGAGAACATACAGTATGGGAACATACTGCATCTTTTTTGTTTAAAAGCTGGTTATGCTTAAGTAGATTTAGATTACCTGGCTAGTTTTTGATTGCTGTATCTCCAGCATGGCATCTGTACTGTGTGAATGGATAGTGGCAGGGAGAACAGATTATTGCAGCCACGATCTCTGCACAAGGCACTGAGCAAAATCACAGTCGGAAACCTCTTTCACTCCAAAGTTCTCAGAAGAAATGAAAGCAACAGTCCACTGGACTACACAACTAAAATTCAGGGCAGGACTACACATTAGACTAGACTAGACTAGACTAGACTAGAATAGACTAACTAGAATAGAATAGAATAGAATAGAATAGAATAGAATAGAATAGAATTTGAGTGAAGTGAAGTGAAGTGAAGTGAAGTGAAGTGAAGTGAAGTGAAGTGAAGTGAAGTGAAGTGAAGCGACCACATTGGAAAAGACCTTAGAGATCATCAAGTCCAACCTATCACCCAACACCATCTAATCAACAAAACCATGGCAACAAGTGCCTCATCCAGACTCTTTTTAAACACCTCCAGTGATGGTGACTCCACCACCTCCCTGGGCAGCACATTCCAATGGCCAATCTCTCTTTCTAGGAAGAACTTCTTCCTAACATCCAGCCTAAACCTCACCTGGCACAGCTTGAGACTGTGTCCTCTTCTTCTGGTGCTGGTTGCCTGGGAGAAGAGACCAACCCCCACCTGGCTACAACCTCCCTTCAGGGAGCTGCAGACAGCAAGAAGGTCTCCTCTGAGCCTCCTCTTCTCCAGGTTAAGCAACCCCAGCTCCCTCAGCCTCTCCTCACAGGGCTGTGCTCCAGACCCCTCCCCAGCTTTGTTGCCCTTCTCTGGACATGTTCCAGCGACTCAACATCTTTCCTAAACTGAGGGGCCCAGAACTGGACACAGGACTCAAGGTGTGGCCTAACCAGTGCTGAGCATAGGGCAGAATGACTTCCCTCCTCCTGCGGGCCACACTATTCCTGACACTGGTCATTATGCCATTGGCCTTCCTGGACACCTGGGCACACTGCTGGCTCATGTTCAGCCTACTACCAACCAGTACCCCCAGGTTCCTTTCTGCTTGGCTGCTCTCCAGCCACTCTGTCCCCAGCCTGCAGCACTGCCTGGGGTTGTTGTGGCCAATGTGTAGAATCTGGCACTTAGATGTGTTCAATCTCATGCCCTTGGATTCTGCCCATCTGTCCAGCCTGTCAAAGTCCCTCTGCAGAGCTCTCCTACCCTCTAACAGATCAACTCCTGCTCCCAGCTTGGTGTCATCTACAAATTTACTGATGATGGACTCAATGCCCTCCTCCAGATCATCAACAGGATGGGGCCCAGCACTGATACCTGTGGGACAATACTAGTGCCTGTGTATGAGCATGGGAATGTGAAGAGAACTATGGATTCTCCGCATAGGGAACTGTTTCCGGGCAGAATGGCTCCTGTGCCCATGACACAGGCAGACTTGGTCTCTTTCCCTGAAGCTCAAGAGGAGGAGCAGGACATACCTGTCTTGGCGGTTGAAACGCAGCAACTTTCAAGCTTCAGATTTACTTTAACACCAAATGACATGGAACTTATATCTTGGGTAGGATATAAACCAAAACAATACAACACACATAGTGTATCTTTAGCAACATAGAGTACATCTTAATGCACACTTTGAATTTCTTTGCATACATTTTAGAGCTTTCATACAATCAATCTTCCTATGAAGTATCAAATGGGAGGAAAGCACAAGAGGTCTCCGGAAGTATTTCAGGGTGCTGTACGATGGCATTTGTTGGCAATGATGTTGTCATTAAGAGACAATGAATTTTGAAATTCAATGCCTCTGCAGTGGCTTAGACAGAAGCAAAAGTTTTCTTTTTAATGCCAAAAGTTTTATTTAATTGTTCTTAATACTAATGTGATTCTCTCAGACTTCATTTCATACGTGTGAACGCTGCATGAGCAACAATGTGAAGCACCTATTGGTTCAAAGGTGGTCATGCAAGGGAAGTCATAATTTCCAGTCCAGCTCATGAGGCTTAAGGTGAGGAGGAAGTTCTTCACTGAGATAGTCGTTTGTCATTGGAATGTGCTGCCCAGGGAGGTGGTGAAGTCACTATCCCTGGAGGTGTTGAAGAGGGGATTGAACGTGGCTCTTGGAGCCATGGTCTAGTCATGAGGTCTGTGGTGACAGGTTGGACTCAATGATCTTTAAGGTCTCTTCCAACCTTGGTGATACTGTGATACTGTACAGGGTTAAACCCTGGGGTTTTGTCCCACCCAGGAGAGCCCTATGCAATGGTTTTGATACATATGTCACCAGAAGTGAGGGAAATTTACACCTTTTTTTTTTTTTTTTTTTTTTTTTTTTTAAGTAGATACCAGCTATTATTATTTTTGTTGCCCCTACTAACATGTCATGATTTCATAGCAATGCAGTATATGGACAATCACAACAACAGAGTCCCAGATAATGACTTTGTTGATTAGATTTCATCTCTGCTGCAGTACGATTATGTACAGTATCATTCAAGTTAATTTACTCCTTTATCAATTTCATAAATCACTGTTTTGGGAGGGAGTTTAATCTCATATATCTTATTACCTGTATGAATCCTCTTGTTGACAAGAGGAGGTGGCTTTGCAAGAAGCATCTGTGTAGAAACTTATCGATGGACTTCTCCAAGTTGTAGGGACAGCTTGGAAAAAAGCAGAGATGCTTATTCACAACCTGAAGGACAGAAGACTGAAATTGGCATCATGAGCTGGAGGCAAGAACTGACCTCCAGATATTGAACGAAGGTGGTATGGAGGAGATTGTAAACAATCTTCAAAATTATTACAGCTGGAGAAGCCCAGAAAGGAATGTGAAGATCAAAACACTGTAACTAGTGAGACTCTCAAAACAGCTTCATGAAGTAAGCCTGTCTTTATCAAAACAATAGGAAAGGATATTACAATGCTAAAATACGAAACTTAGGAGCATGGAGGAGGAGTTTAGCTTTGTGGGTGCACCCTGTAAGGCTGTACCCCAGAGAATATCAGACCAAAGCAGATATTAAAATATGCAAGTAATTACCTGGCTGCTATTGGGAAGTTTCCTACTCTCCTATGTCAGGTTCCCTAGCAGGCTCATCACTTTCTAAGAGTCCTCAGAGCACTGCTCAGCAGCTGGCTCAAACTCAGGACGTGAGAGGGTGCTCCAAGGTACAATATGGATGGCAGTCGCCGAGATCTGAACGTGCAGTAGCTGCAACATCAATGAGCATCTCGTTTCCAAACCACTGTTACCCAAATATTGTGGCTCAATAGACCAAGCAGCTGTACTTCCCTTCAGCAGCAGGAAGCTGGCAGCTGAACCTACTTCCTCCTCCATCTCCCACTTGGGCATATCCTTAATGCAAAATCACTCCATTCATTTTGGGGCGTATCACACAGAACTGTAATTCCAGCCTCCTTCAAACCGAGTTTAGTTCTGGTGTATGGGAGCAAGTGCTGTTTTGGGGAGTAGAAATTGAACTATCTTGCAGGCCCGTCTAAGGTTTCCCCCTGAATATAGTTTTCCATGCAGTTAGATCTGCACTCAGCAGTAATCACTCATGTAGGCTATGCTATAAGTACTTTCTCCATGTGTTGCATTTGAACGATGACTTACTGTTATTATATACTCACATATATTCCCAGGGGCCCTGCTCAGGACAAAGTTTAGTAAGTTGAAAAGAAAACACAGTCCCTTTCTCTGGGTTGCAGAAGTGACAGAGAGCAGGTAATGAGGGACACACAGCACAAGCACTAGTACAGTCTCATCTTTTCTTTTCTCCTGATAGATACATAAAATTAGTGCCAACTATTCTAATCAGTCCCTTAAGATGCCATTCAAGCTCCTGCAGTGGCATAGCCTCAGCTAAAAGCTCTGGGTTAGGTAAAACTGTTCCCTTCTGTTATGGGAGAGGCTTGGGTTATAGAAATAGCTTTTAGATATCACTATGGTAAAATTCACTGCTAGTTATTCCTAAAAAAACCCAACCCAACAAACTTGTGGGCCCTCATTATTTCCTACTTACAACATCACAGAGCCAACAGAGCTACTCTGTACCCTCAAGTTTACTTCGGGTGTGCAAAAATGATACAGAGCCAAAACTTGCAGAGTGTGTTGGCTGTTTAGAAATGTGTAAAATCCAGGGAAACACTCAGTGCTGAAAAAATGGGCTTGTGACTTCTAAGTAGTTGATTTCATTCCTCCTGTAGCTAACATCCAGCTCACTAAGGGAACTCAGGGTGAAAAACTAAAGGAGGATTAAACGTGAGTGTCCTTCTTCCTTACCCACAGGGTGCTGTAATTAGTACAGAGCAATAGCACCATCAAGCTCCAGCTGAACAATTGCATTGCATGAAATGCAACCAACAAGTATCCTGCTATAAACAGTCGCATCCGTGTGGTAGCACAGAAGTATGCACCAGTGCCATCTAGCCAATCCCTGGTGTATGTCACTTCTAGTGCTTAGGCAAACCATGAAAAGCCATCAATTATCAAATACTGCTGCTCACACACTTGGACAAATTCATAGAACCAATTATTAAAAATATATCATTGTGACAAGCTCATTGAAATTAATAAACTGAGAAAAATATGGAGTGAAATACCTTAATTCAGTGTTAGCACATTGCTTAGTACATTTGCAGCGCTGGTTAGGCCACACCTTGAGTCCTGTGTCCAGTTGTGGGCCCCTCAGTTTAGGAATGATTTTGAGATGATGGAACATGTCCAGAGAAGGGCAACAAAGCTGGGGAGGGGTTTGGAACACAGCCCTATGAGGAGAGGCTGAGGGAGCTGGGATTGTTTATCCGGGAGAAGAGGAGGCTCAGAGGAGACCTTCTTGCTGTCTACAGCTACCTGAAGGGAGGTTGTAGCCAGGTGGGGGTTGGTCTCTCCTCCCAGGCAACCAGCACCAGAAGAAGAGGACACAGTCTCAAGCTGTGCCAGGGGAGGTTTAGGCTGGATGTTAGGAAGAAGTTCCTCCTAGAAAGAGAGATCGGCCATTGGAATGTGCTGCCCAGGGAGGTGGTGGAGTCACCATCACTGGAGGTGTTTAAAAGAGACTGGATGAGGCACTTGTTGCCATGGTTTAGTTGATTAGATGGTGTTGGGTGATCGGTTGGACTCGACGATCTTGAAGGTCTTTTAAAACCTGGTTAATTCTGTGTCCTTATTCTATTCTGGTCATACAAGATCAACAGAGCTAGCTATTTACCAATGGCCCTGTCCTCACCAAAGCTCTCCTGATGTGGTGTCCAGAGAAAGTTAGAGAAACCAACTGTCTGTGGAATAACTTTCAGAGACAAAAAATAAAAAGCAGAAAGTCAAGGACTTTCCATTGAACCAAGCCAAATGTTAAGTACTAAAAAGCTATTATATCTGACTAGGAGTACTGCTTGTTCTGAGAAAGCAGCAGTCTCAAAGTTACCAATAAGCAGACCTCCATCCAATCCCTAGTATTTTAAGTGTCTCAGTTTGATGGTATAGAGAGTTCAATAAAAGAAACAGGCTCCCCAGTTTAAAACTTACATCACATCTAATGTAATGGCCAGGGTAAAATGAACTGCAGTTAAAGAGCCTTGGAGTCTCCCAAAGCAAAACCCAGGGTCGGAACAAGAATTTCAGGAAGGTTTCCACCACCATGAGGACTTCTGTGCTTCAGCCTCATTTCTGCACGGAATGGCCATACTGTGCCAGAAAGACCGCCCATGAGGATCACCGCCATTGGGAGAATATTTAGTTCCTCCAGTGCTGCTGGAAGTGTTTTGGGAGAACTGATGATGCCCTCAGCCCATTGCAGATAACAGGAAGTGCCCTGGGATTTGAAGACACTGTGATTTCAGCCTTCGTAACCAGTGAGAGAGAAGGCTGGAGGAAAGGGGTAATATTTTCATTAGATCAGTTGTCCAAAGTGCAGTTCTCCTTGTCACTAGATGGTGCAGTAGAGTAGCTTTACTTTGGATCCCTTGAACTAGACCTTTGGAAAACACACCAAGGTGGTATGTTTTACAGTTAAAGCCTTCCATAAAATACGTCTTCCAGGACTATTCCTGTTTGCAGTTTGAGCACTATGGTCTTCTCTAGCACTGCTTGAACCTGGAGATGAGTGTTGCCTGTGAGGAGTAGCCTAAAATCACTGAGTTTGAGCTAGCTATGCCATACCCATGTGACATCCTATTGACTTAGAAAAGCCTAGTGGTACAGTTGAGAACCAGGGCAACGTTGCATTCATCGTGGGAAAGGTTAAAGAAAACTTTCAGAGATTATTTCTTCGGTTCCCCAATTTTCACTCGAGCTGTAAGGAGGGAAATAAACCAAGGATGAGTTTAAGTATTACTTGTGACTTGGAATGAAAAGTCTACATGACACTAACAAGAGATGTCTTTTTTCTCCTGTTCTCTTGTTTCTTCCTTTCCCATTGGAAGTGGAATAAAAAGCAAAGGAGCCGATGGACTCTAGTGCTAAGGTGGGTAATCTAGGAGTCTCACTCTAACTACTCCTTATTCTTAGTATCAAATTATTAACTTCCTGTGAAGTATCATAGTATCAGTCAGGGTTGGAAGGGACCACAAGGATCATCTAGTTCCAATGCCCCTGCCATGGGCAGGGACACCCTACACTAGATCAGGCTGACCAGAGACTCACCCAGCCTGGTCTTAAACACCTCCAGGGACGGGGCCTCAACCACCTCCCTGGATAACCCATTCCAGGCCTTCACCACTCTCATGGTGAAGAACTTCTTCCTCACATAAGTCCCTATCAGCAGTCTGTTACCTTTCTAAAATTGATGACTGACAATTTCTAGCCTGTACTTCATATGCTTCTTGGTATAGCCCCTTTCACACAATAACAGGATATTTCTATTGCTGTTTTATACCTAGCAGTTTTGCAGCTCTAGCAATAGACATGTCCTTCTGCTTTCAGGAAAAGACCAGCTCTAATGTTAAAGCAACATTTGATGTGTTCTTGATAAGGGAGGCTCATCAAAACACCCAATATTGGAGTTCAGGTTTGAATCAAAATTATCAGATTGTCCTTATTGTGTTGGACTGTTGCTTGGGAACTAAATTGTCAATGTTGGGAATAGAGCTTTACAATATATTCTACAGTTTGAGTATCTCAACAATAAGAAGACACTGTGGTTTGAAAGGTTAATGGCACATTTATCTCAACTATGATTCTGAGAAAACTTTATAAGATCATTTTATTTTCACTTTGCAGATAATGAGAGCATTTCAATTTGGATAGCAGCATGAGAACTATACAACTCTGTACTGGATTTTACTGGGCTAAGATTAAAATGTGTACTTATTTTTTTCCTCTAGGAGGGTTCCTGCCAGCTTGAAGACAGGATAGATTTTGGAGAGAGAAAGAAGTCAGATTCTTCTGCGGTCCATGCAGGCATTATTTAAAACCCTTGAGATAAAATAGTAAGAAGCAGAAGTAACCATAGTAAGTCTAAGTGCTAGTTCTCAAATTGCTAAGCCTTCATGGAGTAGAGCTGGTTATATACCACATTTTCATTACCTTGGTATATTTTATCATTTGTTCAGTGAGCTGAGCAAGTCAAAAGAAGGATGTGAAAATTCACTGCTGATGACATGACTAGCAGCAAGCACGAGGGATAATGTCTCAAAGACTTACCAGTTGAGGGGTGAAACTTCTGAACTGTGATGACATCAGGCACCATTTCTGTCTTACTGATTATTGACTGAAAAACAAATTAATGCCAGACAATGATTACTCTTGGGTCTGTGAACTGTGTATGTGTAACTGCGAGAGGAGGAGGCTCTTCCCCATGAGAGTGGTGAAGCCCTGGAATGGGTTGTCCAGGGAGGTGGCTGGGGCCCTGTCCCTGGAGGTGTTTAAGACCAGGCTGGATGAGGCTTTGGCCAGCCTGATGTAGTTGTAGGGGCGTTGGAACTAGATGATCCTTGTGGTCCCTTCCAACCCTGACTGATACTATGATACTATGATGATACCCAAGTGATCATTGTTGTATATTGGGGCATACAAAAGCACACTCTTGGAGGAAATTACACATTGCTCAGAAAATGGAATGCAGTTCAGCATAAATTCAGATGTCAGGGTAGCAGATGGGTTGACTATATTTTTATGATTGTTTTCTAGAGAAAAATAGAAGTCATTACATTTTGAGCAACTCCTTTGAATTCTAGAAAGCTGAAGCAAGCCAGTGTGTGCTAATAATAAAATGATAGATTCTCAAATGACAGTTCTAAATCCATGGAATTAAAATAACACTTATGTAAGCAATTAGGTAATTGTCAAGATTTTTCTCTCTGTGCCTCAGTGTGTGCATATAATTGCATATTCACTACATAACATTTATATATGTGTGTGTGTGCATTCCACTTGGGGGCATGGGGAAGAGAGGAGGATGTGGGAGGACACAGTACAATTGGGCATACTGAGCTGAGAGCTGAGTAATGGTGTGTATTAAGTGTTTAGAGTGCAAGTGGGGAGTGAATGCATTTGGGACGTGAAATACCATCCTGGCAAGCTGAGGAGAATCTGATATATTTTTAAAGGATTTTGTAAACTTGTTTTATAGATTTTTTTGTCTTTGAATCCAATTCTGCAGTGCTGAATTGAGAAGGTGCTGAAAAGATCTGAGAATAGAATAGAATAGAATAGAATAGAATAGAATAGAATAGAATAGAATAGAATAGAATAGAATAGAATAGGAGTAAACCAGGTTGGAAGAGACCTTCAGGATCATCACATCCAACCTATCAACCAATCCAACCCACCTAAACAACTAAACCATGGCACCCAGCACTCCATCAAGTCTCCTCCTGAGCACCTCCAATGATGGTGACTCCACCACCTCCCCAGGCAGACCATTCCAATGGGCAATCACTCTCTCTCTATAGAATTTCTTCTTAACATCCAGCCTAAACCTCCCCTGGTGCAGCTTGAGACTGTGTCCTGTTGTTCTGGTACTGGCTGCCTGGGAGAAGAGGCCAACCTCTGCCTGGCTACAACCTCCCTTCAGGTAGTTGTAGAGAGCAAGAAGGTCACCCCTGAGTCTCCTCTTCTCCAGGCTAAGCAACCCCAGCTCCCTCAGCCTCTCCTCATAGGGCTTGTGTTCCAAACCCCTCCCCAACTTCATTGCCCTTCTCTGGACACCTTCCAGCAAGTCAATATCCTTCCTAAACTGAGGGGCCCAGAACTGCACACAGGACTAGAGAAGTGGCCTAACCAGTGCAGTGTACAGGGGCAGAATGACCTCCCTGCTCCTGCTGGCCACACTGTTCCTATGTGAATATTTTGCTCTACGTCATTCTCACATGTCATCTTCAAATGTGAAAAAGAGCCTTGGTAAGACAGCATGAAGGGGAAGGGAGATGCCCAGCTGTGCTAGAAAGAAGAAATAAGAGTTATAAGCAAATGATGTAACTAGGTGAGGATGAATGGCATTAGATGAAGGTGATGTCCTGGACACTTTATGTCGCAAGAAGGCTTAACTGTGTGAAAGACTGTCTAGTTAAGTGACCAATCAAAACTGGTTCCTGCAGGTCCATTCAGACGTCATACTGCTCCAGATAATATCACTGAAGATCTCAGTCATCAGAGTTGAGAGAGACGCTGCATACCCAAATGAAAAATTGGTATAGGCGTTCATGTAATAAAATCCACTAATCCAATCATAGCTGCACAACTGCTGCATTCTGTTACCATCTGGGAAACAAGATGTATATCCCACGAGGCAGTCAAAAAGGGCAACATTTTGAAATAAATTCCATCACTCTGCATGTCAGAATGTCTCATTATGGGCAGCCTTGTGTTCCAAACCTATCATTTTGTCTCAGGAAATTTAAAGAGACACATTCAGAAAAAACAAAGGAAGGAAAAGTTTTTGAGCAATTAGTTCCCTTTTTACTTAAGATGTTTCAGAATGCAGAATCTCTTCTAATAAATACTACACATGATTGGTTTTGAAGTGTTTCATTTCATTTGTTTATCCATTAAGACACGTTCCTCTGCAGTTTAGCCCCAAAGAAGTTTTGTTTAGCACGGTGGAGGTTGCTAGAAATGGTACTAAACCAATGCCACATCCACTACAATGTGTAGCCATAACAGAATTGATCTAGTTCACAGAATCACAGAATTGTCAGGGTTGGAAGGGACCTCAAGGATCATCCAGTTCCAAGCCCCCTGCTGTGAGCAGGGACACCTCACACTAGATCAGGTTGCTCACAGCCACACCCAGCCTGGCCTTAAAAACATCCAGGGATGAGACTTCCACCACTCCCCTGGGCAGCCTGTGCCAGTGACTCACCACCCTCATGGGGAAGAACTTCCGAACGTCTGATTCAAATCTACCCTCCACTAGCTTGGATCCCACTCCGCCCAGTCCTACCACTCCCTGACACCCTAAAACGTCCCTCCCCAGCTTTCTTGTAACCCCCTTCAGATACTGGAAGGCCACAATAAGGTCTCCTTGGAGACTTCTCTTCTCCAAAATGAACAATCCCCAACTCTCTCTGCCTGTCCTCATAGGAGAGGTGCTCCTCTGATCATCCTTGTGGCCCTTCTCTGGACACCTTCCAGAACCTCCAGATCTTTCTTGTAACAGGGGCTCCAGAACTGGACACAGTACTCCAGGTGAGGCCTCACAAGAGCGGTGTAAATGGGTAGAATCACCTCTTTTGACCTGGTGGGCACACTTCTCTTGATGCAACCCAGAATACAGTCGGCTTTCTGGGCTGCAAGTGTACACTGGTGGTTCATTTTGAACTTCTCATCTACCAGTACCCCCAAGTCCTTTTCTTCAGGGCTGCTCTCAAGCCAGTCACTGTCCAGCCCATATCGCTGCCTGAGTTTGTCCTAACCCAGATGGAGGACCCTGCACTTGGTCTTGTCAAACTTCATGGGGTTGGCATGGGCCCACCTCTCCAGCCTGTCAAGGTCCCTCTGGATGACACCACACAGCTTGGTTTACATGCTGCCAGACTTAAATTTCTAAAATGAATATACTGTGCACCATTGTGAGGCTTTCTCATAGCCTAGTGAGTTATATCAGCCACAAGAAATCTTTTTTTTTAGTACTGTCTCACTGCTCCCAGGTCAATCCAACATTAACATCATCCTTCCCTTCTGCTTGGGTGGCTCTTTACAAGTGTGTTTGGCAAGGCCTGATTGCTGGCCCACTTCATCACTGACACTACCGTTACCCAGGACAAATCCCTGCTAAAGCCACGAGTGTGTGAGACCTGCTTAGGGAGGGCTCCTATGGGTCTGGCTGTGCTTTAAAGTTTAACATCATATGCAGTGTCCATGAAGAGCTGTTTTCTCCCCCGGGTCATGCTTATGCTCTGCGTCAGGTTGTTTCTCACTTTCCCATCCCTCCTGCCTGTTATGAACCACAGCTGAACAAAAATCCAATAACTGACAAGCCTGAAAGTAATACTTTTGCCCCTCCTGTAGCTCTGCCCTGCACATGTGTGGCTTTCATTCCCTTTGGGGGTGATTCGGGACACTGGTGTTCAATGGCTGTTACATGTAACATCTGGAATATTAACCACAGTCAGTGTGGCAAGAGATAGTGAAGATGGAAAATGACACATGCCAGAGTTGGCCATTAATAGGATTACTATTCTGTTGTGTGACTTTTGAGTTAGGACATTCAATCCCAATACGAGTATCTTCTCTGTCTCTAGGGCAAAAACTTAATTCTGTTGCTTTTTGAACTAGTCTCAATTTATAATATGTCTACCCTTTATTACAATCATTTATTTCCCTTCAACATTTTATGAAGTGTGCTTATTAAATGAAATGGTGAGTCTGGCACTGGCATGTCTCTTGTGCACTTCTTTTTTTCTTTTCTTGCATTTCCTTTCTTTTGGCAGGTCCATGCAAAGGGAGTAAGTTTCTGTGGGCTGTGCATGCTTTTCCACCCTTTTCCAGGATTTGTCACATCTCCTGGAAGGCCTTGTAACACAGAAAACATGAATTTATATCCCAGCAATTTGCCAAGTCTTGTCAAATCCTAACATTTTTGTTGGCAACTATTTGCATCTCTCGTCTGAAAGAGGGTAACTTAGATCATCCAGTCACATCCAGTTCTTTGGATGCCTTTTGGTGGCTGATGTGTTAGTTTTGATGCATGGTTAATCTCTGCTTGCAAGGGGCCGACCACTATATTTCATGTCCTCACTCAGTGAATCTTTTGCAAAGTGGACATTCTGCTTCATCAGCTGATTTTCCAGCTTTACACATCTGCACTTGCAGTCCCACTTCTCTCTAGTGAAAAATGATCTGAGGAAAAGAAAAATATTAACAATTAAATAGAGGTAGTGCTTCTTCCTTCCCTCAGATAGAGTTTCTTTGTTAGGTACAGTTGCAGTGACACCTACCAGACTGTAAGTGAATCTATCCAGTGAGCTGATCATATATTTATTTTGGGGGGAAGATGCTGTTCATTTTTAACTCATACCTGTCACCTTAGTGCAGCAATCCCAAAACTTCAGCCCTTGGGTTGTGAAACCAGAGTCATTTAAACATCTATAACACGAAGAAGTGTAAGGAAAAGTTACTGTTCATTACAGCTTGTTCAAAGAGCTCCAGGTGAGAGAATTTTTGATGGTTTTAAATGCCTAAAGAATAAAATAATTCTCTTTTTTCTTTTGCACTGAACAGAATTAGTGGTGACAACACCAAAAGGATATGGAATTTCCTCAGGTAGGATCCATGAGGACAATATTTATTGGTTTTGGTTACTAGCTGCACCAGGAGTGAGAAATTTCCATAATAATCAGTGCAGCAGATGTTCGAGCACTGTGTCTAGTCCTGCCATATGCTCTTTGTTATGAGTCATTCTGGATGCCATCCATCCTCGTACCAGTGCTTACTCAAAGCATCAATCCATAGCAGGAAGAGTGAACCAAGGCATATGCACCAGAACATCTGGGAGAGCCTGCCTACCTCCGCAGCTCGCTCAGAAGAGGGGAATGCAAGAGCCAGGCTGCGTTTATGTTCATTGCCATCTATACATGACCCAGGCTATGCTGGGGACACAGAATGGGTACTTAATGGGTACACAGACAGTGAGGAATCCACATCAGGCAGTTGTTTTGAGTCATTCCTTGTGACTTGTTGGGATAGCAGACCTCCCTCTGAAATAGAGCACTTTTTGCCCTTTAACACAGTGTTTCTTAAATTCATTTTGAGTATGAATGCATTCACCAGCCTCTGTCTGTGTCATGTTTTCAAGGGAAAATTAGACTGATCCATAGTCACGCTTAGTCACACAAGGAACCCGTGTTTAAATTTGTGCCCCAGGTGGACTCTGTCCTTTTTTTCTTCCTGTTTGAAAGCAAACACCCTGCCTTCTCATGCACTAGTTCAGTCCTGTATGTCAGCAATGGAGGAGGGAAACAGATGCCAGAGGAGCTGGAGGAAGAGAAAGGACAGGCTGCTGCTGCTTCTAACATCACCTCAGGAGATCATGGGTAAGGGACATAAAGGGGGGAGGAAACAACCGAAAAAACCCCACCAACACTTTTGTTGGAAGACATCCATGAGTTTTTCTTTCAGTTTGAGGAAAATCTCACTAGCTGTTAAAAACCAGGGTGTGCACTTTAAAATTGAGAGTTAATTCAGCAACGAATCCCTGCTTGATAACAAGTGCAAGCATTCAGCTGCCTCCCCTTTTGCTCTGTGTCTCTCTTCTTCCCTTGAGCCTCCTCCCACCCCAAGTGAAAATAACAGTCTGTTTTCAGCTGTGGGTACATGTGTCTTTAGCTGCCTGGTGAGAATTAGTAATTGAGATGTTACTCCGGTCAGGGCGAGCAAATTGGCATGTCCCTGTGCACCTTTGCCTTGTGAGGGCAGAGCCAGCCAAGCACACAGTGGTAGGCAGGCAGCCCCAGTTGTGCCTGGGTCCCCACGACTCCAGCATTCCTGGGCACAAGAAGAAGGAGGCTGTTGTGTAAGAGAGGGGAAATGGGAAGCTATTTACTTTAAAGGATTTCATGCTTTGCTCCAGAAAAAATGGCCTGAATTCCAATCTGGTTTTGACAAAAAAATCTCAAGATATTGCCATGGTAGCAGTATTTTTGGTTGCTTAAACTATCTTACTGAGGACATAACTGGTTTTAGCTCCTTGACATATGTCTAAACTTCAGTAAAAGTGAGTCATATCTGGTTGTTGGGTTTTCCTTCTGGGGGCAAATCTATTTTTCCTGCCTTGTGCCATGCTGTGCTGTTTGTACTGCATGGCAATCTGATCTCTCAAGGTGCTGAGTGGTTCTCTCAGCACCTGTACGTCAACATGGTCTCTGCACTCAATCTCACACCATACTTTACTGGATAAGGCCTCTGGTGTTTAAGTGCAATAGCAACACCATCATGTCACAGGACCGTTTACCCACTGACCATATCATCCTGGGTTTGAGCGTGCTTCAGAATGATGCTGAGAACCTGTGCACTTTCAGAAGCCAAAAAAGGCTCAATCCAGAGAAATATTTCTAATGAATGTAACAGAATGTACATTATAAGTATGATAGTTATCTTTTTCCTTCTAACAGATTGAGTTGTACCAAATTTGGTGTTACATTGGTGACTATTACACTTTCACAGCTCTCTGTGTGTATCAGATTTTAAAAGTTTGTTTTGGTATACGATCCAGAGACTTCATCCTCTGCATCCCTCTCACACTGTGCTGGAGCCAAACAATGAAACTTATTCCTTTAAAGTCACAATCTCCTTGGTGTTATTTCCAGCACAGACTTGTCATAGAGGGATATCAGTCTCCTAAAGAGTCCCCCTGTTTTTTCACAGGCGCTGAACGTGGTGTTGTTCAATGAGAGGTACATTTGCAAGCCTCACTTTTTGCCAGAAAATGCCTGTCCACTAAAACAAGATTGTTGGTTGCTTTGTTGTTGTTGTTTTCCCTATGAATAAGCAGCATTTGGAGGCAATGTTTACCAAATCCAAGATGCAATTTTTTTGGAGCAGAACTATACGATATCAAATGCATATGGCTTTATTGCTGTAAATCAAACTGCCGTTCGAGTGACTTATTGCAAACAAGCAATCCAAAAGTAAAAGCTCCTCTGTATGATTATGTATGTATATATTTGCACACCACACTTTTGGTTCTCATTTTGGCAACTGTAGGCTGGACAGTTAATCTGGATATCTCCTGCTGTGGCACTGGGACATGTTCCCCCATTGTGGCAAGAGCACATATGGAATTTTATGAGTCTGCTCTGTCTCTTTGCTAACAGGCTTCACCTTTTACCTCCAAGAGCCAAGGATCTTGATTTTAAATCCAGAGTTTACAGGTTCAGAACTTGCAGGCAACCTAGCCAGAGGTGCTCTCATGTGGGCCCAAAACCAGCAATAAAAAGGCCAAGTAAAGAATCGTGATTTTATCCTTCCACACCATGATTCTTCTTCCATCTTTACTGGATATCAGTATTGCTTTTCCAAGGTTTGTGATAATGGGTTAATCAAAATAATTCACAAAGGAAAACACACTATTTCCCAGAGACAATGGCATATTGAAGTGCTTTTTCACGGTAGATGAGTTTTCAGTGTGTCATCTTTGAAAATATGGGCAAACGAATTCTTTCTTTGGTCCAACAAAAACAGCCACAGAAAGAAAAGGATGCAAACTTCAGGGTGTTGCAAGTTCATTTTCAGAGCTAAGCTGTGGTCTCTCTATTTTAGTCTTGCCAAGAATGCATGCCAAGTCATTGAGGTTGACCACATTTTGTTACCTCTGTTTTTGCCATTCTACCTTATTCCTGAGACAAGTGGGAAAAATGCGTCTGAGAACTGTCTTTAAACCCTAGGTTGTCTTTAAAGCCTAGATTGTACATTTTAATGAAGAGAGGGCATGTCCCACTACTGTGCACTGCTGTCTGGGCCTCAGATTATTATATACTGTTTTGAAATTCATAATTATAACCAGGTTTGTGATGGATCACATGCCTCTCCAGGCAAAAAAATTCTGTCATCCTGAGAGATCTGCTATTTCAGAGGAAAGCAACTAATTCAAAACTAGCATTTGAATACTTTTAGCTTTACTTCCTTTGGCCTCCTCTACCCAAGGTGTAAAAAATGTCAATTCCTATATTTCTGGGAAATTAATTTTCAAGACCGACTTCGGGCCAGTAACCTGGAGTGCTAACATAGTCCATATGTTTGACTAGTAAAGGTTGATTGAAAAGTATGAAAGTTCTAGCAAAAGTGCTTTTTTCCTGCTCCTTTTATTCCATTATACTGATGATAATTCACAGTTACTCATGTCTGAGCCCTGCTCCCTAGTGAAGCTGAGACGAAGGTAAAACGCGGGGAATTTGTTCCCCATAGGTGCTGCTTCTGCTGCTCAGCAAAAGCTCAGTATTTATAATTTGCTCTCCTGCAGCATTTGTCATCGTTCTGCCCCTCTCTTAAGACTTTGGTTCCCACCCAGTATTTTCTTTTAAAACTCCCTTTCATGTTAATGCACATTTTGTGTTTTCTTAAAGTAAAAGCTGTCACGCCGATCTTCTGCTTCCTTTATTGAGAAAACAGTAATACCCAGGCGGTGGTGGGAAAAAATCGAGAGGGGGGGAGAGGCAGAAAGGAAACAGAAATCATAACCCAAACCTTTGCTCTGATTATTGAAATAGCCAGCGTTCCCTCGGGCTCTGACGAAGGGAAAGGTACTTCTGCAGTGTCTTGGAATATTTTTCTTCTGCACAGTTCTGACTTTTCATCACATAATGCTACAGTGAGAGAAGGGAAGAAAAGAAACCGAGCTCGGAGGTTCTACAGTAAGTTTTTCATTGTCTTTCGTAGTGCCACTTGCAAGTAACGAGTCCCAAGTAATATTAATGTTAAGGTGTTTAAAGCTGTGATTCTTAATAGTCCTGTGTAAAATTATTTAGCAAGCCCGTTATTCCAGTATTAATGCTTTCTCCTCCTTTGTGGAGATTTTGTAGTTTAAAACAGGCAGTGTCAGAGTGACACTTTTAATGTAGATTTATTACCATATTTAGTACTAGTGCTTTATTACTAGTTGCAAATATTTATGGACTTACGGAAAGCTTTGGTAAGCCTCAGATCCAGTTTTCAGCAAGATATTTAAAGACAAAAATGAGACAAATAAATGCAGTGAAAGACTTCAGTGAATAGATTTCCGTACGGTCAGGAGGGACTCTGCACAAGTACGGAACGTTTCCCTCAGCGAGAAACCCAAATCATAGTCAGAGAAGTGCAAAACGTTAAGACACTCCGCCTGTCAGGGACTGCTTTTTTCCTTCTGAGCTGACTCAGGTTCAAATTAGATTTAAAGCAGTCTTAAGACTCATATATTTCGCTGGACTTCAGATCTTCTGAAGACAAGTCACTGGCAAAAATTCTTCCCAATTTCAGGGTGCATAAAAGGGTAATGCTGCTGCGGGGGCAGCTGCCAAGGTGAGCTGTGCACGATTGGACGGACGTGGAGAGGGGAAGGATGCAGCAGCTTTCTTCTCCACAGCAAGGCATTTGGTACTCTTTGAAAAATCAGCTAGCAGACTAAAAAATATGCCCTAAAACAAAATGTTTTCCATCATTAAAGTGTAGGTAGCAATGGATTACTGAGCCAAAACAAAACAAACAAAAAACCCACCCCAAAACACCACCACCACCAAAGGCTTGTCCTTGCAACTGCCAGGTGACCACCTGAATTTGCAGTTGTAGAATATTTCTTGCCTAGAAGTGCTGCCATTCTTCCAAACACGATCCATAATCACACAGGCACAAGTTCAGCAAATCAGGAAGCAAAGACCAATTGCTGGGAAATGTTTTGCTTTTAATTATTTTCTCCACACAAGCTACAATTCTAGACAAAGGGTAGCAAAACCCTGCTGCTTTCTCTGCAAGCATACACTGATTTAGAAATGCTGTTAAAATTGCTTATCTGGAAATCACCTACCAGAGAAAAACTGAAAATAAACACGTTTTCATGTAGGTGTGTGTTAGGGTTAGGGTTTAGGGCGGAGTGCCGCTGTGAGTAAGATTCCTAATGCTGCTTCCATCACAACTCTGCACTTGAGGTCGATTCCTTTTATTTTCTTTCCTGTCACATTAACTTATGTTCCAATACTTACAAGGTACAATACATATTTCTCATGTCCAGTGTACATGGCACTTGCTAAAACATCTCCTGACACACCAGCTAATTTTAGTGGGGGAGGATGAGATACACCATTACTTATTGTTTCTAATGTGTTTCTTCATGTGAAACTTGTCATTTTCAGCTACGATGCTGACTCAGCAGAAGGTTCATTTCCAGAGTTACTAAAACAACTTTCCTCTCAGAGTAACAAGGGACCCATGATTCACAGGTAGAGAACAGCAAAGCAGAAAGAGGCCTTTTTCCATCTTTTAATACTAAAAAATAAACTAGTAAGGATTAAAAAAATAGTCCTGGGCAACTTCTGAGATGCTGGGGGAGTGGAAAAACAGTGTCAACAGAGCTCCCATTTGACAGACAGATTGAACACAGCCATATTTGATTTGGCTTTCTTCTTAAATAGAGTAGAATAGAATTAACCAGGTTGGAAAAGACCTTAGAGATCATCAAGTCCAAATATATAGCTTGCATTATTTTACACGTGCTGCACAACAAGATTTAGAGGGATCACTTGTTATTTCCTTACATCTACTTCACAGATGTCAGAATCAATCACTGTTTGAGGCAGATGTTTTCTTACTCATACATCACAGTAAAGAAACATTTTGTACCTGTAAACTTTCTTTTGGTTCATAGTGTTTCATCACTGCTCTTTCTTGTGCCCGAGTTTTGGGGAACACTCGGGTGCCAAGTACAGATTTAGAAGGGGCTATTTTAAAAGCACTAAACATACCAGAACACCACTGAATTCAAAAGAGGACCTTTGTACTTAGAATATTTCTTTCAGTGGTGTTTTCTCCTTCCTTTTCTGAAAATGAAGTGTCTTCTTTACATCATCATCAATGACATTTTAATGAAGAGCAGTGGAATGCATGTTACTCTTCACCTAATAAATCATCACAAGAGTTTTGCTAAGAGAGTTGTATATTGATAAGTCTGTGTGCAGACTTCAGCAGGTATATGCATAGATGCACATAGCCTGTATGTATGAAAGCCCAGCATTTGTGAGCTGTTATGACTGGAAGGACTCTGTGTTTTCTGTTGTCATGATTCTCGGCTAAAAGTGACCGCAACACATTTCCCAGGCATTTCTAATGCTTTCTAGACCAAAGAAAAAGCCATAAAGAAAACCTCTTCTAAAGGGAATGGAATTCTGTAGAACAGCATCTCCTGCAGCTGCTTTTCATAGTCAGGCACAAACTGCTATTGCAATCCAGGGCAAGGTCATAATAAGACTGCCTTTGCTATTGCTTTTAGGTATCACCAGCATCTCTCACAAATGATTCTCTAATTGCACTGATGGACTATCTCTTTCGTACCTCTGTGTCTGTTTTAACAATATTGGAGCTCTTGGATGCCTGTGTCACGGCACTCAGAGGACACAAGCTATCCTCAAGCTAGTGTTGGAGTGAGGAGCTCAGACTTTGTAGCTTCAGCCATTCCTCTCATGTATTGCACCATTTATGCCAGTGAAGTCCCAGTGAGGTGGCTGCTTTCAAGGATGCCCTGTTCAGGACAGGCACAAAGCCCCTCAGTGGTGTGGTACATCAGTAAAATACGTACACTCCTTGTCATACTCTCCTCCAGCTCTCTATCTGGTTGGAGGATCTAACTGGAAACAGAAGAAGCTGGTACTAAAGTAAAGAAAGCTGAGGTTCAAGACACCCTCATACTTGCTGTCTCCTCTCCCTGATTCCTCACAGCTTGTTCTCTTGTCTGTCTTTCACAGCAGATATGAACTTCCTAATTACAATCAAAACATTCAATTTTTTTTTCCTGTTGGTACATAGGAAAACACTAGATTTCAGGAGACATAACAAAAGCAGTTGTTTAAGCATTATCCTTATGTGTGCTATTGCTCCTCACTGCCTCTGTGCTACCTGTTCTCTAGCGTCCCCTGATGCATGCCATCCCGACTGGAGGTCTGGGATCCCATACTTAAACTCTTTCGTGTCATTTGCCCAAGTTACCACATCGCTTGTCTTAGCCCACTTTCATCAAGGCTTTGATGTGACTTTCCATAGCACCACTCAGCTGGAATATTTCCAAATTAAGTAGCCACCACAATTAGAAAAAAACCTTTAGACTTCCACAGACCTCTTCAACTCCAGAACAAAATACAGCACTGATTCTGAAATCTGCCATCCCACGGGGACAACTTGCTTCAGACTTTTCTCATCCTCAAAATTGCTTCATAGAACAAAGTCTAGTCCCTAAGCACTGTAGAAAAATTATCACATGTAATGTATCTCAAATAGTAAAGAACTGTCAGAGCAAAGCAGGGGACGTATGTCTGCACAGATATTCTGTGTAGTGTATTTCTGCATCCCCTGTCCAATACAGCAGACCATCAATGGTGCATCTTTACTAGGCAAGGATATTATCTGAGCTCATATTAACAACTGGAGTTAGGAGAATCTCATCTTTAGGCAGGACAAGTTAAAAATGATGCGGTAATCAAGCGTGGGGTTTGATCTGTGACTTGCACAGACATTTCAAACTACTTTTCTTAACTGGGACTTGGCTTTACGCTGATACACTTAAGGGAAGTGACTGGACGAGGAAACGCAACTTGCTAATGGAAAGAAGACAACAGGGTTGCAGGCAGGCAGGGTGTAGTAGCTTAAGAAATTATTAGCCTACTATTAACCACTGGCTGATTTGTTTTATTGACCAGAGAGACAGGGGGTGACCAGACAGATGGCTGTCACACTTCATGCTCTCTTCCACGGCTATTTATGTCATATAAAAATTTCTCCGTGCTAGCGCACACTGCCCCTGTCAAAGCAAGCAATAGCACAAAGAATTCTGTTCACAGGACAGCAGGCAGGCAGTCCACTTTTTGCCTAAATGGCTGAGGTTAATGCCTCCTCCTCCCCACTGCAGAATAAAGGTTCGATTTTAGTTTTGCCACAAGCGTATGATGTGGCGGCGGCAAAATATTTAATCCTACTGCGGTCTGGGTTTGTATTTTTGTTTGTTTCCTACTACAATTGTGTGTCTTATTTATTGAGCCTATAAGATTTTAGTGGCAGGACAAGTTTTTACTGTGCATGTGCATAAAAGACTGCGCTTGAAATTGCAACAGATACTACTATAATCTGCACAAAAAAGCATCGCATGCTTTCCTTGCGCGTTTATCAGCTGCACGGTTTGCACACAGAGAGTTTCACATGCGTTCACACAGTTTTCTTCTCCATCACCTTCCCATTTTGACATTTTTTTATACACTTAAATGATACATTAGTAGAGGTTCAGAAACAAAACAGTTAGATGTTCCCTATTATCCCAGGATATTGTGTTCATTTTCTAATAAGTGCCTCTAGTGCACTGGAGTTCCTAATCAATGTAAATATTGTTTAAGATGAACATTGCAGTGGGCATACCATGGAGCCAGACCACCAGCAGAGCATTAAACAAGGACAGATGTGAATGCCAGGATAAAAATGAAGACATTCCTGAAGTTTAAGTATGTTACTTATAATATAGCTGTTTATAGGAAATGGTCGTGAAAAGGGAAAAAAAAACCAAAACCAAAACTTCTGGAAACAGAAAATGCCAAATGAACTCAGCATGTTGACATATTGCAGTTGTATGCTTGCTTACATAGCTGACCTAAAGTGTGGATTGTTCTAGTATCTTGAATAATAAAGATCTCATAAACTTAATGTTGCATGAATGCTGTTAGTGACTTTAGAAGGGTTTAATCACTTTAGTGATTATCTGTACAGAGGCGAAATGCATGTTCTGGTTTTATACACGTTTCTGTTTTTCTCAGGGGTAGTATCTTTTAAAAGACTGGAGGATCTAATTAGGGTGACAGACAAATACACTGCCTCACAAGTCATTTGAGGAGGAGCAATGAGTGAGATAAACCTTGTCCTAGCAATTTACGATGATCATCTCATTCCTGCTTCTTGCACAGTGGATTCACACTGATTAACTCACCAGATGCCGGTTTCTACGAGCACCTATATGGCATGTTTCTCATTGATATTTAAACACCAGTTTGTTCTTTGCTGGCTCTTTAGTCACACTGCTCTCTATGCTGCCCTGATTTGGAAATTACTGGAGACATTTGCAAGGGATCTGGAGCCCTCATGACACTGGTGACAGATTATTTGTGATACTGCACACACACTGCCTGTCCCTGCAAGGGTTCTGGAGGTGGCGGCGCCTGCCGCTCCAGAGCTGGCAACAGCACAAGCTGAACCATGTGGGTGAGTAGGGGCAGAGATCCCCTTCAGGGTAGATAGGCAAGATGGGATCACTTCTGGGGCAGGTAGGCAGCTGGGCATCCCTTCTGGAGAAAGGTAGGTCCAGAGAGCAAAGTCCCTCAGAGGGAGCATATTGACTGGTGGAGTGATTTAGAAATAAGACTGTCATTGCATCTCAGGGATGCCAGGGAGGACATGGCCCCTCTATATGCCATAGACACAGGACCCCAGAGGTTCTTGCATACTAAGACACGGAGTGCTCAGTCCCCAACAACAGACAGGGCTGGAAGGTCTCAGCCCTCAAGTGGGCACTGAGAGCTGAATCATCTGTTAGGTGGGAGACTCTTAAAAGTCCTTGACCCAAGACTTGTAGCTTTGATCTACATAACTGTGAATGCAACAGATTAATGCAAGCCACGATGTTTAGTAGCTGGGTGGGTACCAGGCTGTCATTACTGCAGAGTTCTTGGTAGGAGTCTGATTTAGCTTCAAGAACAATTTCTCAAATAGTGATGGTAGAGAATCTATTGGAAGTTGCATAATCTATTGGAAGTTGCATATTGGCTTATTGACTAAGCCAACAATGATTTAGAACTGAGCTGATTAAACAGTACAGTTCAGGACAGGTCAGCCGACTTTATTATTCATTGTTTTCCATTCTGTAGCAAAATCAACCATGATAGCAGTCTTCTAAGATGTGATTAGCACAAATACTATTGTTGTTTGACATGGGGTATCAGGTATAATGATTTCCATCCTAGACCTACAGCTTTAGTCTTTTACATTCTTGATTGCGTAATTGAAAGCAGCAGCTTTATCTTCCTTCTACCTTTGGCAGAAGTCACTCCGTAAATAGTACCAATTGCATTACCGTTTAGAAATGGTTTGATGTAAAAGGCACTGCATCCCACAAGCTCTTGCCAGGGCAAGAGCACTCTGTACTGAACCAAGGTGTTAAATTTACTTTTAAGAAAACAAGTGGAAGTATGCAGAGTGCGTGTCAATAATGAAAGCATCACATAGGCTGCGAGAAAATCACTTAATGCTGGAGTTACCCTGTAGCGTGTATCACCCTGCTGGGTGATACTGTCAAGTATAGGGTTTAATATTAACAGCAGTCACTGTACTAAAAGGAAAGATATCTTTACTGCTTTCAGTATTTGTATTGCCTTTGCTCAGAAGCCTACTCCTGCGCGGACTGTTTTGCCAGAACCCGGGGAAGGCAAAGAACCCTAAGAATGACTCATCCACACAAACGCACACCCCCTTCCTGAAAAACGGACACTTACGATTGACCATATGCATGCAAACCTTTCCATGACTACAGAGGATATTGATTGGTCCCTGTGGGACTACTCATGTGTATAAAAGCTTGAAGGATCAAGTTCTAATTTCACTCAATATCAGAGGTAATTGCTGTAGATAGTATTGACAAAAGCTGGAGTTTGTCTCCTAATCATGGTACTGAGGATGTTCCATTAATTTTTTAACTCAAGGTGTTTTATTACACACTCACTTTTTAAAAACAGCCCAAATGCAGCCAGTAACTATTTATACCATTAACTTTAACAACTATGACATATATGTTATGGTGCCAGTTTGAAACATATTCTTAATAGGTAGTTTATATATATATGATGGACCACCAGGAAACTGCCATCAGTATAATGCTGTGATTTTCTAATACTTTCTCTACATTTCTTTTTACTTATTTACTTAAAAGACTGCTTAATAATACTGGAGTCAAAACTGAACAATAGAGATTAATGATTTGGTGTAAGAATACTTCAAGGTAAAAATAAATGTGTATGACTTTCCAGCTGGTGATATACTATGGTAAATTCTCAAGTGTGTAAAGAGTTTAAGAACTGCTTTGGAAAATGAACACATATAGAGAGTAGGTGAAGGGTGAGTGTTGTGAAGCACAGCACCCAGTGATGATTTCTCTTCATGCAAAAGGTATTGTATAGATCACACACGCAAAAGAAAAGAAGAACCAACAACAAAACCCACAAACCCAAAAAACCCAAAGGGAAAAAAAAATCAAAAACCCCCAAACCAAAACACACAACAACAAAACAGAACAGACAAACAAAACACAACCCCAAACCAACAAAACTATTCTTTCAAGGAACTTCTCAGTTAACAGCTAGTAAAAAGTGACCTCGCCATGATGGTCTGAGGGGAAGATACATTTTACTTTTTTGTTTTCCCCTCAGTTTTTCTTGCACTTGAAAGCTTCTGTGCTGCAGACACTGCATGAAACAGCATTGTCCTGTTTTTCCTTGAGGTTTTTGATTTACTGGGATTCTAAAATGTAAGACCAGAAGCTGTTCTTCATACAGACTCATTCTATCATTAGTGCACACAGGCTGGTTTTTGATGTGGGTACTGCTCTTCTTCCTCAGCCTCTTCCAGCTGGCACAGTCCATGTGCTGTGCTGCCCAAAGATGTTTCCTGCCATCCTCAGGCACCCCAAAAAATGGCCAAGCAAAATCCCTTTATCTTGAATCAACAGCACAGCACTACTGAGCTCCACGAGGATGGAAACAGCCCCTGCTTTTGGCTTTGCAGGCTCTTTCAGTAGGCAGCAAGGCTCCCCTGGCAGCAGAAGCTGCACTAAACTAGGCTAAAGTAGTGTTTAGAGAAATAGTAATTACTAACATCCCCTCTCAGTCAAGCCAACACTATCCAGGCCTACTGCTAGGTGTGTGTATATGCATACTCACACTCAATAGATAAATAGATACGTGCATATACCCCAGGAAAAATCTCTCTGGGCAGGGTGACAAGGTCTGACTTTAAATCAAGCACTTGACACTAATAAAAACAATGTATTCAACTGTAAGATCTCGCACACTGACTGGCTATGAGGTAAGTCGGTACTGAGCAAGCCTTTGCTTTCTGCACTCTGTTTTATATATCACAAGTATTCTTTGCATCTTTCCAGACATCTTGTGGTGGGTGATATTAATAGCAGACCCTTCAAAATGTAAGATGATTGTGTTGTTTGCTTGAAGTTTAGGTAATCAAAGGCAATACAGTGGAAGTTTGGCAGGAACTGAATCCGTTCATGTTCTGTGGGTTTAAAATGGTCCAAAATGTTGACAATTTTACCTAAAGACTGCCTATCACTACATCCTCCCTTCTCACAAGGGATTTTATTATGCAAACTGCTTTGTCTGATTTTTTAAAAGGAGTTACAAGTAGGAAGTAAAATTGTCAGAGATATCCACATGACTTGGGAGCTTGCTAAACTGATTAAGGTATCAAAGTACCTTTTGCAGCGAGGCAAGGTTAACTATTAACTATTTAGATGTCTTGAAGATTTTATCTACGTCTCTTAAGCAATACATTTCCCTACGATTTCTGAAAGACTATCAATCACATCATGAGCAAATAATCCACCATTTCCTACTAGCAGGCAAATACTCATTTTTAATGAAGATGTGTACAATAAAACAGAGTTTGATGAGTTGATGAAGTAATCAAATAGTAATTGGGGGGGGGGAAAGGACTTAGGAGGCTATAGTATTGCCTACAGCTATTTGTTGATGTTCTTATAAGTAGAAAAATCAAGTACTGTCAGTTAATATAAACAATGCACAAACCCAAGTGTTGATAGCTACCTTGGAGATAGCATCAATAGAATTACGTGTCTCATCTTTGTATTTGTAAGAACATTGATCTCTGTAGAGGAAAAACACTGAATGATTTTGCAGAGACGGAATGTTAAGACCACATCTGACTGGAGGTGCCTTGATTTCTGTGAACTTGATTTTTCTCTCACCCAATAACCAGTCCTGAAAATTCATGAAAAAAACAGCCTTCATTTCAGCAAAAAAAAATAAATGCAGATTCCACTTCCACCTTACCAGTTTTACTGAAATCACACATTTGCCAGTGCTGGAGAGAAACTTCAGCGGAGCTGAAGACAAGAAGTTAGAAACTCTGTATTCACTGGAAATTTGCTCAGAGGAAAGCAAGGGCCCTGTGTTATAATTAGCGACTGAGTTGATTCAGCTCCTCTGATAAATACTATTGAACTCACTCAGGCTAGATTGAAAAGCAAAGTTACTTATCTGGGCAAACACATTCAAGACAGGGCTCTTAGGCAGCTCCCCATGACAGCACAGAAGAGAAAAATATGCCTGTGGGACTCAGGCCTGGAGGATTGGGCCCACAGCCAGTGACATTATAATATTTTTTTTAATAACAAGAAAAACCCACACATGAGTGAAACCATATGGAAAGCTGAGCTAAGGTGAGGAGGCTTTAAATAATGCTTATTTTATCATTTTGAAAGGGGGGAAAAAAAATCATGTTCCTGCCTATTGCATTTTGTACTTTAAATGCGGGGACTGATTCTTTGGCCAAAATTCCTCTCCTTGTCAAGGGGAAAATTATCTGCTTAGACTGCCGCAGGATCAGGCCCTTAAAAGTCATTACAAGCTTATTGGCAAAGCTCATTCGAATCCATCTCTCTTCTGTTTTTTCTATACCTACACAGGAACAAAATGAGGAGCTGAGCTAAAATACATTAACTAGTATCAGTCTATTAATTGGAGAATTCCACTTATCCTTTCCCTCATTCATCTGAAATTAATTAAGTGTGCAGAATTACAAGGTGGGTGTACCACAGACAGCAGTCCAGGCTCAAGTTAATCAAAAGAGCACATGTTGAATGCATACAATTTAGTTAAGGTTAATCCAGTGAAGATGATCCCTCACTGGTCCTAATTACTCTAGGTGATAGATTGTGGAATGAGAAACTAGGAAGGAAGGGAAATTTTGTCCTGCTGGTCCACCAGGATTTTCTAATTAAATTTAGAGGGCTATGCAGAGGAGCAAATAGTTTCAAATTAAAGTGAAGACCACACTCCAAGAGTGCTTGCCTGAAATAACTGTAAAGAACTTTGAACTAATACAGCTAGGTATCGAGCCTTAAAATAAGAACGTTAAAGCTGCCTGTCATTCCTTCAGGAGTTTTCGCACTATCGAGAGCACTGCATCTTTCTCTATGCATTTCAAACCTCATGTAAATGTTTTGTTGGAATTGTGATGTTACTATTTAGCTCTTGAGGAAAGATAATGGCAGGTTAAAATAGGCCTGGTCTGTTACTTCACTACATTCACCCAAGGACCCAACAGCAGAGGGATAGAACTAATTTGTCATAGAAGTATATTTGCTTTATTAGCTAATGCCTTCTTGTTTAATCTTCTTTTACTATGTCAATCCCAAAGATAAACTCAGGCATTTCTAGGACCTTTTGATTTCATGTTCTGTGTTCATTACCTTATTCAGTTTTGTTGGGTTTTTTTCTCCATTCTCGTCCTTTGTTTCAGCTTTCAAGGCATCTTGTGAAAAGCTTTCGTTTTCTCCAGGCATGTGCATGTAAAAGCTGTCAAACAATTTGCCCCGTTTTTCAGGTTGCTGATATATCTCTACTCAAGTGGAGGTATCTGTTTCTGATTTATTAACATTTGATCCTCTGATTTCCTGCCATTGATCAAGACTAATACTCAGCTCAGCTGATGAGTTTTATATGAAATCTGATATTGCAGGAAGAGAGAAAAGTTAGTGCCATTTTTAATACTTTTTTTTTCTTTCTAGTTTTCCAGGGCCACAGCATGCAGACAAAGCACCTCACAGTACTGGGCACTATGTATTTTTAGCCACGTTTCCTTGGGATAAAAATTTTTGGAAGTAGTAAAAGTATTTATCAGTGCAACAGATGTTTGCTCGGTGTCATTCACATCCTGTAAACTGTATATACATTTACACCCTATCGCCAAAACATGGCTTCACCCTACTACTGACCGTCTGTCTGCCATTCAATCTCTAGTTAAGTCACGGTCAATAAGGTCAACTCTTTGGCAACATCTGCATTTGATCAGTTCACACAAAAATAGGAGCCTTCCTAATGCCTGACTACCCTGAAGTATTTTAAGAGGCGGCATATTACAATAGTTGATTCACCACTGCTGCAGACTCTGCACTTGGAGGACTTTGCTTTCTCTGAGGGACAGAAATGTGAAGATTAAAATCCTTTCTAGCAAAATAAATCTCTGAAATGTGCAGATTTAGCAGTGGCATAGTTTCTAGACTGACAAGAAGCATTTAGCAGTTTCTCTCCCGAGTCCCTGGTCCCTTGGTGTAGGGATCTGGCTTTGTAATGTTTTGTGTTTAAGCCCTGTTCTGCACATGGATTATGTTTAAAGCGTGTTTCGGTTGTTGCAAAGTTGAGAAATAAAATCAGAGGAGAAGTCTATCTCATTTAACTTCAGAAACCCACAGCAAGGATTAATGCAGCCAAATGTTTCTTGTTGGTGCTTCCACACTCAGCACGGGCACGTACTTTCAGCAAGTCAGTACACTATCCTACAGATAAGTGAAAGCAAATTCTTCCTTCAAAGATTCTAGGTGGAATCCTGACCCTACTGAAGGTGATGGACAATATGCTGGAGAACCTGAGAGAGACAGGTTTTAACCTGGTGTTGCCACTGTGTTATTTCGAGTACAAGGCTGGAGTGTTGATTCTAAGCGTAGTCGGACTGGTGCCACTCTATCGATGTTCCTGGGTTTAGCGCAAGTGAGAATAAAAGCAAGGTCGTGGGATGTGCTTTGTTTTGGGGTTTTGGGGGTTTGTTTTGTTTGCTTACAGTATCACAGTATCACCAAGGTTGGAAGAGACCTCAAAGATCATTGAGTCCAACCTGCCATCAAAAACCTCATGACTAGACTGTGGCACCAAGTGCCACGTCCAATCTCTTCTTGAACGCTTCCAGGGATGGTGACTCCACCACCTCCCTGGGCAGCACATTCCAATGAGGAATGACTCTCTCCGTGAACAACTTTCTCCTCACCTCGAGATTAAACTTCCCCTGGCGCAGCTTGAGACCATGTCCCCTTGTTCTGGTGCTGTTTGCTAGAGAGGAGAGGCCAACCCCTTCCTGGCTACAACCACCCTTTCAGGTGGTTGTAGAGAGCAATGAGGTCTCCCCTGAGCCTCCTCTTCTCCAGGCTAAGCAACCCCAGCTCCCTCAGCCGCTCCTCACAGGGCTGTGCTCAAGGCCTCTCCCCAGCCTCGTTGCCCTTCTCTGGACACGTTCAAGTGTCTCAGTGTCCTTCCTGTCCTTCCTGGTTGGTTGGTTGGTTGGGTTTTTATGTTTGCCTTAGGAACAAAGCATTTGATTCTTGGGAAATTCAGAAAATCACAACCAGTGGCCTCTGATGCTCTTCTGTTTTGGTATGATGAGAACTGAAGCTGACTACAGATGACCGTACATTGATAAATAATGTCACTAATGCTTCAGTTATACTGCTGGGCTTCCTAGTTATGTCCAATACCTGACTATTGAAAACAGGTTGTCTGTGCTGGGTGAGGCAACACTTCAGTAAGGCAGTAGGAATGTGGCAGCACCTTGACGCCAGGCACAAGGTTTAGAAGGGAGGAGTCCTTACAAAGGGACTGAACTGATCAGTGCCATACAGAAGGGATCTCTGGGAGCTTTTTGGGACTCACCTAATGAGAGGGTGGCTTTTTTAAAGGATTTTTATGATGAAGAGTTGGTTCACAAAGCATTCTGTTGAGAAATTCAAGGGTCTGGTTGCTTTTTTTCCTCAAAAATCGCTCGTTTTGTTTACTTCCTGTCATGGTGAATTTTCAATGGAAACATTTGCCTGAAAAATACAGCAAGGAGAAAGTCAACTAGTTCCAATGAAAGGGGCTGTGAACATTTGGTATAAAATTTGAAAGTACCTTGAAGCAGTGAAACCAGTGCATCCTCTGAGTCTGTTTTCTGTGTGATTTTAGTTCTCTCAAGAGCCCTGGAAGCCTCGGAGGAAGCTTGCCCTGGGCGCACATGTTTGTTTTAGGGACTGTTTATCAAATGGCAAATTCAGAACTCTTCTGAACACCAAAGGTGATGGAACAGCTGATGTTAGCTACTGGCACACAGGATATGCAGGGGAAAGTGGAGCTAAGGTATTGTCCATCCCTTTAGTACTAGTAGGATTTTCTAATACTTATTATGGTGCATTAAAGATACTTTATGTTTCCCTATTGCTTTGTCCTGTAAAGCTGCCTTAATATTTCTGTTTTAAGAACACAATGTTGCATCTGTTCTGAATTTATTTATTAGGAATAACTGGGATATCACTCTCCCATGCCCACGAGTTTCAGTAGCACAACATTTTGATCCTTAAAAAGATGATAGGGAAGACTGTCTTCTGAGGTATCCTCCTTCAAGCACTTTCAAACGTGCCTGACAGATTGGTTACAAACTGACTCCAAAAGTAAGAGGTGTTAAAGAGATGCTAATGGAGGATGGGAAACGGACAAACACCAGAAATGGACACACAGAGAGTATTTCCTGGGTTTTCTTGATGGTTCAGATCAAGCAGAGGTAGAGAAAGGATGCTGGATGATTTTAATAAAAAAGAAAGAAGTCACAGACGGTTTTACAGCTCTATTTCAGTCCTTATTCCCATACATCTGAAGGAGATGGAAGCATTAATGAAAAAAATAGGTAATAAATGTGGGTGTAGAGTGATTAAAAATACAGAGCTGCGAAATAACAATGACATGCATGGGAAAATGTAACACAGTACACTGAGGGAAATGTAATTTGAAACACAGATATCCAAAGGGAAGGAGAACCCTAGAAAGCAGCAATGCTGAAGGAGACCTCAGGGTCAAATTAGACATGAATTTGCAATATAATCTAACAGCATGATCAGCCAGTACATTTGTGCTGAGAGGTGTATCTGGGAACATGAAGGTCGCCCTCCTTCCCGACATGGCTCAGACCCCATCAGGAGCTGGGTCTGCGGTCACTGGGAAAGAACTGAAAACCAGAGAGCTAAGGAAGGAGAAGGGAGTGGCCTAACACAGTGTGTCTATGGGCGAAATGCAGTAACATCTGCTCAGAACTTTTCTAAGGCTTCAAATGATGAATAAGTACCTTTGCACTGGATCTGAAACAACTGTGGGTGGATGCAGTTTGCTTCTCTCCATGATCAGAACCACTTCAGTATGAGCCACAAGACATCTCACAGCTGAGGCTTAGCAAGTCAGCAGATTTGGGTCTTGGTGCCCTCAGCTTGCTGCTCACAAAGATCACAAAGCTAGGGGAAGGCTTGACAGGAACCCGCAGAAGCCAGCTCAGACAAAGCAAAGGTTCAAATTGCAGCTCCGTGGTGTTTACAGGCCTGTAGGAGAAGGTGCTGCTGCTCTCCTTGTACAATATGGATGCATCTCCTGATCTGAGTAGTCACCAAGGGGATGTAGACCCTATGCTGCTTAGCCAGAGGGTGGTGAGATCTTCTACCACACAGGACCATCAGGCTGAGTGCATGGGCAGCTCCATGTGCTTGTTCTGCTCCAACATTGCCCTGGCAGAGAGTGCAGGTGCTGGGAACACTAAGGGACTGTGTGAGCAGGGGGTCTGAGGCTGAGCATAGGTGAAAGGGAGCACAGGCAAAAGGGAGCAAATCCAGCCATGACTGAAATGCAATTCCCCCAGGCCATGACTGAAATGCACTTCACACTGACAATCTGATTAAACGTCACGATCCTGATGTTTAATCAGAAGGGGAGCAGAAACCAAAATTCAAGATTGTTCCTTTACTTCTCCAATAATTGTTCCATGAATAGATGGGGGGGCAAAAGAGGTTTAACTTTTTGTATCCAAACCTGTACCTCCCAGGACAACTGCATCTAAAATGGCTCAGCAGTTTGCAGCTGTCAATAAACATTTGAAACCATGTGCTCTGATGCATAGAGAACTATTACCACAGGAGTCTCACGTGAAAGAGACTAACACCTTCACACCTCCCTTAGCCTATGTCTCTCCAGTCACCACTTTGGTCTCAGAGAGAATCCCTCTGGCTGCAATTGCTATTGATAGATTGCTCCAGCAGCGGCAGCTTAATGCCTTGTCACATCATCTGTTTGTAGACAGGCTGTCCTGGCCATGGAGAGGGACAACACAAAGCTGGCTCACAAGATCAGTGGAGCGTCAGAATGCAGTCATGAGGTTCCTCGGATCCTGCATGGGGAAAAAAGCAGTTCTCAAACACGTGGGGTTTTTTGTATTACCAAATGATTGATTTGCAAACTCATTCCATCAAATAACCTGGAATAGAATAAAGTTGCTTGATATATTTAATCTTGTTTTGCTTCTTGTTTCTCTCTATCTGCTACCATGCAGAAACAAAACAGTAACAAATTCAAGGGGAATGCAAGTTGCTGACTGAAGCCCCTGTACAACGTTTATAAGGTATACAGAATACAGAATTAACCAGGTTGGAAAAGACCTTCGAGATCATCAAGTCCAACCTAGCACCCAACACCATCTAATCAACCAAACCATGGCACCAAGTGCCTCATCCAGACTCTTTTTAAACACCTCCAGTGAGGGTGACTCCACTACCACCCTGGGCAGCACATTCCAGTGGCCAATCTCTCTTTCTGGGAAGAACTTCTTCCTAACATGCAGCCTAAACCTCCCCTGGTGCAGCTTGAAACTGCATCCTCTTGTTCTGGTGCTGGTTGCCTGGGAGAGAAGAGACCAGCCCCCACCTAGCTACAACCTCCCTTCAGGTAGTTGTAGAGAGCAAGAAGGTGTCTCCTGAGCCTCCTCTTCTCCAGGCTAAGCAACCCCAGCTCCCTCAGCCTCTCCTCATCAGGTTTGTGCTCCAAACCCCTCCCCAGCTTTGTTGCCCTTTTCTGGGCAACTCAACATCTTTCCTAAACTGAGGGGCCTAGAACTGGACACAGGACTCATGGTGTGGCCTAACCAGTGCTGAGTACAAGGTACAGGTACAAAATCCTTTTCTTCAATATGACTACAGAGGGCTGAAATACAAGTTTAGACACGTACAATGCAAAATTCTAATACCACTAAAACTTCTCCATACAGATGAGTGGATGGTGTTTGCATATATGGAAGCATGAATGATACCCACCAGAAACCACTGAGGTTAATCGAATTCCACAGGAGGTTATATAGTTTAGGTCACTGAGATCTGGTGAGAGAAACTATTGTTATTAAGATGGTGAAGTAATCTTTTGTCCCACAGATGGGCAATTATCTGCTAGTGAAAACTGGGGGGAGTGTGTGGGTGTTTAGAAAAATCTTTGCCTTGCCTTCTCTCCTCTCCACTTTCCAAATAATGCTTTCTGCCAGGTCCTCACTCCACCAGACTACATTCACATACAACCCTGGGTGTGACCAACAGCATAGTTCGGCAAAAGGTCTATAAATTAAAGCTATTACTGCACTTACTCTATCTTTCTCCAAGAAAAAGCTAATTAGGTGATTGTGCATCAGATTCATTATTTTGAACAGGTTTTTTCCACTGGAAGATGATTTTTATCTAGAGTATAACAACTGCTAGAGTGGGAGATGAATGGCCAGCTATTATCAGTTTCTGCACCAGTGGTATATCCCATGATTGTCTGACAAATTTAATTAGGGTAATTCACCAGAAGACTACTTAAAAACCCAAAATAGTTTTCACTAGGTCCACCAATTTTAATCTCTACCTTAGAGATCATATTTCATTCTGTCAAGCAACAGTATTTAACTAAATTAAATGAAATCCCACTCCATTACTGCTGAATTAAAGAAGCCTTAGCCAGTGTATTTTTCTGCTGTGCAGACAAACGTCCCAACTCAGCTCTACAATGCCTCTTCAGGAAAACAGTGTCCAAAAACTTTCCAAACACCATTTTGCACTGAAATTGATTAGCTGAAGGGTGATGGAAAAGCAGAAAGGAATATGAGGATTGCAGACACCTAGTCCCTCCCAAGAGCTGTGAAAACACAAGCCCATTGCGCCCCAGAGAGGATGTGAAGACATAAATGAGCTTTGCTGTAAGAAACGATGCTATTGGTACTTCTTTCTGTCTTTCCTTTCACCTAAGACTTAGAGCTGCAGAACAAGTGGTCCTTTTGGCTCAGTCCCCCATCCACACAAGTCTGAAATTATGGCACTTGCCTCACTGTGTCATGGGTGTTTTGGGTCAGCATGGGGCTGTCTGCCTTTCTTGGGGACTCTGGGTTTGAGCGGGCTTGAATCAGCAATCTACGCTCTGGGTTTTGGGAGTCTTTGGTTAAAGTGTGTCCTACTACCCATGGAAGCACATCACTGGATGAGGATTGAACTCCTGCCCTCCTCCAGATCTTCTGAATTGCTTTTCATGGAGTTGGACTTTGGGAGGATGTACAGTGACCCACTTTCGGTGGCCAGCTTAGTGCTACCTGCCCTGGAGGTGATGGGGACAGTCAGTTTGTGCTCCTGCCATTTATCCAATGCTGGAGGCACAGCACCAAGCACAGCCCCACCGAGGTTCCAGTGGCTGATGTGGGGAAAGGGGCTGGCCATTGCTCCTGTAGAAGATCCACAGAGGGAAGGTGCTTCATAAAGTACAAATTCAATGAGCACATACCAACTTTCTGAATCTAGTTAATTTTAGCTGCTATCCTAACTACTGAATCTGCTGCTAATTCCCACGATATTCCTAATGTCATCTCCTGCAACTTGCCCTTGTCTGCTTCTGCCCTTTTGACTTTAATGAGGTGCTGCACAGGGTGAAAGGTCATGTTTCACAGAGCAGTTGCAAGCTGAATCACAAATGTGAGATTTTCTTTTCCCTTCTTTAGTTGCAGGGAAGGCAGGAGACTGTCTCTGTAGAAGCCATGAATTTGATATATTATTGTCTATAACTAGCTGAGGAATGGGTGTCAAGATGAAGGTGCCAGTCTCTTTTTGGTGGTGCCAGGTGATAGGACAAGGAGCAATGGGTAAAAGCTAGAACACAAAAGGTTCCATCTCAGCGTGAGGAGACACTTCTTTACGGTGAGGGAGATGGAGCACTGGAACAGACTGACCAGAGAGGTTGTGGAATCCCCTTCTCTGGAGACTTTCAAAACTCACAGTGCATTCCTGTGTGGTTTGCCCTAGGTGATCCTGCCCTGGTGACCATCCATCAATGATCTCTGGTCCCTTCCAACTCCTAACATTCAGTGATTCTGTGATTCTGTGATTGTGCATCAAATAGTGGGGAAAAAGGAACTTCTTCCTAGTGACAGACAGAAGCATAATGTCAGTTAAAAACATCGTCATTCTAATATGTTTTCACCCTCCCTAAAATAGGAATAAGATATCCACCATATTGGTGGTGATATAAAGACTATTTCCACAGTATTTGCAAAGGACTTTCTGAACCTGTGGTAGTGTTGCTGGGACAGGATCACAGGCTGGCTGTGGGCTGCAGACTATCAGCATGAGTCAGCCACGACAGGTGACCTGTGCTGGCTTGCATACCATGAGCATCGTGCTCAGCATAAAGGAGGAAGTGTGCTAAGGATCCTCTGTGATTCTGTTTGGGGTCACCCTCCTCCTCTTCCCTCTCCTGCTCTTGAGCCCTCCCTTTCTGTTTAATGTCATGGCTGCACTTTTGCTGGGCTGAGTATAAAATATCTTGTCTTGAAATTGGCTGTTTCATTAGATCTGTTTTCACTTCAGCCTGTGGGGGTTTTATCATTTTCATGATTCCCCTTCTCTGATGGAGGGGGATTCATTGGGTGATTTTTCTGCCTCAGTTTTAGGAGCAAGACAAGCTCTCTAACTCTCCTCAAACTAGTTAAAGAAAAACCCCACACAGAACTGGATAGAAATAGATAATATTATTGGAAGTTTAAATGGAAGTGCTATTCACAAACTACATGCTACAGTGCAAAGCATATAAAATACACAACATCCATAGCCGGGGCTTAACAGAGAAGCCCATTAAGCTTAAGCTTTCCCCAGCCTCCACCAAGCCAGGCTAAAAATTCCAGGCCTGAATGCCCCCTCCCCATACCACCCTGCTACTGCCCCACCCACCCACAGCAGGCCCGACATGATGCACCTAGAAATTGATCTTTGGCCAGGCTGTTGGCCGCTCAGGGCCAAAACCCTCCCCCACAGCACACAGGAGATAAGGGAGCTGCCTTGGGGAGGGAGCAGGGAGAGGAGATAGAGTAGCTGCTATAGTTTAGTCCCATATATGGGCTAAACGTGCAGAGCCTCATTTGGAACTGGATCTTTACTTCATCTCTGCTTTTGTAAACTAGGATACTTTTTCTTCTTCCTTATATCATCCTGGACATAAACAGTATATCACAGAAAGAACCGTAAAAGTTTTCTAAAATGAAAACCTCATGAGCTTTTTCAAGGCCCAAACTCCCAAATCAGGGGCTTTTGTATATTCCCTGAAGTATGTTTATTTTCATGTACAGATGCTCTTAAGTCACCCCTTCTGCAACAAACACCTGTTGTTCTTGAAGTACAACCCAAGCAGACCACTGTGGGAGCACAGCCTCCCCATCTCCTCTACACCCAGCTCCCGCCAACCCCATCGTCGCAAGGGATGAGAATGGTGTCCCCGTCTCTGATCTTGCTGTGGGCCCTTGGGCAGCCCTACAGACAAACAGGGCTTCAGGCACAAGTTCAGTGCCTTTTCCTCACCAAAGGACTAAACCTCAAGTCCAAGGTCCTTTACAAAGAGAAGCCTGGGTTTTTATTTATGGGAAATCATCTTTGAAGAAAAAGACTTTGTGAGAAACGTGTGGTCAGACAGGACCAGGAGGAAAAGCCAGATATTACTGTGCAGGAGGGCCAAAGGGCAGGGTTTGTAGAGGGCTCTCATTAGCTCACAGTGGAGGACAAGATACATACTTTTCAAAAATCTGTCTCAAAATGCTTTACAGCCACTTCTAAACCTTTTTTTTGTGTGCTCTAAGACATTCGAGGATAAAGAGAAATTGATAGCCTTCCTCCCTAACAGCTAGAAGCAAAAGGGGAGTTTGCCATGGTACTTCAGAGCTCTAGTGCGGTGACTGCTGTTTAAAGTGAACACACACTTGCCAAAAAGAATTGCATGAGGAGAGAGTTTGTCTCCACAGCCAGCTTGGGAATGGAAGGACTTGCAAGTTTTCTGTTGTTGCTTTTAAACTTGTATTTGTTCCTCAGCATCCTTTCCCCAAATATTGGTGACAGTATGAGTTGGCAGATGATGTGATTATGAGGTCTGTTGTCACAGCATCAGTCAGCAGATTTAATCACTAGGAAAAATTAATCTGGAGGAGATTACACTGCCTGTGTTGTTCTGTCTTCTTTGCAGCCTGTTTTCCTTTGATCCACTTTTTGTAGTGAAGTTCCTCTTTCCTGTGCAAATACTTTAGCTGTGTTGTTTAAAGCATTTCACTAGTGTGGTTTTTTTCCCCTGCACATTTGTTCAGGAAACAACGCTGTTCTTGGTAGACCATTTTCTCTGTCTCCAGAGGTTTCTTTTGAAAATCAGGAGGAAAATAATCTCCTGCCTTCCTGGTATAGTCTGGAAGCACAGACTTTCCAGAGATTACTTAGGATATGCTTTGTTATTAATGGGATCAGGAGAAGCAGGTCCTTAATGATTAGAATTTGGGGTTTATCTGGAAGAATTGTTCTCACTAAAGTCTCTCTAATAGCATGCTGAATTAATGTTTTTATAATTAGATCATTAGATAAATGGACATTAATCCTCTGGATATGTGTAATGCACCCTTTGATGTACACCGTTTAGGAGCTTTAGGTCTGTCCAGTATTTCCTTTTCCCCAAGTATATGTTTTTTTCAATAATTAAGGCAGTTATTTTGCGGTGTTTCTTCGGTGCTGCTGTCAGAGAATAAGGTTCTAGTTGAGTGGAAGTCACTAAAGGAGCCAGTTTCCAGGGCATGAAACCCTTTCATTTAAAAGGGCAAAGGTCAACTCAACAAGAAGTCAAGTCATGCCAGACACAGGACAAGTGTGTCCCCTGGGAGAAAGCAAGCAAGGATGAGTGGGAGAACATCACAGGGCAGAATTCCCTGCCTAAGGAAGATGATTCGGTCTGGAGCGGGTTGTGGGTAGTGGCGTATCACCAGAGCCTACTGGATTTTCTTAATCAATGTTAACCTTTGGCAAGTGTGCAAATAATTGTAAAACCATCTTAGATCTATAAAGCAGTTCATATCCAATTGCTGACTTCCTAATGCATATTTGCTAATTAGAAGCAGGGGAAATGTAATGGTAGGTACAACACCACCACATCAGATGCCTCAAATCAATAACAAAATCGGTGGTCATGCAGATTCCAATGTGTGTGTTTTGCAATCATTCATATTTTTGCTGGTTTGTAATATCAAAGAATGCCCACGTGCAGTGCTTAAGATGGATTATTAGATGATCCAGAGAGAAAGAGGAAGAGTGACATCAATGGGATTTGGTTGTGTAAAAACTTTTGAGGGACTTCTGTTTGGTGCCCTGATGCGAATTTTCCTGCGACCCGTTCCTATCACCTCAAAGTGCACAAGCCTGCATACAGGTGTGTGTCTGTATGTACACAGGTGATCAGAGAGGAATAAGATGACAGCACTTCAAGGGACTGTGTCCCCCAAAGTACATGTATTAAAAAAACCCCACCAAATCAGATCTTTAACCCACTTTTCCCCCTTATGAATACTGCAGTGTAGCTATATTATGAATTAAAGAAGCAGGAAGACTATGCAGTGCTGTGTATTATTTTTACTACCTTTATAATGCATTTGCACTTAATGTTGGTTAATTTACTTGATAATGCAAAGGGGAACAGCAAAAACTTCTGCACAATGTAGACCCTTGTAACACAATGTTTTACAAAGATGTTAGAACGGTTTTCAGAAGCACTGAATGGAGATTGAAAATGCAGTTGATGGTTGTGGGCGCAAGACACATATTCGCAAATAATATGAGTAGCTTATTATACATTCTCATTGCTTACTAATTGCTGTTTGAGAGGTTCCTCTTCAGGAAACCTCTCTATGGTATCCCAGGAAACAGGATCAGAACTTGCTGACAGGAAAATGCTGACCACAACCTCAAGATTAGGCTGGAGGTTAGGAGGAAGTTCTACACAGAGAGAGTGATTGCCCATTGGAATGGGCTGCCCGGGGAGGTGGTGGAGTCAACATCACTGGAGGTGTTCAGGAGGAGACTTGATAGGGTGCTTGGTGCCATGGTTTAGTTGACTAGGTGGTGTTGGATGATAGGTTGGACATGATGATCTTGAGGGTCTCTTCCAACCTTGTCTATTCTATTCTATTCTATTCTATTCTATTCTATTCTATTCTATTCTATTCTATTCTATTCTATTCTATTCTATTCCATTCCATTCCATTCTATTCCATTCTCTTCTATAGCACCTTGAGACACTGTATACCACAACCAAGGGTTGGAAGGTCTATTTCATTTTTGTTAACCAAAAGTGTGAATGCTCATTCTGCAGTTTGTAGCCAGACCCATGCTTAGTCTCAATATTGGTCCTAAAATGCCATGAAAAGAGCCTTTCTCATTTTTTGTCAGAACCTGCTCTGCCTCAGGTTTTCTCATCTCGCATTCAGCCATTCACCAGCCAGCCAGTTGTTATTAAACAAAAAACCCTCTCCTTATTTAGAAGAAAAACCAACAATATCACCTGGTAACATTCAGCAGACTTGTAGCTGAAACTTGCCAGCCCATTCCTGCTGTGTAATGCATTCACACATTCCCACCAGATTTTAATTTACTCTAGCAATGCCTAGCCTGATTCACATTCAGCACATTGTAATGCAAATGGAATGGTTAAAATAGATCACACGTCTCCCCTCCATCTCAATTTCAGTCTAATGTATCATTGCAGCTTATTCTGTAAACTGTTGTAGCCATCTTCATTCAACTGTAAACTAAAGAGACTAGATGTCTATCAGAGGAAACCAAAACAGTTCTTGATTAATCACAACCTCTTGACCTAATGAGTGATAGCTGTGTTAAAAATGTTGTCATTATCTAAATGGAGTACCCAAACGTTCTGTAGATACTAAGCAAATTGCCTCTCTTCTATTTATAAACAACACTGGAAGATGAACTCCTGGGTTTATACTGCGAAAGCGACATCATTCATTTTTATCCAACATACCTGCTTTTAGTGATGCTACCCACACACGTGGGTTTTAGACAATCTTAACAACTGAAGTGGTTTATATGCTTTTAAGACTAATTTTGAGGTTTATGTGTACATTCATCACACTGGAGCTGGGTGCTCAGTATCTGCCTAAAATGCACAGTATTAACAGTGCATGTTAAAGTTCCTGCTTAGGCTCTCTGTTAGGTGCTAAACACCATTAGCACTTGGTGTGGAATTCTGCCTTTCCAGGATTCGGATAAATGCTGTTTGCTGTGCTAAGGACACTTTTCCGACATATAAACTGTGCATCTCTTTGTGTGCATGACAAAGTGATGAACCTTTGAACAAGCAGTTTTATAGCTACCTTTTGCCAGGTTTTTGATTAACAATACAGAATACAGAATTAACCAGCTTGGAAAAGACCTTCGAGATCATCGAGTCCAACCTATCACCCAACACCATCTAATCAACTAAACCATGGCACCAAGTGCCTCTTCCAGTCTCTTCCTAAACACCTCCAGGGATGGTGACTCCACCACCTCTCTGGGCAGCACATTCCAATGGCCAATCTCTCTTTCTGGGAAGAACTTCTTCCTAACATCCAGCCTAAACCTCCCCTGGTGCACCTTGAGACTGTGTCCTCTTATTCTAGGGCTGGTTGCCTGCACTTGAATGTGTTAAATCTCATGCCCTTGGACTCTGCCCATCTGTCCAGCCTGTCAAGGTCCTTCTGCAGAGCTCTCCTACCCTCTTACAGATCAACTCCTGCCCCCAGCTTGCTGTCATCTGTAAATTTACTGATGATGGACTCAATGCCCTAATCCAGATCATCAATAAAGATATTGAACAGGATGGGGCCCAGCACTGACCCCTGGGGGACACCACTAGTGCCTGGCTGCCAGCTGGATGTGGCACCATTCACCACTGCTCTCTGGGCTCAGCCTCCAGCCAGTTCCTGACTCAGCTCAGAGTGCTGCTGTCCAAGCCAGGGGCTGACAGCTTGGCCAGGAGTTTGCTGTGGGGGACGGTGTCAAAGGCCTTGCTGAAGTCCAGGCAGACTACATCCACAGCCTGCCCCACATCCACCAGGCGGGTCACCTGGACATAGAAGGAGATCAGGTTGGTGAAGCAGGGTCTGTCCTTCCTAAATCCATGCTGGCTGGGCCTGATCCCTTGGCCATCCTGTAAGTGCTGTGTGATTGCACTCAATATAGTTCAATAGGTCCTTCACAGCAGTGCCAGGCTAAGCTCTAGGTGGGCTTTTGCCTCTCTAATTTTTTTTTCCTATGTGACGCAGCAACATCCTTAAACATTTCCTGGGTCACCTCTCCTTCCTTCCAAAGATGATACCTCCTCTTTTTTCCCCTTAATTCACTCAGAAGCTCATTGCCCATCCAGGCTGTCTGCCCCAGGGCTCATCTCCAGCACATTGGCACAGCCTGTTCTGAGCCTTCAAGAGTTCTTTCTGGAAGCAGCTGCAGCCCTCCTGGACCCTTTCGTTTTTAAATGCTGTTTCCCAAGGTATCTTCTGAATTAGTTCCTTAAATAACCTGAAGAACACCCTCTGGAAGTCCAGAGTGGAGGTTTTGTTGCTGCCCCTCTTAGCTTGACTGCATATTGAATACTCAATTATCTCATGGTCACTGCACCCCAGACAGCCTCCAACCACCACATCTCCCACCAGCCCTTCCTTATTTGTGAAGAGGAGGTGAAGCATAGCCTTACCCCTGGGAGGCTCACACAGCAGCTGGCATAAGAAGCTGTCCTCCATACACTCTAAGAACCTTCTAGACTGCCTCCTCTCTGCAGTATTGAGTTCCCAGCAGATAGCAGGCAGGTTAAAGTCACCCATAAGAGCAAGGTCTGGTGATCTTGAGACGGCCCCTAGCTGCCTATAGAATAATTCATCAACCTCTTCATCCTGGTTGGGTGGTCTGTAACAGACTCCAACCAGGATGTCTGCCTTGTTGGCCTTCCCTGTAATTCTCACCCACAGGCACTCAACCTGATCATCCTTAGTCTCTACTGCCTCCCTGATGTACAGGGCTACCCCTCCACCCCTTCTCCCTTGCCTGTCTCTCCTGAAGAGCCTTAGCCATTGATGACAGTACTCCAGTCATGTGAGTCATCCCACCACATTTCTGTGATGACAACTGCATCATAACTTTCCTGCTGTAACAAGGCTTCCAGCTCTTCACATGCAAGTTAGGATGATGTGATAGGGAGAAAAAAAAATCAAATCCACTATTTTTTTTTCCTGATGCTTCTAAAATATTGTCTGTTGTTCCAGTGAAGCCTTGAGAGAGGAGGCCTGCATTACATGTCCCAAATGATTAACAATTCTTCTTTTCTAGCAGATGCCTGTCTGTTATGACATGACTTTTAACTCCTAGCAGGTATAGTAATTCTTAATCCTACTTTTGAAAAATAAAATAGTGTATAAGTAGTTCTTGTACTGGATTTAATGAGGTCAGCCATACATTTATTTTAGAATACAATAGAATAGAATACAATAGAATAAACCAGGTTGGAAGAGACCTTCAAGATCATCACATCCAACCTATCAGCCAATCCAACCCACCTAAACAACTAAACCATGGCACCAAGCACCCCATCAAGTCTCCTCCTGAACACCTCCAATGATGGTGACTCCACCTCCTCCCCCGGCAGCCTATTCCAATGGGCAATCACTCTCTCTGTATAGAACTTCTTCCTAACCTCCAGCCTAAACTTCCCCTGGTGCAGCTTGAGACTGTGTCCTCTTGTTCTGGTGCTGGCTGCCTGGGAAAAGAGACCAACCTCTGCCTGGCTACAACCTCCCTTCAGGTAGTTGTAGAGAGCAATAAGGTCACCCCTGAGCCCCCTCCTCTCCAGGCTAAGCAACCCCAGCTCCCTCAGCCTCTCCTCATAGGGCTTGTGTTCCAAACCCCTCATCAACTTCGTTGCCCTCCTCTGGACACGTTCCAGCAAGTCAACATCCTTCTTAAACCAAGGGGCCCAGAACTGGACACAGGACTCGAGGTGTGGCCTAACCAGTGCAGTGTACAGGGGCAGAATGACCTCCCTGCTCCTGCTGGCCACACTCTTCCTGATGCAGGCCAGGATGCCATTGGCCCTCTTGGCTGCCTGGGCACACTGCAGGCTCATGTTCAGCCTCCCATCAACCAGCACCCCCAGGTCCCTCTCTGCCTGGCCGCTCTCCAGCCACTCTGACCCCAGCCTGTAGCACTGCCTGGGGTTGCTGTGGCCAGTGTGCAGAACCCGGCACTTGGATGTGTTCAATCTCCTGCCCTTGGGCTCTGCCCATCTGTCCAGCCTGTCGAGGTCCCTCTGCAATACTTTTGGAATAGTTTTGGAAAACAGTTGCAATTTAACTTAACTGAAAAATCCCTGACAGTAAAATTGACAGCAAAATCTATTCTACATTTGTAAATTGTAGCAACTATTCTTCATAGCATGGATGAAAAGCATCAAATACCAAAAGTGGGAATCTTTTCTCAGCCTGTATGCTGAGATCAAGTGGGTAGATCTGCCAATAGGCACAATGTCCCTGAGGAGCACACTTAGATATGTTGTGCACCTCCTGTTGCTGCCATGGCTTGTTGTACCAGCATGGGGGCAATCCTGCTCTATAGCCTGGCCTTGGGATCATCTTTGTGGAGGAAGAATTACAACATCCTCCAACCCACCAAGTATGCATCCAGAGGCAGCCTCTCTCTTACCTGGCATTGGATTTAGAGATTAACAACTCACAAGATGCAGAAGGCTTTTCTGCTTCTCTCTGATACTTTCCTTTTTTTATATACCTGAGGATTGCCTTAGAGTTTGTGCCACAACTTGCCCTGAGCCTGCCTGTTGAGACCATTATCCATGATGATCTCCATAATCCTCCTTCGAGTTGGTTGCTTTCTAGGATAAAACCTCTCATCCTCTAGGAAGAAACTTTATTCCTCAGTCTCACTTTTAACACCTGACATTTAAATGTGTGAAAGCGCAGCCTGTGGACTATCAAATGATCCATGTCACCCTGCAACAGTGATTTTTCCTTCCTCATTTTTTTGCCTTGCAGATCTCTAAATCTTGTGCAGTTTTACCAGCAAGGACTCTATGACACTGTTTAGACCTTTCACAGAAACACCAAATAACGCTCAGCCAAAACCTGGTCCCACTGGAATCTCACAGAGAACATTTTCTGATATTTCCTTATTATCAGCCACACTTAGACATATCTGTAACCACTCTTTTGATTAATGTAACTTGTGCTGTTTAATCCTAACATCCTATGACACTAAATCAAATGCCTTGAAGAAGTCAAAGTATACCATAACAATGCACTTGTCTTTTGTAAGTAGTATTAACTGTAGAGAGGTAAAAAGACATTTATGTAATTGGGCCATGAAACCATAAATAATGTTAGACTTATTCTTGTCCTGAATTGTTTATTGAACCACAATGGTCCATTCCATTCTTTCCTTAATGACAACTCATTTGAAAAATTCATCAGGCCTAAAAGAATTTGTCTGTAGTTGCTCTAATGTATAAGTTGTTCTAATATTGAATATTTCTAGTCTTCTGGACTCCAGAGATGCTTGCCACATCCAAGCTGCTTAGATGCTTATAAGAGAGCCTCTCTACACGTGGTGCAGTTCATCTGCAGCCTAGATAAACCTCTGAAAAGTAATCAAGAGTTATGCTTTGATTCTTTGTCACTCATGTGTCATTGGTGGAAAAACAATATCACTCTCAACTGTCCATGTATCAATCTGAAGGAAAAACGATTATTTAAGTAGAGTTAGAATGCAGCTTACTGTCTCTTTACTGAAGCAGAGTTGGGAGAGTAGACCCTCTAGGTATTTAACTCTACTTTAGCTCCATGGTTTGATGAAAATAAAAGTTCAGGCACAGACAGAAGGGATGGAAGTAAATCGTGTTCTCTATTACTTACCCATCTCTAATTTCAAGCTCAGATTTTTGTGAGCAAAATAATTTGCCCCCCATGTGGTATCTGTTTCTGGAACTTGTGATCTGCTTTGTGAAGTTCAGATGGCTTTCAGATAAGGATAATTTAATTAGCCATCTTAGTAATCATACATGCTTACTTATTGCCACTGCTGGGAGTGGCTTCCCCAAAACAAAACCCTTCCCATATTAGTTGGGACAGCAAGTTTCCCTGCAAGGCTTCATGTTGTGTGTATTTACGTGTATGTCACCTCCTTTTTGTCAAGAGTTCACGTCACGTGGTGTTTCCACTTTGAGGATTTTCACGTTGTTTGGATTCCCAACCCTACCTGGGAAAACTTCCTGTGCTTAGGAGGTGTTCTCTTCAGAAAATCGTCATCGTACACTGATGCTCCACTTTGAGGACAAGGAGGACGTTGGGGGCTGTCTCCAAACCAGAAGTTTTCTCAAGCCTGGGAAGAAATTTCCCTGACATCACAGGGGATGCATGCAGATAATATTTCTCTGGGAATCTACCCGTTGCGTAGGTGTCCTCACCTCACTCACTCTGTGCTGCTGTGCAGCTTACAGTCACAATTTCCATCTGAACATCCAGAGAGAACATGCTTACAATAGCTCCATTGGGAATAGTTTGAGAAAGTGTTTCGTATAAAAAAATCCACAAGCAAGTGAGAAATGGGGGTATGGACTGTGTTCCTGTTGAGTATTTTGCCTATTCTCATGTTTGCAGACCTGCTGTCAACTTTGTCTGGTACTTAGAATCAAGCTGATGTCCAGGGCACTTGATCTTGAGGCTATTTCCAACTGCCTTAGCCAGGCAGTGGGAAGTAGCCTCAAGATCAAGTGCCCTGGTGCTCATGGGTGACTTCAATCACTCTGATATTAGATGAAAAGACCACACAGCCGAGCATAAAAGCTTCCTGCAGTGCATTGATGACAACTTTCTCCTGCAAGTACTTGAAGTACCTACAAGGAGAAGTGCAATGCTGGACCTTGTATTAGTAAACAAAGAAGGACTGTTTGTAGATGTTAAGGTTGGGGGTAACCTTGGCTGTAGTGACCATGACATGCTAGAATTCAATATCCACAGACAAAGAAGCAGGGTGATAAATAAAATTTCAGCCCTAGAATTTAAGAAGGTGAACTTTGCCCTCATCAAAGCTCTATTTAGAAGTATCCAGTGGGATAGGGCTCTAAGAGGAAGGGGGTCCAAGAGAGATGGTTAATATTCAAATATCACCTCCTCCAAGCAAAAGAAAAATGTATTCCCTCGAAAAAAAAAACTCTAGTAAGGGAGGCAGAAGACCTGCAGGGGTAAGTAAGCAGCTCTTAGGAAAAATCAAAAAGAAAAAGGAGGTTTACAATATGTGGAAAAAAGGTCTGGTCAGCTGGGAGGAGAATAGAAATATTGCCAGAGAATGTAGAGGTGCAACAAGAAAGGCCAAAGCTCTCTTGGAACTAAGCCTTGTCAGGGAGGTGAAAGCAAGCACATCAGTGAGAAAAGGAAGGACAGGCAAAAGGTAGGCTCACTGCTGAATGATATGGGAGCTGTGGTAACCGATGATGCAGAGACGGCAGAATTGCTGAATGCTTGCTTTGCCTCCTCAGACCAGCCCTCAGGAACCTCAGTCTCTGGAAGCAAGGGAGCTGAACTGGAGGGAAGACACTCCGCTGGTCAGTCAGGACTGGGTTAGAGATCTCTTACACCAGCTGAAGACACAAATCCATGGGCCCCAATGGGGTGCATTCATGAGTGCTGAGAGAGCTGCTGATGCTGTTGCTGAACCTCTCTCCATCATGTTTGAAAAGTCATGGAGAACAGGAGAGGTGCCTGATGACTGGAAGAAAGCAAATGTCTCTCCAATCTTCATAAAAAGCAAGAAGACAACCCAGGCAACTACAAACCAGTCAGCCTCACCTCCATCCCTGGAAAGGTGATGAAGCAGCTCATCCTGGAAGTCATCTCTACCCACACGGAAGACAAAAGGGTCATAAGGAACAGCCAACATGGATTCACCAAGGGGAGATCCTGCCTACTAATGTGATAGCCTTCTGTGAAACCATGACCAAATGGATAGATGAGGGAAAAGCAGTGGATGTCATATTCCCCAACTTCAGCAAGGCTTTTGATACTGTCTCCTATAACATCCTCACAGAAAAGCTTAGGAAAAGCATCACAGACAGGTAGTCAGTGAGGTGGTTTGAAAACTGGGCTGACAACAGAGTTCAGAGCATTGTCAGCAGCAGCACTGGGTCAGCTTGGAGGCCTGTAGCCAGTGATGTTCCCCAGGGATCAGTACCGGGTCCAGTTTTGTTCAATATCTTTGTTAACAACCTGGATGAGGGGATTGAGAGTACCCTCAACAAGTTTACTGATGATGCAAAAATGGTTGGGGGTGTAGAGGTGGCTGACATTCTGTCAGGCTGTGCAGCCATCCAATAAAATCTGGACAGGCTGGAGAGCTGGGTGAAGGCAAACCTCATGAAGTTCAATAAGGACAAGTGCAAGGTCCTGTACCTGGGGAGGAATAACAATAGGCACCAGCACAGGTTAGGGGCTGCCCTGCTGGAAAACAGTTCCACGGAGAAAGACCTGGGAGTCCTAGTGGACAGCAAGTTCTGCATGGGACAGCAATGTGCCCTTGTGGCCAGGAGAGCAAATGGTATCCTGGGGTGAATCAAGAAAAGTGTGTCCAGCAGGTCTAGGGAGGTTCTTCTACCCCTATACTCTGCCCTGGTGAGACCACACCTGGAGTATTGAGTCCAGTTTGGAGCACCCCAATTCAAGACAAACAGGGATCTGCTAGAGAGAGTCAAGGGAGAGCCACAAGGATGATTAGGAGACTTCAGCATCTCCCCTATGAAGAGAGACTGAGAGCCCTGGGGCTGTTCAGTACTGAGAAGATTGAGAGGGAATCTGATCCATGTGTATAAATATCTGAGAGGTGGGTGTCAGGTGGAGAGGGCCAAGCTCTTTTTGGTGGTGTACAGTAATAAGACAAGGAACAATGGATTCAAACTTGAACACAGAAGTTTTCACTTCAACATGAGAAATTTCTTACAGTGAGGGTGACAAAGCATGGAACAGGCTGCCCAAGGGGGGTGGTGGAGTGTCCTTCTCCTGAGACTTTCAAAACCCACCTGGATGCATTCCTGTGTGGACTACCCTAGGTGATCCTGCTTTTGGCATGGGGGCTGGACTCGATGATCTCTGGAGGTCCTTTCCAATCTCTAACATTCTGTGATTCTGTGAAATGAACTAGTTAAAATAAATGGACATTTGTATGACTTAGTACTGCTGGACTTTGGAGAGAGAGAAAAACAATCTGAATTTAAAGTGAAATCCAGCTTCTGCAAATGGCCCACACTTTGGAAAACAGCCCAAGCAAAACCTTTTCTAAACTTTCCTAACATTCTCAGCGCTCGAAACCTGTATTTCAAGTTGCAGTCAATAACTGGGTGAAAGAGCAAAGGTGTTGCACCATCAGCTTCATAAAACCAACTGTATAAATTTAGAAGATCTTATTCAGAAGAAAGTGGCTTACAAAAGAAGCACAAGTGAAAATATTTAGGTTTGGCCGAAGTAGCTGCTAACTTGATCATTATACGTATACTATGCAAGTAAATAGTTTGTGGGTGGGTCTAAAGCCCATGTGAACCTTTATGTGGAAAATACTGCCTGTGTGGGTATGGAAAATAGCCCAGTCAAACTATGATTTTAATGAATATGTGCAAATAAAACCTGAATAAAACACCCATGTAGAAGGCATCTTTCTTTTATGTTTATCTGAGTGTGTGTGTGTATTTGTGTGTGTGTGTACATGTTCAAAGTTACTCTTACGGTCTTAGGCCTGACAGGATTATATTGAAGTCATATTAGTATCTTGGAAGTAAACAGCGTACGAAGAAGTGAAATATCCTATTAAAATGTGCACACAAAACAGTGGTGGAAGAAAATGTGCAGCTGAAGTTTGATCAGATCTAACAGACTGTTTGCAATTTGTTGATTCATTTTGCTGTGTAGGAGGCTTGACTGGACTGCATTTTTGAACAAGTCAGCAAGTTATCTGAAAGACAGACATTGCTGCAGTTTTCCATCAGCCTCAAGGTAAAGAACTTTCTCCTTAAGTTCAAGGGTGTTCTTGTGTTCTACTTTGTACCTGTTATCCCTTGTCCTTTAAGGGGCATCACTGAAAAGAGCCCAGACACATCCTCATGACTTCCACCCTTTAGATATTTATATGCATTATTAAGGTTCCCTCTTAGTCTTCTCTTTTCCTGGCTAAAGAGCCCCAAGTGTCCCAACTTCTACTCATAAGAGCGGTGCTCCTGCCCCTGAATCATCTTTGTGGCCCTCTGTTGGACTCTCTCCAGTAGTTCCCTGTCCCTCTTGAGCTGTGGAGCCTAGAAATGAACACAATACTCCAGGTGTGCCCACACCAGACCAAAGTAGAGGGGGGAGGAGAACCTCCCTTGACCTGCTAGCCACACTCATCTATGTATCCCAGGATACCGTTGGCCTTCTTGTTCACAAGGGCACATTGCTGGCTCATGGTGAACTTGTTCCCCAGCAGCACCAGGTCTTTCCCTGCAGAACTGAAGAATGGAGCTGAACTTCAGAAATACCAGAAGTGAGGAGGTTTCATTTTTCTTCTCCTTTTTCATATTGGTTCAGCTCCCAGTACTCCCACTGCCAAATGACAAGAGACCTGGGGAGTACTTTCTGTACTGGCTCTGCTTTGGTTTTAGCATCTCTTGTGCTGTGGAAATCAACATCTGTGACCTTGCAGCAATTTCTGGATGTGACACATAGTGGCTTGGCTAAACTGTGTAGACTTGTTCTATTGGTTTTGACAGCACAAGATCAGAAATGCACTACTTTGATGACTAATAAAGAGACCCCAGAGCCATTAGAATCAATATGGCATAGTTTCTATGGTACTTGAGCCACTGCAGAAATAGCCCTGTATATGTGCTGCTCCCTGTATATGTGTTACTCCCTGTATATGTGCTACTCCTTGTATATGTGCTATTCCCTGTATATGTGCTACTCCCTGTATGTGTGCTACTCCCTGTATATGTGTTACTCCCTGTATATGTGTTACTCCCTGTATATGTGCTATTCCCTGTATATGTGTTACTCCCTGTATATGTGTTACTCCCTGTATATGTGCTACTCCCTGTATATGTGCTACTCCCTGTATATGTGCTACTCCCTGTATATGTGCTACTCCCTGTATATGTGTTACTCCCTGTATATGTGCTATTTCTTAGAAAACTACTGTAGTTCATTCAGTGAATAGTTCCCCTTTTCAGTCTGTGGAATATTCTTTCTCACCTTCCCCAGATTTTGTGGAAGGTGCTGACATTTCATGCACAGAGTCCTTAAATCATTAGCTGTTCTCTGCTGTTGGTGAGAACACACTGACTTTTGGACATTTTGCTCTTACTGCTTCCAGAACCTTCATTTCTAATCTTCATCTGCTGCTTTTAAAAACATGTAGCATCACACAGTACTTGGGGACTGATAGTAGAGGCATTTCACACTAATATCTATTTGTTGCATTTACTGATGAAAATCATCAGTCCTGAGAAGTTCCATCTCACAGGTTCAAGAGTATCTCATCTAGTGTCTGATACAATAAGCACATTTGTTTATGGAACATGTTCAGTTTTCATGAAGACATTGCAGATACTGGGAGATGCACACCCATACTAAGGAAATGGTAATTTATGGCATGAGAAACAGAAGCAGACAACCAAAAAGCTTTAATTGTTTATTTAGAGCAATTTCCACATTGACATTTCTTTTAATCTAGTGGCCTTCTTGGGTATGTGTGTAGACAACAATTTTGGCTGAACTAGTAGACCAGTGATGGGCAAATAGTCTAGCCTCCTCTGTTCAGTAGCAAGAGCTAAGTCATCCTAATACTCTCTTCTGACTCTAAAGTTTTATCACAAAAAAACTTGTGGAGCCAGTCAGAAGCTAAAAGGGTTGAATTTATAGGTGAAAGAAGGAAAATGATAGCTCATTAGAAGAATGAAAAAAAAACCTGGAATGAGGATGACCATGGTAAAAGAGAATACAGTGAGATACGTGTAGGAAATGTGATGCAGACAGCTGTTATGTTGGGTTTGTAAATGGAGAATGGAAATGTCAGTTTCAAGGAGGAGACAGCAGTTCCTTCTTGCCTTTACAAGCCATTCTTCCCTCAAACCACAGGAAGAGAGTGCTTAAGAGCAGAGAATGGACTGTGGTTGTAAAGAAAGTGACTAGGCAAGAGCAGACACCGAATTCAGCATGGAGGACTCCACTGAACTCTTTGAAGTAGAGTGTCAACCGTGAACCAAACCCAAGCAGAGGCAGCCTTCTCAATGTTGCAGTTTAACATTCTTGCATGGTTACTACTGGTTCCAGATGGCAATTAGACATTGGAACACATTTACAGGGCTTCTGCTTGTCCAGCAGAAACCAACTGAAGGAATTTAATGGGAACTTGTATTTCTACTGAAATATGAATTCTGGCAGTTAAAGCAGCAGACCCATATTCTTTGCTTGTGTAAATTGGCAACATTCTGATGGAGCTACAGCAATTCACACCATCTGAAAGTCTGACTTGTTGTAATAGACAAGCTCCTTGCACTAAAGATTTCAGGGTATCGGAGGTGACAATATTGTTGGCTGGTCTGTGGGTAACAAACACAAGGAAGAGAAACTACAATTTGCCACAAACATTGTCCCAAAGGTCAGGTCTTGGCAGAAAAGTGAACTTGCTTTCAAAAGGCTCCTGAAGCCAAACAAAAAAAAAAAAGGACCTCTTCATCTGATCTTTTTTGGCTTGCTTTTGGTCTCCTTCAAAAGCAAAAAGTTAATATCAAAATTAATATCTTATTTTCTGGTTTGCTCTGCCACATCCTTCACTAGCAGGATCAGATTACCACCCAGTAGCATATTAAAGCAATGTATCACATGTGCTTCTTGCCTTCTTTCCCTTCCCTAGGAAGAAATGGTGCACAGATTTGTTTAAAAAGAAAAAAACTTTTTGATTATCATTGTTTTGTTTTATTGCATTTTTAGCAGAGGAGAAAGGCTGGGGGATTTATTTTGCTCTTGGAAGAGAAGTTAAAAAGGTATGTGAGATTTTCTGGTGTAAGAGTTTCTGGTGTAACAAACCCATCTGGTTTCCAAACAACCTATCATAGTATCATAGTACCAGTCAGGGTTTGAAGGGACCACAAGGATCATCTAGTTCCAAATCCCCTGCCAGGGGCAGGGACACCCCACACTAGATCAGGCTGGCCAGAGCCTCATCCAGCCTGGGCTTAAACACTTCCAGGGATGGGGCCTCAACCACCCCGGACAACCCATTCCAGGGCTTCACCACTCTCATGGGGAAGAACTTCCTCCTCACCTCCAGCCTGAATCTCCCCACCTCCAGCTTCATTTCATTCCCCCTAGTCCTATCACTACCTGATAGCCTGAGAAGTCCCTCCCCAGCCTTCTTGTAGGCCCCCTTCAGATACTGGAACGCCACAATGAGGTCACCTCGGAGCCTTCTCTTCTCCAGACTGAACAGCCCCAACTCCTTCAGTCTGTCCTCGTAGGAGAGGGGCTCCAGCCCTCTGCTCATCCTCGTGGCCCTTCTCTGGACACCTTCCAGCACCTCCAGATCCCTCTTGTAATGGGGGCTCCAGAACTGGAGGCAGTACTCCAGGTGGGGTCTCACCAGAGCTGAGTAGAGGGGGAGAATCACCTCCCTTGACCTGCTGGCCACACTTCTCTTGATGCAGCCCAGGATCTGATTGGCTTTCCGGGCTGCAAGTGCACACTGAGAGCTCCTGTTGAGCTTCTCATCCACCAGCACCCCCAAGTCTCTCTCCTCAGGGCTGCTCTCCAGCCAGTCCCTGCCCAGCCTGTATTTGTGCCTGGGATTGCCTTGACCCAGATGCAGGACCCTGCACTTGGTCTTGTTGAAGCTCATGAGGTTGGCTTGTGCCCACCTCTCCAGCCTGTCAAGGTCCCTCTGAATGGCATCCCTTCCCTCCAGTGTGTCTGCTGCACCACACAGCTTGGTGTCATCAGCAAACTTGTTTCACACCAATAATTTAATTCTTCTGTAGCTTCTTTTCAGTATTGCTTAAAACCTAAATAAAAAAGAGAAGAAGAATGTCCAAATGTAGACTAATCTGTTCAAGATGCATGAGCTCAGAAAATAAATCATCAGGAAAATGGTCAACTTTACAATGATTTCTCTAAAAGCTGGGTCCTGACAGTTTAATTTGCAAAAAAGTGACGGTCCCATGGGGAGTATCTTCACTGAAAGTAGTGGCAGCAGTTAGGCAGGTAATCGATTCACAACACAACTTGTGGACCATGTTGTCACAGTTATCACATCAGTTCTCAACACCCATGGACCTGTGATGGATGTATTTCCAAAATGAAGCCTTCCCTAACACAGAAATATCAACCCAGAATGATCCAAATCCTGATGGCACCAATGGATTTGCATACAGCATTTTCTGCTTTGTTTCCTATTCCTTTCTCAAAGGTTTCTAACAGTCTGTGTGTTTCTCTTCAGCTTCTAGGCAATGAGCTGACACTTCCATTGAACTGATACTTCCATTGAGACCTACCCTGAGTGCTAACAGCTAATCTAGAGCTCATAACTGAGCTCGTGCAATTAGGGGTCCTCACTCCATGCATATTACTTTGTATTTGTCTGTCATAAGCACTACATTGACATCACAATCATCTATTAACCCTCCATACTTTCTGGCAGAATTTCTGCATATAACACTAATGCATTTGGAAAACAAAATATTTTATTGCTACTTTTTATGCCTTCAGTGTGTTGTTCTTGACAATCCTTTCGGTTGGCTTTATTCTGAGTTACCATTTGATTTGCTGAAGTTTATGCTCTTCTTTTCCCCTCACTGCTCCACATGAGCTCCACTGTTTGAAGGATTCTGAGTTACCATTTGATTTGCTGAAGTTTATGCTCTTTTTTACCCCTCACTGCTCCACATGAGCTCCACTGTTTGAAGGATGCCTGTCTAGCTCAGTTATTTGCCCCTACTGTATTCTACAGTCCTGCTGCCTTTTTGTGTGGTCCATTGAGGTTTGGTTTCTGAGGGGTTTTTTGTATACCTAATACACAGTTACTCTGAGACTTTAGCAGTGTGTATAAGAATGGGATCTGCAAATTTTTATTCTTTTGGTTGCTCCTTTTAAATTTCATTTTAACAAGCCTTCTTGTTTTTACACACTTCCCCCTCCTCAAATTACAGTTCTGTCTGTTTGCTCCTGTAGGAATGCTGATTTCAATGTCGATTTTCATGGTCATTCCAAAAGAGTGATTTTGAAGCAGAGCCCATGCATTGTTTAGGCCTGAATAAAATATTGCTTGTCCCCCCATGGATTAGCCCAGTAATTGCTGCAGGAAGCAGTCATTTATGGAAACAAACTCAAGTCTTCTGCCACATGCCTAGCTGAATATTTATCCTATAAGGACATCTGAAGTGTTTCAGAAGGGCTTTCTGAGGAGATGGTGTGCAGTAAGGCTCCCTGAAGCCATAAGTAGAGTAGAGCTCAAGCGCTTTGGTTTCAAGTTGTCTGGCTAGTGTTGTCTAACTCTCCAGCCCTGTGCTGGGACTTTCAGCTTCAATGGATGGATGTACAACATGCAATGTGTTTCACTGTGATGGAGTAGTTTCTGCATCCCACTGAATCCTCCCTATGAATTAATCCAGGCTATTCTCAGATCTCCAGGACTTCAGAGGAGAGACTGTGAAGTGCTTGAGGTAAAGAACCTCAAATAAAGAACCTTAAATAAATTGACTTATTTTAATCAAAATCAAAAGAACAGTAGGTTGTTTTTTTCTGTTATACTGTTTTCATCCCAAATACATGGATGTAATATTGGGGCAGGGAGGGAGAGGAGAACATTTGTATTGCATGATACGGAGTAGACATCACACAAATTAGTCTAAACAAAAGCACGGTGGTGACATATTACTTCTTCTACTTATTTGCACTAACAGCAGTTATTCATTTCAGACCCAAGCACACAATATGCATATTCTTGGAGTCTGCTTTACTGCAGGAATTTTATGTGATGCACACAACTATTAAATTTGCAAATTGCTCAGAAACTCCTGCCAAGTAGCAATCAGTTGAAAGTTGAAAGGATATGGCATATCCAATTGAACATCTGCAACCGAAAGGATGAATGTTTTCTCTGTTTGGATACATGTTTGAACCACAAGGATGCCAGCCCTGTTCAAATTCTCCTGTATCCCATTTGCAAAAGGGTTCAGAAAGTCAGTCTTGAAGTTGATGCCCAGGGGATGTAAAAAATTAGCCTGATTGATCTGATGGCTCTCCATGCCAGCCTTTGATCTTCCAGTATATATAAACTTTGCTACTGCTACCCTGCAGAGCTTTGTGGAAATGTTCCTTGTAGCATAAGACTTATTGACAGGGATAAGGAATGAGGATGGAAAGGGCAATTCCTCTGAGGGGGTGGCTGCTGTCATCTCTGTATGATTACAGTGGCAGAAAAACGCTATTTACTTTCTCTTACCCGACAGAGCAAGGAGGCATGGACTGAACTCCCAGTGTGTGAGCACTTTTCCAAAATCACAGGGACTTCTGAAAAGCAAGCACATACTTAATGTCCTTGGTAGGACTGTGGTGGATGTGCAGTTCCTCTGCCAGTTGTCACTAACTCACCACAAACACTGGCTGAAGCCTGGGAAAATTAGCAGGACACAGGCTGTGGTAGAGAATATTGAAGCAGATTTGTGTGTCTTGATGGTTGGTATTTTGCACAGTTCTCCAATACTGTCCTCTATGTTTAAAGATAGCCACTGGGGTATTATTTTTTAGTTTATTAACAATAATTCAAAACAGCTGACAACTTTCAGAGACTAAATAGGTCGATGAGCTACAACAGGACAGAAGCCTGATGCTGGCTTGGTGTTGGCAGACTCTTCCAGGCTGGTTTTAAGCTTCTTGACTTTCTGTATAAATTTATACACATTATGTGTTCTCCTCAGTTTATTCTGCTGCTGCAATCTCAGAGGAAGAAATGACTAAGGGGTGAGACATTGCCCAGAGGGACCCTTACTTCAGCTTGAATCCGTGTGAGGGGAGGGCGTTGCACTGAAAGTAGAAAGGAAAAGTTGCTGACCAGGAGTCTGATGACCTTTACTGCACCACTACCAGTTTGGAATTGTGAGCTCATGGATTACTAGTAGCAACTTCTGGCTCTTGGGCTAAAATGGTCATCCTGCCTTGAAGCAGGCTGTGCAGATATTCCCTTTGAAAAATAGAGCTTACCAATACTACCGTAGATATCAAAAGGATATCTAAAGGACTGTGGCTTCCTGTATAGACATTGTTTGAAATTAGAATAGAATAGAATAGAATAGAATAGAATAGAATAGAATAGAATAGAATAGAATAGAATAGAATAGAATAGACCAGACCAGACCAGACCAGGTTGGAAAATCCCTTTGAGATCATCAAGTCCAACCTATCTCCCAACACCATCTAATCAACCAAACCATGGCGCCAAGTGCCTCATCCGGTCTCCTCTTAAACACCTCCAGTGATAGTGACTCCACCACCTCCCTGGGCAGCACATCCCAATGGCCAATCTCTCTTGCTGGGAAGAATTTCTTCCTAACATACAGCCTAAACCTCCCCTGGCACTGCTTGAAACTGCATCCTCTTGTTCTGGTGCTGGTTGCCTGGGAGAAGAGACCAACCCCCACCTGGCTACAACCTCCCTTCAGGTAGTTGTAGACAGCAAGAAGATCTCTCCTGAGCCTCCTCTTCTCCAGGCTAAGCAACCCCAGCTCCCTCAGCCTCTCCTCATAAGGTTTGTGCTCCAAACCCCTCCCCAGCTTTGTTGCCCTTCTCTGGACACGTTCCAGCACCTCAGGTGCAGCCCTCCTGGACCCCTTTGTTTTTAAATGCTATTTCCCAAGGTACCTTCTGAGTTAGTTTCTTGAGTAACCTGAACTCTGCCCTCCAGAAGTCCAGAGTGGAGGTTTTGTTGCTGCCCCTCTTAGCTTGACTGCATATTGAACACTCAATTACCTCATGTCACCCCAGACAGCCTCCAACCACCACATCTCCCACCAACCCTTCCTTATTTGTGAAGAGGAGGTGAAGCATAGCCTTACCCCTGGGAGGCTCACACAGCAGCTGGAATAAGAAGCTGTCCTCCATACACTCTAATAACCTCCTAGACTGCCTCCTCTCTGCTGTGTTGAGATCCCAGTAGATATCAGGCAGGTTAAAGTCACCCATAAGAGCAAGGTCTGGTGATCTTGAGACAGCCTCTAGCTGCCTGCAGAATAATTCATCAACCTCTTCATCCTGGTTGGGTGGTCTGTAACAGACTCCAACCAGGATGTCTGCCTTGTTGGCTTTCCCTGTAATTCTCACCCACAGGCACTCAACCTGATCACCCTTAGTCTCTACTTCCATGGCGTCTAGAGCCTCCATGATGTACAGGGCCACCCCTTCTCCCTCACCTATCTCTCCTGAAGAGCCTTAGCCATTGATGACAGTGCTCCAGTCATGTGAGTCATCCCACCATGTCTCTGTGATGGCAACTACATCATAACTTTCCTGCTGTACCAGGGCTTCCAGCTCCTCTTGTTTATTACCCATGCTGCAAGCACTAGTGTACATGCACTGCAGCTGGGCTGCTGGTTTCACCCCTGACTCCAGCTTACCACACTCAGACTCCTGTATGGGGGGACTGGTTTCAGCCCCTTCCTCCTTCAAATCTGGTTTAAAGCCCTGTCAATCTGCTAGATGGGATTACTTTGGGTTCATGGACTCATTTCTCTTGATCAGCTTGTACTTGTACACCGAAATGTCTAGAGAAGTTTATAGACTTAGATTGTGCTAAAGGTATTGAAAACTATTTGAAAACTATCAAAACCTCCTATGTGCCAAGTAGAAAACTATTTTCTACACCACCATGTTCTTTGGAACTAACCATGGTAATAAAGAATAAAACTTCTGTAGCTTTCAGTTTTCAATGTATTGATTTTTTTATATTAGTACCATCCTGTCCCATTAAATAACTAAACCAAGGTACAAGCATGGCTAAAATTAATCACAAGTGTATTGGGATTTTACAACTGAATGACTCATAACAATCAAATTTTATTAATTTGTCCTTTTGAAACAAAAATTTGTTTATTGAACTTAGAACCATTTTCCATAGGTATGTGCCACAGTATGGACATTAGTTAAATCTTAATGGGTGCCTTCTAAGTTAGGCTTTTATGAAAGATGTGACTTAAGTTTGATGCCCACACTCATTTCTCAAATACAGTCTTCGGAGTTCAGAAGGAAATTAGCACAGATAGAAAAACTCAACAGTGAGGGGACTTGCCTGTGACTTCACTGAAGGTCTGTGCTGACACTCAGGTCGACACCCAGCTCTCAGATCCTCCTTGCAGCTTTTGTGCATGGTTTAAAAGGAAACTAATAATTGGATCAGAGGTTCAGTTTCGTGAGTCTGAGTGGGTAGGCCTGTTCAAATAATAAAGGGAGTTTTGTTACACAGGAAGCCAGTGGCGGCAGACAGAACACACCTTGAGCACCCTGAAACATGGAGTCCATGCTGGGTGAGCAGAGCAGCAGCGCAGACACACGACTGAAGCTTTTGCATTTTCTTTTATAAACCTAGCGCATACTTTCACACATCCCTCAGAGGGACATTCCAGGGCTGAGGACTGGATGAGCTCAGCAGCCACAATGGAGGCATCTACTAATGTGGGCAGAGCAGGGCTGGGGCCGTAGAGTCGTCGTCCTCTGCATCAGCTTAAGATCTGCAGTGCCATGAGCCCAGTGTAGGGGAGCAGCAGTTAAAGCTTCTGTTGAGCCAAGCGTCGTGTGGGTCACACCAGAAGACCGAACTGGCGTCTGCCGGTAGCTTAGACACACTCAGTTGCAAAAGTTAGCAGCACTATTTTACTTTAGAAGAGTAATAATGAAGAAAGAGACACTAATAATGGCCAGCAGCTGTAGAGAAATGGGAGAATAAAGACTTAGGTCAGTAAAATAAACACTGTTACCATGACAGAGTAATCCCATCCAAGTAACTCTTCGCTCATTTTTTTTTCCTGTCTTTTTGTAACCGTGAGGAAAAATGCCAATAGTTCTGTCAAAGAGTTTGCAGCCACCTCCCTTCTCAACTCCCTCAACAAGGGAAAGAGAGGACATTTCTTCACTTCATTCAAGTAACAGGGTGGGTTTTTTTTTCTGATAATAATCTTGTTTTCGTCAATGGAAATTCATTTGGGTTCAGGCACCTACCTGAAGGCAGGATACTGCTCCCTGTGAAACTCCTAATGAGTCAGGAACAAGGGGCAGTCGTTAACAGCAGAGAGCACAAGCGTCAGAAGAGCAGAGCTGGGCAATTAGAGATCTGTGTAGAAATCTGTAGCCCCTAAGGAGAGCTAAGCAACCTCAGCTTCTAATTCACCCTTTACAAGATTAGTCTTATAATATTTTTAATGGGTATCCATTCTATCACAACGTATAGGAGTGCAGCGACCCTTAAATGTCAGCATCTAACATTACATTAATTCACTCTTAATGAAATGAGAGTGTTCAGAGAGTTTTGTGACCAAAGGCTGCTCACTAGAATTACATCTTTCATTAAGTGACTTTGGAGAGATGAAATAAAATGAACTTTTTGAAATATTTTTATATTGGATACACTGATTTTGCAAGCAGTAAATCCCTCTGGTTCAGACCCCAAATAAAGGCTTCTGATGATTAGGATATAAAATGAACTGTGAAATCCTATATGCCTAATATCCTTTCCTAATGCAAATCAAATTTTCTGGCCTGCCAAGTAGTTTGATCCTACACATAACAGAAGAAAGGTAGCCTGAATGTAAAAAGCTCATATTTAAAAGAGGAAACATCAGTAGTTATAGAGAATGGCCTTTCAATCAGTGCTAGGCACCCATGTATGAACGTGAATAGAGAATTAAAACTTTCAATTGTTTCATTGCTTTCAGAGTGTGAAAGAAAAAAATACATCAGTGCCCAGAATGTGCCAGAAAATAGGACCAGCATACACCTTTCCTTCTTGAACTGACTTTTAGATACAAGCCCTGACTAAACTGAGTTTGAAAATCCAAATCCTAGGACCCATCACAAAAATTTACCACCACAGTGTGCCAGGTGATCACCCTATGTAGGTTCAGGAAGGGGAGCCATCCTCCCACAGTTCTGCTTTACCCCTGAGTTACCCACAGGGAAAAATAAACCACAGTTTAGTGTGACCCCCCATTGAGTGCGTGTGCTAGCACATCAAAAACAGCTAAATAAAATTAGAGCCCTCTTGACTACTTTCTAGGACAGGGACATACACCATTGTAAAGCATATGGTACATTAAGTCCATAAAGACGCTGCCTTTGCTGACAATCAGATAGAATCAGTAAGCAATTTTGTGTCTGCTGTTAAAGGAGGGGCTGCTCATGTCCATGAACTGGAGAAAGTGTACAAGAACAGTTTATCCATGTGAAAATATAGCCCACGGGTCACTGCTAAGGACAGCAACACCTCTTGCATAAGTCCTGCTAACATCCACAAAGAGCAACCTGGGGAAGCTGCAATTTACATATCCAGCTTTTCAGAATTAAATCTGCCTGAAGTTTGGTGCAAAGCAGAGCATAATTTAGCCATGAAAACTCTTGTGCTCGCTTCTGCTAAGGAAATGGGCAAAGAAAAGAACAAACACGAGCAAGAAATGATTTTTTTAAACTTTTGCATAATCAGATATCCATTAATAGGAATTGGTGGTTCTAGAATTATTTGAAGTATGAGGGAAATTTTCACCATGGGACACCAGCTTGTGTCAGTAGCCTCATTTGTTTGATACAGCACAGATGGGGTTTCAACAGGGTACAGGCGTTCCCATTTCCACTCTGCTCCTTTGCAAGCTAATATTTCTTTCTTTGGATGTTCAAACACCCCTGGAACAAGAGCTTGCCACCAGTAAGGATGCCCATGTTTCCCAATTGTTCAGTTGCATTAGCAGGAGCAAAAAGAATGTGCAAAATGCCTTCTTGGCACTGTTATTTCCATGTTAACATCTGAGATAGATGACATGAAAATGCATTTGTAAATGTTTTACAAGCAGAAAAGAAGTTTCTTGAGTGATTTATTGCTTCACCTCCCTGCCTACCTGTAAATGGGATTTCATTTTCTTTGTTGGTTTAGTTAGGGGTTTTGTAAAGGGGAAGTATGAGAGAAAATGTACACGTGGACTTCATGTCTTAATCCACATACATCCACACAGCTCCATTTCAGTGACCTGTGTTAGCACTGTGGCACAAAGGGCATAACCTCATGGACTCCACTTTTGGCCTGTTCAGGCCAGCACCAAGTGACTCTCAGTTTCCCTGATCACTTCCCAGTTTGAAAGCACAGAGAAAATAGTAAATAGAGAAGTGCAGGCCGTGACCAGGGATCCCGTGAGCTTCACTTTGCTCTCATCTGACCCGTCTCTCACATGCAAGAAGAAATAACTGTGCAAGGTACTCACTGGATCTACTGAAAAAGGATTGGTTGTGTTTTGGTGAGGAAATCATTGTCTGCTTCCTAACTCAGTGATATTTAGAACAAGGAGCCGTGGACCTGAGCCTATAACACATACCTTGCTTTACTCTTGCCGAGCAGAAGATACATGAAAACAGTTGTCTACAAAGACATTTATCCTCCTTTTTGTTTTGTGAGTTTTGTGAGTTGTCTAGAAACCTGCCATATTTTCTGCAGTAATCCTGTGAAATTATCAGGTAAACAACTTTTAGTCTGTAGGTTGTCAGTGATCAAAATGTGAAATTGATTGGATAAAATCACCTTTCTGATAAAAAATGCTTGAAATAGAGAATTTAGGCATTAATATATCTTAAAATCTGCCTGAAATAGAGAATTTAGACATAAATATCTATTAAATTGAAATAGAGAATTTAGGCATTAATATCTTTTAAAATCTGCTTGAAATAGAGAATTTAGGCAATAATATCTTTTAAAATCTTCTTGAAATAGAGAATTTAGGCATTAATATCTCTTAAAATCTGCTTGAAATAGAGAATTTAAGCATTAATATCTCTTAAAATCTGCTTGAAATAGAGAATTTAGGCATTAATATCTTTTAAAATCTGCTTGAAATAGAGAATTTAGGCAATAATATCTTTTAAAATCTGCTTGAATTAGATAATTTAGGCATTAATATCTTTTAAAATCTGCTTGAAATACATAGTGTCTGTGAGCTTTCTTGTCAGGGAACAAATGGTTTGAAAAGAACCATAGTAAATGTGTTTACAAATGTCAACGAATATCCATAGACTTTTTTTTTTTTTCCTGTGACAATTGTCCAGTCCTGATTTCCTAGATGGGGGTTAACTCTCCCTCCTCACAGAGAAACAGCGCTGGGAACCTGCTGATTCTCTTTTCACGGTTCTTGGATCTGTAATTTCACACGTGGAGAAGAAAAATTATGGGAAATGTTGTAACTGATGTTGTCAGTCAGCAGGAAATCTGAAAAGAGATATTGAGAGGGAGCTGTGAAAAGTGTCAGTCGGGGAGCAGTACATTTTTATGTGATAGATAGAGCTGTAGGGCGCAGGTCACTGCAGCTTGCAAGGGGCAATCTTCATGTTACTGATATCCCCAGGGCAGCAAAAGCTGAGTGCCACGCTTGGAGAGCTGATGGACAATTTGCTAATGCAGCAACCTGAAAAAAAGAGGAGGAAGCATGAATGTCAGGGACAAAAAGCAACACACAGTATATGTATTACACAGCTATATTGTCCCACTCATTTTTTGTTCTGGTAGCTTAGACTGGATGTTTCTGAAAATCAGAGTTTTTCTACAAAAACCAACCTGGTCTAGCAGGAGATGTCCCTGCCTATGGCTGGGGGTTGGAACTAGATGATCTTTAAGGTCCTTCCAACTCAAGCCATTTTATGACTTTAACTCAGAAAGTTTTACCACTGAAAAGTACCACTGTTGTGTGTTCAGCTACTTGCTTGCTCAAAAGCACTGCATATATTTTCGATCTGTGTGTTTTTCCCAGGGATTTTGTGCACACTCAAAATTATTTGTTAAAAACTGAGAGAGATAAACAGTATCTTCTCCAAAAGTGCCTTCTAAATTCAAGAGCAGACCTCACAGGCTTTTCTCTGTTTTCCTTGCAGTACTGTAACTTTACAAGCCTCAAAACAGGAGGTACCTCTCCTAAATCTTCCCTGATGAACAAGGGACTCACAAAGTTGGCTTTAAAAAAACAAACAAAATAGAAAGCAAAAATTGATCATAAGCTTCATTTTAAAATGAAGTTCTACTAAAAGTTAAAATTTTACAATACCATGCTTTTGATTTCTTTTTAAATCTTCTCACATTTGAGGATATGGTTGATACACTCCATTTTGTCACCTTCACAGTATCACTGTATCACAGTATCGCTAAGGTTGGAAGAGACCTCAAAGATCATCGAGTCCAACCTGTCACCACAGACCCCACGACTAGACCATGGCACCAAGTGCCACATCCAATTCCCTCTTGAACACCTCCAGGGATGGCAACTCCACCACCTCCCCGGGCAGCCCATTCCAATGACAAATGACTCTCTCGGTAAAGAGCTTTCTCCTCACCTCCAGCCTAAACTTCCCCTGGTGCAGCTTGAGACTGTGTCCCCTTGTTCTGGTGCTGGTTGCTAGAGAGAAGAGGCCAACCTCTTCCTGGCTATAACCACCCTTTCAGGTAGTTGTAGAGAGCAATGAGGTCACCCCTGAGCCTCCTCTTCTCCAGGCTAAACAACCCCAGCTCCCTCAGCCTCTCCTCATAGGGCTTGTGCTCAAGGCCTCTCCCCAGCCTTGTTGCCCTTCTCTGGACACGTTCAAGTGTCTTGATGTCCTTCTTAAACTGAGGGGCCCAGAACTGGACAAGCCTTGCAGAGAAAGTGCTTTGATCTTCTTTTCCCTTTCCAAATCACTTTTTATTCTAATTATGCCACAAAATAGAAAGTGATTACATTTAAAATGTAATGCATTTTGTCAAACTGCAAACTGTTAGTTAATGTGTTGTTTCGTTAGCATTTTCTTTTACAGTAAATGCACGAATTTTCTGATTTGCCATGAAGCCAGATTTGGAAACCTCAGAAACACTTGGAGAAAGAAACCAGTTGTCCTCCAGCCATTTTCACTGTCCAGGCTAGACTGGGCCATTTCCACAGATGGTGATGCCAAGTGGTTCTCTGGCCTCTTGCACTGAAAGTATTGTTTCTATGTTGCACTTCAGCCTGCAACCTGTGTTGTCTTTGTCCATTTCAATCGAGAGAATTCCAGTAAAGGTGAGAAACATTGATGCTCACATTCCTAAGAGCAAAGCTACTGAGGAACAGCAACACAACCATCAGGCAGATCTAGCTGCAAGAGTTTCTCCAGTAGACATGGACTCTGATCTTGATCTCGACTGCAAACACCGAGGTGAGATATTCTTAGCTCGGTGGGCTCACGATTCGTCAGGACATCAAGGTAGAGATGCAACCTACCAGTGGGCTCGTGACAGATCCATAGACATTTCCATGGATGCTATCACACAAGTCATCCATGACTGTGACATTTGTGCTGCTATTAAGCAGGCAAAGCGACTTAAGCCCTTATGGTATGGTGACAGATGGTCCAAGTACAAGCATGGTGAAGCTTGGCAAGTTGACTACATCACTCTACCACGTTCTCGTTCTGGTAAGCAGTATGTGCTTACTATGGTAGAGGCAAACACTGGATGGTTGGAAACTTATCCAGTACCACATGCAACTGCGGGCGACAGTGTCCTTCTCTTAAAGGCACAGCCTAAACCGGTCACACTTCTGTATTCAATCACTCTATTTGTACGGAGTTAAGGCAATATGAATAATTCCTCCTTTTTAAATAACACTTCATGTGTTTATGAACAATTATACACATAAGGGCAGTTTTCCAAATAATTTCTCCTTTTTGTTGTTCTCCTCAGAGTTATCTAATTAGTAAGTATTTCTCTCGTTACTGTGGTGTTCATAACAGCATGCAGTGCTCCAACTGAGGCTTAGCAAGTGAAGTAGAGCAGAATAATTACCTCACTTTGTTTACACGTGACATTCTTATTAATGTAACTAAATGCAGAGCACTTACTGACAAGACACCCGAGAGTGTCCAGAGAAGGGCAACAGAGCTGGGGAGAGGTCTCGAGCACAAGCCCTATGAAGAGAGGCTGAGGGAGCTGGGGGTGTTTAGCCCGGAGAAGAGGAAGCTTGGGGGAGACCTTATCGCTCTCTACAACTACCTGAAGGGAGGTTGTAGCCAAGTGGGGTTGGTCTCTTCTCCCAGGCAGCCAGCACCAGAACAAGAGGACACAGTCTCAAGCTGTGCCAGGGGAGGTTTAGGCTGGCTGTGAGGAAGAAGTTCTTCATAGAAAGAGAGATTGGCCATTGGAATGTTCTGCCCAGGGAGGTGGTGGAGTCACCATCCCTGGAAGTGTTCAAAAAGGATTGGAAGTGGCATTTGAAGCCATGGTTTAGTTGGTCATGATGTGTTTGGCCATAGGTTGGTCTTGATGATCTCTGAGGTCTTTTCCAACCTTGTTGATTCTATGATATTTTGTTTTGCCACAGTGTTGCATTGTTAACTCATATTCAAATAACTAGCATCAGTAAATCCAACAGGTTAGCACAGGCTGTCCCTCAGCTGCCAGTGGGAGCAAGCAGAAGCTGTAACCAGGACACCAGGCACTGTACAAAAAAAGGTATGGAATGCCTCTTCCTAACTAGGCTGTCCGTTTCTGGACCTGTGTATGATTACTGGTTTCTCAGAAGATTCATAATATTTTAAGTATGTCCCTGTTGTGAATGGTTTCCAACTGGTGCCTCATCACTTTTCACACCTCTCTTCCAAAAGCAAAACTATCCCCTTCCCTCCCACATCAAGAGTCTTGACAAGACGTAGAGACACGGAAACTGTCCTCGTTCCCAAACACTTACTGGAGCCATTGCAACAATAATTATTAAAATATACTCATTTCTGTTGCTGTTCCAGTAGCATCTTAGAGCCTTAATCAAGGCCATGAGCTGTGCCAATGCAACAAACAGGAATGCCAGGACTGTGGTAATACTGGATATTTGACAGCTGCTTCTAGAGAGATTCTTATGGGGTCATTTGCACCATCATTACAGCTCTGCTTAGACCTCCTTATTTGTGTCCACATTCTGGAACTGTCTCCCTGAGCTGGAAACAGGTATTCTTCTGCTCCTAAGTGGGTCACAATATAATTTTCTTCAACCACAGGCACAGAAGTCTGTTAGAAGTCTCCTAGAAAAGTATTTAAATAGTAGCAGGGATCTCATGGCTCTCACTGTGTTGTGAAACATTCACCAGGACAAAGAGCATCCTCTTGCCTGAAAGCCTACAAAGCCTTTGCTTTTCTAGAATGTGCCACGTGTAAGGAGAAAGTCACACAGATACATTGATCAACGAACAGATTTTCCTGCAAAATGAGCCTGGGGCACGAGTTCAGAGAACAGAAAGTTTGTGTCTCACAGCTTTTGACAGGTGGCATTAAATCCATCTGGCGGAATTCTTGGTGGGATAACTCTGCCACTCACCCATATAAACACGATTTTCATTTTTACCCTAAAGCTCAGGTGTAATTTCATTTCTTGAAAACGACCTATACACACAGAAACTTGGGCTGTGCTTCCTTTGCCCTCCCAGGGAGGCTGCTGCTTTCCTGGAAGTGGTGGTGGTAGAGGTCTGTCATGCAGGCTCACTTCCAAAAATGAGTTAAGCCAAAATGATCAGTCTCCATGTTGCCCAGCTTCTCCTCTTCTTCCTGGATGGTTTTATCATTTAAAGGGGTTGTGGCCAGCCTGGTCACTGCACCCTCACCTGAAAGGACTATTCTGCAGACATGGATTGCATGGTTTGAAGTAATGACTTGAACTCAGATCTCTGACACCCCAGGTGAGTTTCTTGAAGAGAAGACTCTTACTGTCCCTCTCACAGTGGTGTGATAAACATTTAATCATTTCTATAGAAATTAAGCAGCTCAAAGAAATTAAACTGAATCTACAGGCCTAGGATGTGGAAATCCAAAAAAGGAGTCTCCTCCCAAACAGGCATCACATGAACTTACAAACTTCCAAGGAGAGCTGCGTAGCCAGCAAGACAGTTTTGTTTTGTTCAAACTCCTTCTCTCCCTGGTTCTGAAGTAAAAATAAACAAAAGCTTTATTGTTAAAGGTAAATTACTTACTTTTCCAATAATCCTTCGGAGAATCTTAGTAAGACATGTTCATAGTTGGTGTTGGTAATTAAAGATATTCAAAACAGGTTCAAACTTTCCCCTCAAAGAAGGGATTGCCTTAAAAATGGAATCTGGGTGCAGCATATTAGATTTCATTTAGGAAATCCTAAAGCATTTCTATTTCTCTCTGCCTTTTCTTCTAAAAAGGAATGTTGAAGTCCTTACAGCATGGTGTGATCCAAGGAAGTAAGGCTTGGGAGAACTGCAAGCCATAGTGCCATAGTATCTTCATTTGGCAATAACACAAACAAGGATTCTCAGAGAGAGATGAAGAAATACAGGCAGACAATGTCTATTGAGTCACATTTGAAAATACTCCCACTTGAAAATACTAAGTACTTCAGATTCCTTGCAAAATCCTGGACATGAAGTTTTTTACAGCTTCAACGTTAACTCAGTTATACCATCTGCTAATTCTGCATTCTTAAACTCTCTGAATGTAGGGTGCAACAGTAAGCTGCCCCAGATCCGTGTCAAAAGAATTTACATTGTTATCAATTTGGACCAGTACACACAAACTGGTTTTTTTATAGGGAAGAAAAATGAGAGGCATTGGTTAAATACATTAGAAAGTGAGTTTAGATTCCTCCGAGATCACAAATCCCAATGGGAGCACTGTTGTTCTAAAGATCACAAAGAGATAGGACCAGGTCACGTGCTGATGCAAATGAGCAGAGTTTTCTTGACATCAGTGGACCTACAGTGATTGATTCCAGATGAAGTGATGAGATGATTCGGGTGTGCTGTGCCTTCCTGAAAAGCTGTGGAGAGATGTAGTGAGATTAGTACAGGGATAGTCTCACCAGAGGCAAATAGGCAGTGCATCAGTGTTTCCTTTGAAAGAGATGTAGAAATGAAAAGAGCAGCAGCATACCTCCCTGCGCTGGTGGGGCAATAGGCTTTGGAGAAACAACAAACAGTGGCACGCTCAGTGGTCAGGAGTTGGGAAGGGAGACAATGTTAAGCGATGGAGGTAGAAAGGGCAAATTAAGAGCTTGTAGGGCTCCACTGCTCTCACCATCTTCAAAAAGTCCTAGTGTATACTTCCTTTTACACACCTGTAGATGCACCCAGCATGGGCTGCAACACCGAGTCTAGACACTGAGTAAAAATTCAGGCAGCCAGTTTGAGCTGGGCTTCATGACGTTGCGGATGGTGAGGTAGCTAAGCTAATTTACTGATGCTCTCAAGTGTTTTTTACCTAAGCACTATATGTAGATCTAATCAGTGGCTCAGGGACTATCTAAAATATTTAAATGTTTGGTAATGTGCTCTCTCCAGAACAAAAGCAAAAGGTTCTGAAAGCCTCACAACATTGTAATGGATTCAGTGACTCTGTATGTGAAATGGCAGTGTCAAAATGCAAAGATGCAAAAAAACCCAGAGTCATTTTCATGGACTCGGTAAAACATGAGCATAGGGCTTCTGCAGGGGGTTTTTGTGGCTTTGGTTTGGGATTTCCTGGGGATTTGTTTTGATTTTAGTTTGGGGTTGGTTTTGTCGTTGTTTGTTTGTTGTTTTTCCTTAGCGTGTTTATAGTATTTAAAGGCATTGCAGAGCTTTCAAAGCTGAATTGGCTTCTTTATGGGGAGCTGCAAACCCTCTGTAAGCACTCCTCTAGGTTTATCCCACATTTAGCCATCAACAGGAAACATAGAAAGCTGTTTTCAGAGTAACTCATTTTTGCTAATATTGAAACAAGTGGCTGGTAAACTACCCAATTAAAGCTATATTAACCAGGATATTTTATCTCACTCTTATTTTCAATAGTCAACAACCCAAGTACAAGGAGACTAATGACTTAAAATTCAGCCTTCTCTGTACAACCGATGGAGTTTTGTTCCGTGGCTACCTCCTCCTCGATTCATTTAGCATGAATGGCAGATTCCTACATCGTGTCAAGTTTCAGATCACCATAGAAACAAACTAGGAGGCAGTTTCATTAATCATTTAGAGCACAAGAAGTCTAGGTCAGTCTGATTGCAGCATATAGAGTATCATCCTAGCACCACATGGGACTCAGTTGATTTGAATTAAAAAAGATTAAGCTGCCCCTAGGACGCTCAGCATCATCAGTTTAAGTTCTCATGTAACAGTGGTCTCTGGAGCCACATGGATTAGGAGACTGAAGCTATGCATTTATTTTTCAGGGCTCAGTGAAACATTAGATGTGTGCAGGTGTCTGAGGGGAAAAAAGGACAAAGATCACATATAGTTTCTTAGACTTGTTGCTGTTCTTTGAAACTGGAAACAATAACTCAGTTTTATTTCTCCAGTGACAGTTACCACTCTTTTTTGGCTGTGCAATGGTACATCTGTTACCCAGTGTTTACAATTTAGATTTACAAAAACTTCATACTATGAACTATAATTTTAGCAGAGAACTGCAAGTTGGGCATAGAATAGTTTACATGAATGTTGACTTTTTTTTTCCCTGATGGGGTAAAAAATGCATGAAATAAATACTGGTGACATTTTAGTTTTGCTTGAATGAAGATTTATTACTCCCAGGAAACTGACTTACAGGCAGCCACAAATCAACCTGACTATGAAATAGTTGTATATGTACACCACAAAATGAGGACAACCTCCCCCCCCACCTTCTAAAGTACTCACCCTATTTATGGGTCTCCCAGTACTTCAAAGACCTTCAGTAACTTAGTCCAGAGTAGTTTATTGCTTTGTAGAACTAAGACATTTCAAGGGGAAAGTTGTAGGTTACAGTATATTATAGGGCTCTCTCTTGGGCAGCTTAGAATCCCATGATGCTATATGAACTGTTGGTCTAAAGCCTATTATAGCATGACTTCCTACAGTATAATTCTTAAATCTTTTAAGTTTTACAGTACTGTCTTTAATCCCATGCATTAAACCTTAGAGAACCAACTTTCCAAACTCCGGAATACCACCTGTGAGTCGGCGCAATTACGCTTCGTTACGACGCACAGGTTGTCTGTGGCCCACTTCAAATTAGCTGTTTGACCTTTTAACAAAATCACACCCCACGATATTCCTCAGAAAGAGAAAAGCATGGACTGCTGTACTGCACTTACTCAAGAAGCCAAAACCCCCACCCCCCAGTATTTGATCAATTTGCCTTTGCTGTCAACGGGGAAGACTCCTGTTACAGCACGTCTAGGCGCAAGCAGACCAAGTCAATACTTTTTTCCTGATACGCTGCCATTTTTAAATGTCACATTCTGGGGATTTCCAGGGAAGAAGCGTTTTTAGGTTTCCCTAGCACATTGAAAACAGACCAGTGATGGAAAGGGGAAAGTGAGTATTATCCCCACCTCAGACAAGTGGAAGCTGATACGGAGTTACTCTCAGCAAATGGCACAACAGAGAGCATGGACCAATGCTGTGGAGCTCCTGCTCTCCTGCTCAGTGGTCTGTCCAGGCTCTCCTATTTACAGCTCTGTCAAATGCCCTTAAGAAGATGCAGAATGTAGGAATTAAAGCATACACAAAGAGCCCTGATGTGAGACACATACCAGTTCATGAAAGCCAATATATATTGAGTGCCAGCAATGCAATGGCAGTTACACAAACAGAGCAAAAACCACGGTCCTTAGGCCATGACATTTATATGATCTGCTTTGAGAATTGCCCCTCAGCCATTTCCAGCCAGGCTGGAGAGCTTTGCCATACCCTGGCTGCCTGTGAGCTGTGAGATAGTTGAACTTGCCAGTACTAGGAGGGGCAGCTGTGGCACCCCAGCAGCAATGATGGTGCCCAAGCTGTACATTTTCTGAGCTCCAGCAGACCCCTAAGTAAGTGGCAGTCACCATACCAACAGGTCACTGCTCCAGTGAACCCACCAGGTGTCTTCAACTAGCCTGGACATCTGCTTTCAGCCACAGGCAAAGCCTGGCAGCAACAGTCCCTGCACTTGTGCCCCTTCTTCAAAGCTGCTGAAAACCTGAAGAAGCACAAGCATCCTATTCATGGTGTAAAGCAATGCTGAGCCAGCAGTGCAGAGCTGATCACTTCACCAGGCACTGCTGTATTTCAGCTACTCATTTGTTCCCTTTTGTTTTAATATTTCTCCTAAACTTCCCTTTCTCTAAATCTAGTGCAAGCATCTCTACCTGCTGTCACCATTCCAGCTCCTAGTGCCTCATGGTTAGAAAATGGGGAAGGAGGTCTCCTTCCTGTGGCTTTCATGAAGGCACCCCAGCCCTGGATGTTCAGACCTGTAGCTGCACTGATGCAGCAGCAACACACACCCCTCTGTGCCCAAAATGGGGGGCTAGCTCAGGCATGTCAGGGGCTTTCTCTAAAGGGAACCCAGCTGCTCCTGTAGGTTGTTAGGAGTCATGCCTTGGATGTGAAATTCTGTAGAATTTTTTTTCTTCCTCTCCATCTTTGTGCTCAATGGTGATTTTAAGGCCAACATCTACCTGCTCAGCTCATGAACAGGCCTTTAAGGTGCTGTAGAGCTGAGAAAGAGAGAATTTCCCTTTTTTGCTGAACACACATCCTTCCACAGGGCCTGGACATACCTGGGAAGCAGCAGTTTTACTCCTGGGCTCGTGCCAGCTGGAAGGACGCGGCAGGTTTGCAGTGACACGGAAGCCTGTGTGGGGTCCCTGAGTTCTGCTACTGCCCAAAACCACCAGAGAGAAGACAGAACCTGCATATCATTTTCTAGCCAGGTAATTGTGGCAGTATTGTTTTTTAAATAACCATGAAGCAAAATCAGCTGCTCTGGCAGGTACTGCCTGCAGTTAGTCTTCGAAACACTTTTTGGCTCAAAACACCAGACTGGTAAGGCAAATATGAGACATTACTGACTTATTGCATTGGCTGACTTTTGTCTTAATTTCCTGTTTTAACTTCAATGGCAGGGAAAGTTGTATTTTCACTGGATGTGAAATGGAGAAGAGATACCAGAAGGTTATCTGAATTCCTGCATGCAGATCATTGTCTGAACTGTGTGCTTGTTTCCAGCCTTTCACTGGCATAACCAATGCCTGACGTAAGCAGTAATTCAAAGATGCTGAGGAGTTAAAGTGTATCTGAGTCATTCTGTCAATCCTTTTCTTATTCAGCTATTGACCCATAGCTCTGTTTGAATTTGGGAAGCCTGAGGTCAGAATGAAAAGCATCGTTTTTCTTGTAAGCCAAACACATTTGGCTGAGAAAAAGTGAGCTAATAAAGATAAAGAGACAATTATTTATGCCACTTTTTAGAACGCAACAATCTGTCTGATCCTACGGCCTTGGAATATGATTACACGTAATACATTCACTTTACACAGGGGAGAATATGTCTGGGAGAGAAAAATGTATGTTTCTCTTCCATGCTCAGCTTATGGAAAGATGCATAAAATAGGCAGGTTAAGGCTCTGCCATTCCTCACAGTCTTTGTCAGTGGAGGAAGAATTGAATTGCTTGGAAATTTCTGGTGAAAAATGTACTGATTTGAACTGAGATGAATAGAATTCACCCAATTTAATAGTTTAGGGTTTTCAGGAGAAGACTTGATGGGGTGCTTGGCTGTATGGTCTAGTTGTTGGGTGGGTTGGATTGTTTGATGGGTTGGACGCGATGATCTTGAAGGTCTCTTCCAACCTGGTGTATTGTATTATTATTATTATTATTATAAAAAACATTGATGTGAAGCAAATCTCTTTGTCCATACTGTAATCAGCAAAAATTTCTTGGCCACTTTTCCATAATCCTCTGGTAGTTGTTGGTAGCAAGCAGAGATTTACTGGAGGAATTAAAACCACTTCATTTCTCCCACCACCAGCAGCTGTTCGCCCCTGCAGCCTTCCTGGGTAGGGTATTGCTGCCTTGATCTGTGGTATGCATAACTCATAGGAAAGTAACAATAGCCTGGGTCTAGAAGAGACCTCAAGAAGGTGACCAGCAGATAGTGGAAGAACTAGAGCAGCTCATAGAAGATACGAGCAAAAGTAGTCAGAAGGGACATGCACGGGAAGCAGCTGGGCAAGTTTTCTTGATGCTGTAAGTACTGGGGCTCCAGTCTGCACTGCAATCTCCACATGCAGTCTGGAGCACTGTGCAATGCTCATGATGAGAGCTCTTTCCAAACAGAGCTGTGCAGGTGATGTGTAAAAGACTTACACAAGGAATACCAAGCTCAAGACTCGTCAGACAACTACAAGTAGGTTGAGCTGTTCAGGAAACCTATGGGCTCCACAGATTTTCCAGTAACTGGTTTTGTCATTGCTGTTTCCCAATTGGTACAGTCCAGAGCCAGAATACAGAAGTCCTTCTTCACTCTAAATATTTCACAAATCTAAATTCATCCATTCTGGGATTAGGTCCATACCTTGGTTCCAAATTGTAGGTATCATATGTGCAGTTCTGTTTCATTAAGGCAAAGAGTATTTGGGTAGCTGTCATGGAGTGCCTGGAATGTGATGAAAACAAGAGGTCTTGGCTGCCTGCTGCTGAGGAACTCCCAAGGCACTTCTCACAGGAGCAGGGGTGTTAACCCTGATATCCTGGTCAAATTCCAACACGGCTAATTATATCCCACTTACCTAAAACTCTGTCATAATTTCTCTGCTTGCAGCAAGGACTTGTTGCAAGCAGCAGGCTCTCTTCTGATCCTCTAAAAAGTTATTGTCTTCCACGTCAGAAGCAAATGCATTTAGAGAATAGCTGCAGTTGGGAATTGTGCAATTCCCCAACAAGTGCAGGATTGTAAGATGAAAAGTCTAGTTATTACTTACATGAAGTTCAAGACCAAAAGCACCTGCCAAAGGGAGGGTAAATATATCATGAGGCTGCAAATGCAGTTATGAGCAGTCAGTCATGATCAATGGGCAATCACTCATGGGCACAGTAACCGCTATGGATAGTCATTCATGACCATAACAACAGCATTCATCATGCTCCCTTATCCAGTCTTTTGTGTAAGAGAAATTAAGAGGATACTTGTGGGTGGTGGCAGAGCACAGAACAAGAGTGTGGGGTATGAGCAGCACAAGTGAATATTGCCTGGATGTAAGATCAAGGAGCCCCAGAGAGACAGGAGAAGACTATGCTGCCTGAATCCAAGACAGGAGAATCATAAAATCATAGGGTGCATTGGGATGGAAGGGATTTTTAAAGGTCATCTAATCTAACCCCCTGCAGTAAGCAGGGACACGCCCCAACTAGATCAGGTTGCTCAAGCATGACCTTGAATGTCTCTGGGGATGGGGCCTCCAGCACCTCCCAGTGTAATTTGTTCCAGTGTTCCACTACCGTCACAACAAAGAACTTCTTCCTAATGGTAAATCTAAATCTACCCTACTCTAGTTTAAAACCATTGCTCCTCATCTCGTTGCTACATGCCCTTGTAAACAGACCCTCCCCAGCTTCCTTGTATGCCCCTTTCAGGTACAGGAAGGCCACTATAAAGTCTCCCCAGAGCCTTCCCTTCTCCAGGCTGAACGGTATCAGCTCTCACAGCCTGTTTTTGTAGGAGGGGGACTCCAGTCCTCTGATCATTTTTGTGTCATTCCTCTGGTCCCACTCCATCAGGTCCACATCCTTCTTGTGTTGAGGGCCCAGAGGTGGACCCAGTACTGCAGGTGAGGTCTCACCAGAGCAGAGTAGAGGGGCAGAATCACCTCTCTCCGTTTGATCCGGCCCAGAATGTGATCTGCCCTCTGGCACTTCGTACGGACTACCATCTGCTAACAGTGCTTGTGACAATATAGCAATTCAAGGCGTTATAGTAAGCCTATCTTCCTGAGGCCGTCAGGCCTTTTTCTTTCATGTACTTATTAAAAGTGATTAGGGGGTTATTGTAGCTATGTAAAGATACAATGAGATAGAATAGTGGAAAAAAACCTATGTGTTTAAAACTCTGATGAAAGAATAAAATATCAAGGATAACGTTACAGTTGCAATATTGCATCTTATTGTTTGTTTGCAAGGGCAATGCATGTGTGGTGCATAATACTATGGAAATGGCCTCATGGTAATCCCTGGGAGTATTTTTGCATCCTTTAGAAATAAATACTTCCAGAAGGAAAGCAAATTATGTAAATGAATCTTTGCCACTTTTTCTACTGAAACCACATATATCTCATTATTCTGCCAGTATTGGCAACCACCAAAGTATCTTTGAAATGAACAGATATGACAGGTTCATCAAGAAGTGCCCAGAGGAAACAAGAGTGGTTTGCAGACTATTCGTACTGATTTCCCGCTCTCTTTCCATGACAATCGAGATTTTTTTCCATATGGGCAAAATATCCCACCACTTCTAGAGTCCACAGAGCAACCTCCTTACAGCTCATGTTGTATGACAGAGTCATACATCCGAGGTTCTCTTCTTTCTGACACAGATATATGGACAGATATACACGGATATGTACACACACACAGAGAGGCTAGTGGTTCTGTTACCCAACAGTATGACTTGAGTTAACCTGTGATATTTAACTGAGGTAGTAGAGTGTGCATTTGATAAACATGTGGGTCTGCACTCAAGTGTATGCCCATGAAGAGTTATTCTCTTTCCTGTTTTCAGAAGACAGGTGCTTCAATCACAGCTAGCAGCCTTCAGCAATAAGGGCATAGAGCCTTAAACGCCTCTTCCTCTCTCCTGTGTCTCTCTAAACAGGATGAGGCTACATTAATGGAATAGCACAAAGTGAGCAGGATGACCTAACAGATGCTACCAGGATGTACTGTACTTTTCCTAAGATAAATAAAACCTGTCATCTTCAACAGGTTCAACAATCTCCACATATTCTTTAGAGCATAATAAAATACAGCACTATAGAGTTCCAAATTGCTATGTAATTCCATATTCTCTCCCAAGCCCTTAGCTCCCCTTATGCCAATTAATGTACATAAATATTAATTATGTGAATATGGGATTAAAAAAAAAAAAATTAGTATAAAAAGTAAGCTCTGAATTGTTGCAATTTAGGATTTCACATTTCAGGCTTTTAAACTGCTGTTGTCCAGCAGCACAATTTCACTCGGTCACTCTGGATTCCTGCAAAAAGGAACAGCAACAACAAGATATTCCTTTTCCACAGGGACTCTTGGATTTCTTATCTCAAAACTGTAGGAGAACTGGGGAAATGGGACTCCCCTTCATTGCAGATGACTGTAGTATTTCTTTTTTATTGTAGATATTGTATTTATACGCCACAGAAATCAATCCCACTGTTTCTCTGAGAGAAGAAAGCCCTCCCTCAGTTTAACAAGTGCAGATGGCATCTTCAGTTGACTTAGGTACACAGTACACAAAATTAGGGTCAACTTGTGATTTTGTCTTGTCCCAGCAGAGACAGTCGAGAGCTTCTCATTCCTGTTGGCAAAGCAGAATTTCACCAGTCCCAGAGGGAACTGCTGGTTTTAACATAATAGCTTCTGTAATGTAAGATCGCTTTGCAGAGAACAAACTTGAAGAGGCTGGCTCCCCCAGCCCTGCCTAGTTTCTCTTGTCCTTGAAATCTTGTCCTTTCCCCAGAAGTACAGAGCTGCCTGGACAAGCTAACAGCTAATCTCCTCCCCACAGACAAATAGGTGATTTGTTGCTTCTCATACAGGCTGTCGTCTTCAGCACAGATAGCTTTTGTTCATGACACAGTGTGGTGCTGCTTCCACTGTCTTGTTTTTTGGTGATAGCAGGGTATCATGAGCCCAAGGAGCACAGCTAAGGGATGGTTATAGAAAGATTATTCCAGACAGGGCATTCTTCCCAGACCAGTTTCAGCCCTGTAGTGCGTCCTGCTTGGCCTGAGTCACTCAGTGGTTCTTAGTGCACCAGTATGTCACTGAGCCTAAGAGGAACTGGAGGCTAAAATAGTTCATGGGTTTATATCTGACTGACCCTCTATTTTTTTCTTCTCATATGACATACTTGTGTTATTGTCCTTATGTGTTTCTAATCTTTTTTAAATCTTCCTGTGCTCTTGATCATTCCTGAACTCGTCTGGAGTATCAGCTATGCTCACAGTTTGACTTACTAGCGAGATATTTATCTAGGCTTTTCCAGCTATCACCTGATATTTCCCTTCTGTAATGGAAAACATTAATGCATCTGATACTAGGGCTGCCTCACATGAAAGCTGTCATAAATGTTGTTAGTGGAAAAGTCAAGATGCCTAGAAATCATGCTGTAAGGTCTATTGCTAAGACTTTAAAACTGGAGAGATTTTCTGCATCCCTTAATGTGGATCAGAAGCGTGTATTTGTCATTTTAAGTGGGAATTTTAAGAGGTCAGTTTGGAAGAAGGAAAGATGGAAACTTTAAACTTTGTATTTAAAGTCATTTCCTTGCAATAAGCTCTGCTGGTCTCTGGAGTCCTGTCCCAAGTGGAATGAATGAGATACGTCCTGGAAAGAATAGTTAGAGTGAACCCACCCAAAAATTATGTCTTGTTTGTAGAGACTGAGTGAGTGTCAGTCTGCCTTCCATCATAATGGTCACATTTATCATTCTCCACTGGCAAAGTGTCTATTTTTTGGAAGCAGTACCAGCTGATCTGTCAGTTCATCTCAACAAGATGGGGTAAATTTCAAACTGCTGTTCAACCTTTGCTTCTTTGCATTTTGGAAGTCATCTTCATCAGACACTGGAATGAGTCAATGTCTGATGTGCAAGATAGTTCAATGCACCACATGTCATCTACTGCATCACATCTATACCCTGCCAGCACTTTAACAAGGTTCCCTTTTCTGTATGCACCCTCAAGACGGGACTTTCACTGAGTTGTGTTGGTTTAACACGCAGAACATTTCTTCAGCCCTTCACGAGCAGCCATCAGCACAGTTGGCAAGTTCTCCAAACCTTTGAATCGGATATGGTATTTTAGATTGCCTCGGTATTATTTACAGTGTTTTGCTGTTTGTGATTAGGTTTAAGGGAAGGCTGGCTTCAAAGTTCTGATCTGAATTTCTCCAAAGCGTTTTGTTCAGTTCTGGATTGGAGCACGCTGCAGTCAGCAGTTGTTCCTATCAACATCTGTAACTCATTTGGTATTGCTTGAAAATATTAGTCATGATTGCAAAAATTTATTTCGTATTTTAACTGTAAGGTGGTCATACATACTGGGCACTCATTGATTTATATGTTATCTCTCTCTGCTAATAATATTTTTGCTGTGCTTGTTCCAAAGCCTGGATCTTTGATCTGGGAACAACTCTCAGAGTGAGAAATTAACCTAACTGAAGAGCTGTGCCTCAGCTTGGAGGACTTGTAGTTAGTTTACATCCAACTGCTCTCTCCCGATTTGTACCAATTCTTGAGTGTCTCAGATAAACTCTGTGATACACCTCCAGTGTGCCATAACTAGCAGAACTTTCCTGTGCAAAAGGAGGCTTCTCAACTGATAGCTGATTTTATAACAAAAATCAAGACTTTGCACAAGTGTTTTAAATACTCTGAAAAATATTCAGGAAGTGTCTGAAAATAAAGGCCTCCTAATGTGAGCTCCTTGCCTATGAAAGACAGTCTCATTTGACAAAATGTGCTTTTCCTGTGGTGTAAGGACTCCAGCCCATGCACTTGGAATTAAGATCTATTTCAAAAGATGTTTTGATGGGATCATATAAGTTGTTTGGTGTATATATGCCAAACATACACTGCTTAAGAGGCTTTCAGGGTCAGAAAAGCGTCAGTAATTGTGTGAGCACTAACTTACACCATGGAGTGAGACAAAACGCTTCAGAAAAGCCTGTCTCTGTGTGTGCCCTCTGTCCTGGAGGAGGCAGTAAAAAGCCAGCTAAACCTGTTTGGCCACTGTCCTTTCTCCTCCCTCCCCGTTCCAGGGTCCAGGTTTGAGGTCGAGGAGCCAATAGGCAGGCGCCTTTGGGGCTGCCTGGAGAGGGTGGAAGCTGGACCCCAAGCCTCACGTTTCAGAGAGATAACTGCACGTGTCAGAGGCTACACGAGAAGGCTGTGCAGTTCTGTCCACCAGACATTTTGAACTGACTGGCAGGATTTGAATAGCTCATGTGCCACTGGGCTGTTAGGTCTGCAGAAAGGGAATTTATAGGGGAAGATTTCAAAGCCCACATCTCTGCCTCTTATCTCTCATCTTCTCCTCCCCTGTTTGTTAATAGAATTCAGGGCAGCAACAAGCCCATACTTTGTGCTCCTGTCTTCAGGGCAATTAGCTTCTTCTGTCCTGGCAACACATCTAAGTGCAGGGTTCTACACATTGGCCACAGCAACCCCATGCAGCAGTACAGGCTGGGGTCAGAGTGGCTGGAGAGCAGCCTGGCAGAAAGGGACCTGGGGGTACTGGATGATAGTAGGCTGAACAGGAGCCAGCAGTGCACCCAGGTGGCCAAGGCCAATAGCATCCTGGCCTGCATCAGGAACAGTATGGCCAGCAGGAGCAAGGAAGTCATTCTGCCCCTGTGCCCAGCACTGGTTAGGTCACACCTTGAGTCCTGTGTCCAGTACTGGGCCCCTCAGTTTAGGAAAGATGTTGAGTTGCTGGAAGGTGTCCAGAGAAGGGCAACAAAGCTGGGGAGGGGTTTGGGGAGGGGTTTGGAGCGCAGGCCTGTGAGGAGAGGCTGAGGGAGCTGGGGCTGCTTAGCCTGGAGAAGAGGAGGCTCAGAGGAGACCGTATTGCTGTCTCCAACTCCCTGAAGGGAGGTTGTAGCCAGGTGGGGGTCAGTCTCTTCTCCCAGGCAACCAGCTGTGCCAGGGGAGGTTTAGGCTGGATGTTAGGAAGAAGATCTTCCCAGAAAGAGAGATTGGCCATTGGAATGTGCTTCCCTGGGAGGTGGTGGAGTCAGCCTCACTGGAGGTGTTTAAGAGGAGACTGGATGAGGCACTTGTTGCCATGGTTTAGTTGATTAGATGGTGTTGGGTGATAGGTTGGACTCGATGAGCTTGAAGGTCTTTTCCAACCTGGTTAATTCTATTCTGTTCTATGCTATGCTATGCTATGCTATGCTATGCTATGCTATTCATAGTGTTTAGATCTCCACCACAGCAGTGTGTCTCCCTCTCACTTCCTCTAATTTTGGATACTACCCTTTGGATTATTCCTGTCCTTTGGATTACAAATTGTGGTGGAGTAGGAAGGTTCCCACACACACACAAAAGAATCCACAGCTAACTCAGCCAGAGAAGCAGATGAAATCTGTATTTTACAAGCAGAAAAATGGAATGCAATGAATATGTACAAAAACATACAATATTTACAATATATACAGAAATATACAGCAATGAATGTAATACAGGAAACCTTTCCCCACCCCCCCCCCGCAGCCAGGGGGTTCAGCCTGTCCCTCCCTTCTCCCTCCCTACCTCCCCTTTTTCCCAAAAGGGTTAGAGAGAAAGAGAAAGGAAGGAAATTAGAAGGGGAAAACTTTGTTAAGCTCAAAAAGCAAATGCAAAAGTTAGTTTTCTTATCTGGTTAGCAAGAATCATCCCTGCGTAGCAAGCTGCTGCTTCAGAGAGAGAAAACAGTCCAGCTCACGGGACAGGGAGAAGAACTGACTGCCCCCAGACTGAATAGACGAAGCTAGAACTTACAGCTGGATTCTACCAATGAAATTGGTTTAGCATATCTTTGTTTTCATTCAAATACCAAAACATTCAGCCAGAGTGTTCAGAAAGTGTCCTTTTCTTAAAGGCACAGCCTAAACCTGTCACACAAATACAAACTCAGAACATCACTTCATCCAGCAAAGGTTTTAGTAGTTAACAGCTCGGCAGTTCGTGGGTAACTTGTGCTAATTTACCTGGTGGTTATTCCTAAGGTTTATAGCTTGTTCACCTGTTGGTTAGCTCTCTTGTGAACCCAAGGTGGTAGATCTCGCCACCCAGGGCAGCATGGCTGTTCTTGCGCTTATAACAAGTTTCCAGTTTGTTCCTCTGTATTCCAAGTTCTGATTTTCCTAGACTGTTGTTCCACTGTTTATTGGATCCAATTGGCTTGGGAAAATTTTTTTTATATATTTAGTAAATCATATTCATATTTTATCATATTTCCATCTTATCAATTTGATCAAAACCGGTATCACCCTCTTTAGTGACTAAATTAAGTCAAAGCACCATTTATTTGCTGTGGCTTGAAATAGACACTCTTATATTACAATTTGGTGAATTGTTAGCCTGAAACAGCTCAGCCCTGCAGCTGAGCCCTGAGGAGAGGTCTCTCCTGAGCCAAACACTACATAAGCTTTCTAGTTATAAGGACATCTCAGCTGCTTCAGCATTAAAAATTCATCTCTTAATTTATATATGACAGCCCATTCTTGTATGGAACCACCGTGCTTTCCAAAACACCTCTGCTTCTGCATTTCAGGATTTGCCCCATTGCCATTTTTCTCTTGTAAAACCGGGATGATTCTTCAAGTGTTTGTGAAATCTTGTAAGAATTAGCATTGGACAGCAGGAACTGCATCGAAGAACCAGAGCCAATCTAGTGCTAAGTGTCTCTGAAAATTCACCCTCTATGCCCATTAGCAATAGTGCATGACTGAGTTTTGGTGACAGATCTTTTTGTCCACGTATGGGTATGATGCCTTCACTTATAGGTTATTTTTCTAAGCCAGGTCCAACGTCATGCCTACAAAAGTAGTAACGGCATTTTTGGCAAGTATTAGGTCATACAATCTGCAGATTGCTCCTAGCTGGTTTAGGCCTAAATGAAATTTGTTCTTTGTACTGGAGGTTGGTTTTCAGTTTCGCTTGGGCAGAGCTTCAGCTTACACATTTATCTGCCCAGTGTCACTGTATTGAATCTATTCTCCCACCTAAAAGAGGAAGCTCCCTCAAAGTCTCATTTCTTAGTAAACTAACAACTAAAGCTGCCTTAGATGATGAGCATGAAGGATACTTTCAAGATAGCAGGTGGATTACTAACATCAACCTCAGCAATCTCTTTTGCTGTGATTGTATCCCGAAGAGCCATTCATGCATACAGGAAGGTAGTAGACACACCAGTTCTGCTGGTGGCTTTTAGTATTTGATCTGACATTAGTAGGTGCTCTATCAGGCTACACTGGGGGTCTTGGGGGCTCTTTATTTTATCTGACTTTTGCTGATTATTCCCATTCATCTGTGGACATGTGATAGTGAGAGTGTGATACCTCCCTGCCTTCTTGCTCATGGGGGTGGAAGAGTGAAGAGGGAGTAAGGTTGGGAACCAGTTGGCACATGTTAATTATGACAGGGGTCTGAACATCAAAGGATGGAGATACAATTAGCAAAAATGTGAGTAGAGAGGAAAAGGGGAAAGAATAAGTGTGATGTTACAAGAGGATGTTTGCTAGATCTAACAGCTCGAATTCCATGAGGTAATTATAGAAGGATAAACAATAAATCAGTCTTTATCTGGCAAACCTTTCACCATAAAAGATGCATCAATGAGATTACAGGATGTGTCTCTGTAGTGTACAGAGTATAGCTGCAACAGTTTTGGGCCCCATGTTTCTGCTCAAACAGCAAGGCATGCATCAAAACTATTACTGAGAACGTGCTGTGGGTTTCTTGCATCTCCCACTGAAGAAGAAAGCTGTTAGTGATTACTGTCTACGTGGGTTTTATTTCAAGGCTGGGCTCATGTGGTAGTTTTCTTTTTATCTCTGAAGCCAAATTAACTGTGTGATAACCTCATTCTTTCCCTCTGGGGAAGACCTCCAAGAGTCCACTCCTATGACTGATTTATACAGAGAGAGCAATGAAGTGGGAAGGAAGGCTCTTTTTCTGCCCTTATCCCCATCTCAAGTCCCTTTTCCTCCACTCCTGCAGCAGCAGAATGAAAGCCAGACTCCCTCTTCCCTTTAAGCTTACAGTGATCTTTGTATCACCACTGACTGATTAACCAAACTATTTGTAAAGTCTTTGGTTTACCTTTGATCTTTCAAAACAATAGTAGCCTTAAACAAAGCCAGATACTTTAAAGATCACCACATGGTTTTAATAGTATTTTCTACTTCGTGTCATAACCTGAATGAACAAGATATGAACAGTATTCCTATTGTCACCACATTTCGCAGTGTTATCACATTTGCTAATATTTCCTAGTTAAAAATATATTGGCAGCTATTATGAAGCTGATGTTGTAATTCATTAGAGTCTGTTCCAAAGCCTACTCAAGCCGCTACAAACTCACTTTCTGACTTTGGGCAGTGTTGGATCTGAAGCATAAAAAGATAAATGGTATGCTCAGGAAATTTCCCACCTTTCAAATCCCAGTCCTTGCCTCTCTCCAGCTATGCAAAAGCTCTCACCACACTGCAGACCACGGTGCAGTTTGGATGCTGTGTGCACATGTGCATGCAGTATGGAATCATGGGTGTATTTTTGCTGACAAACTGAAATTATGGGGGAAGCAATGGGAAGTACTTTGGGATTTGAAGATGGGTGGGTTTGGTTTTTTTAATTGATTGTGTAAATAGAATGCTTAAGAAATTGAACAAAAATAAGGATGCTTTCCTTCTCCTGTAGCTGAAAAATATACAAAACAAAAACTGAGGGGATGAGCCGGGTAAGGATGAAGTCACAAATACTTCATTTTCTCTTTCTTCCCATTAGTGCTGTGCTCTTTAAGTTATGTAATGGGGAAGAGGACAAGCTATTGCACAGATTGCTCTTCCACTTCATGGCCATGAAGCTGCATCCTGCTCTGATTGCTGACCTCATTTATGTCCTTCCCAGAAGACGGCCTGCCCTGAGTGGCAATTATAGTTGGTCGATTTTGGCACAATGTGATTAAAAACAGACTGATAAATCACTGAACAGTGTAACATGAAAATGCAAGTTAAGGTAGCACCTCAACCACAGTGCAGTTCAGGGCCCCTCAATTTAAGAAGGATATTGAGACACTTGAACACTTGCCCACAGAAGGGCAACAAGGCTGGGGAGAGGTCTCAAGCACAAGCCCTGTGAGGAAAGGCTGAGGGAGCTGGGGCTGTTTAGCCTAGAGAAGAGGAGGCTCAGGGGAGACCTTCTTGCTCTCTACAACTACCTGAAAGGATGTTGTAGGCAGGTGGTGATCAGTCTCTTCTCCCAGGCAGCCTGTGACAGAACAAGAGGACACAGTCTGAAGCTGCACCAGGGGAAGTTTAGGCTGGAGGTGAGGAGAAAGTTCTTCCCAGAAAGAGTAATTGGCCATTGGAATGTGCTGCCCAGGGAGGTGGTGGAGTCCCCCTCCCTGGAGGTGTTCAAGAGGGCATTGGATGTGGCACTTGAAGCCATGGTTTAGTTAGTCATGAGGTGTTGGGTGATAGCTTGGGCTTGATTGTCTCTGAGGTCTTTTCCAACCTTGCTGATTCAGTGATTACCATGAGGGAAGTTGAGAGCCAAGTGTTGGTCTAATGATAGAAATAATTTCATAGCAGACTCTGGATCGTGAAAGCCCCACCATTTTTTTTTTTTTTTTTTTTTTTTTTGCTAGCCACATATGTCCACAAGTTTCTTTCATGGGTTGTCTTGGCTTATAGTTAAATACCATAGTTTGGGAGCAAGAATCTTCTGACTTGCCTTGACAGGGAAAACCCTAGTAGGGGTTACTTCCTAGGAAGTAGGGGATACTTCCTAGGAAGGATATTCTGGGTACCCTAGGTACCAAGGCACTCTGAGTCTTACTTTATATTACAATCTAAAGTAGCCAGTGTGAGCAGGTGGTGTCGTATAAGGACACAAACAAGTAAGAAGTGTCTCTGAAATCAAGACAGATGGATGTATATGTCGAACTTCAGTGTAAGTAACTGTAATTAGACTCTTCCTGTATCTCCTTGCATATGTCAGAGAAAAGAAACCATGTCCAGTGAAAGCAGAGACTGTAAGATAAAGTCTTACAGAGGATAAGCATGGTGACTCCAGAGCCAACCTTCTGCCTGCCACCTATACTCAGAATACTGCCATCTCCTCTGAGAAGTCCCACCTGATACAGGCGTAACAGAAGGTGCATTTAGGCGGGGATGAAGCCCTGGTCTGCACTGCTAGAGTGCATTATAGCAGGTGCCTGTATGGCACTGCTCTAATTTATGATAGCAAATTAGTCACTGTTCATTGCAGTGAGAAAATTACAGAAGTAAGAAAATAACCAAAAAGCTGTTAAATTACCTGGTAACTTGATGGAGTAAGAGAAATTTGTACAGACAGCTATTTGCTTCTATTAAAGGGGCAGCATAAAAGCACAAGGTTCAAAACTACTTTATGCCCAGGAAGGATGCCTTTTTCTTTGGGACAAACCCTCCAGCTCTGCCAGAGTCACTTTGCACCTTGTATGTGCAGGTTTTGTAATTTTTTTTTAACACAAAAAGGAGAGGCAACCTTTTCAGTATTTGCTTGCAGCCTGGGCCAGAACAGTCACTTAAAAACTGACAGTGTCCTTGTCCGAGAGAATTTGATTGTGGGCAACATTTTTATTTGCTTTTGCATCAATCTGCAAGCCACGCATTCTGACTTGGCAGCTTGAATGTGAAGACATTCATCAATGGACTGAGGAAAAGGAGAAGGGAAGAAGAGAGAAAAAGAGCGGGGAAGGGATCAGGAGCTGATGAAAACATAACTCCTTGGGGAGTTATCTGCAAAGGGCAGAGAATGAAGTGTCTGTACCTGAAGTGTCAGTCCTTGCACTCTATGACATGGCTTTTCTTTGTAAGTATAGCAAAACTTTCTTGAACTCTATTTCCCTTTCGCTGCCAAAAAGTATGCTCTGGAAAATCTGCAACGAGTTCATTACATTGTTTTTCCCGCAGAAAAGATGGCAAAGTTTGTGGGAACAAGGAAGGTTCTGGAATAGCTAATTGAAAATTAAACAACCTGAAAATAACATTTCATCTTGTGAAATATGCCTGTTTTTCACTTGTGACAAATCTTCAGAAAGATGACAGGAAAATAACTTTCTACAGGCAAAGAAAAAAAAATGCTGTTTTTGCCATAGCTTTTCCCAATTAGACCACGCTTTGCTCTAGCCATGGGTTTGTTTAAGTAAGGAATTACGCTAGGACCTGCTTCTGTTCAAGGGCTCAAAGCAAAGCCTCACTGGTTTCTCAGAACAGCCTTCACTTACATTTCATTACACACCATGCACCACTTAAATCCCAACACACACACTAGTAGAGCCAATGCTTTACAAAGTCTGGACTATTTCTTCCTTTGATGAATACCATACGGTGCCAAGATTCGCCAGATCCTGTCTGCATGAAACGAAAGTTTAGAATCAACGCTGTACATATTTAATGACAGAAGAACAGCTGATAACAATCTTCAGTGGAAGAGATTCTTGTGCATTACAATATCTCTAGGCTATATTCATCAGCTTCAAAGATATAATTAATTTTTGATGCCCCTCCTGTTGCTAAAATAGTTATTGAAAGAACCAAAGAGATTATATCACATTCTTGGCGTATTGTGACAACCACGTTCAAGCAAAGTAAGGCAGTATCACAGTATCACAAAGGTTGGAAGAGACCTCGAAGATCATCGAGTCCAACCTGTCACCACAGACCCCATGACTAGACCATGGCACCAAGTGCCACGTCCAATCCCCTCTTGAACACCTCCAGGGACAGTGACTCCACCACCTCCCTGGGCAGCACATTCCCATGGCAAACGACTCTCTCCGTGAAGAACTTTCTCCTCACCTCCAGCCTAAACTTCCCCTGGCACAGTTTGAGACTGTGTCCTCTTGTTCTGGTGCTGGTTGCTAGAGAGAAGAGACCAACCTCTTCCTGGCTATAACCACCTTTCAGGTAGTTGTAGAGAGCAATGAGGTCACCCCTGAGCCTCCTCTTCTCCAGGCTAAACAACCCCAGCTCCCTCAGCCTCTCCTCATAGGGCTTGTGCTCAAGGCCTCTCCCCAGCCTTGTTGCCCTTCTCTGGACATGTTCAAGTGTCTCGATGTCCTTAAACTGTGGGGCCCAGAACTGGACACAGGACTCAAGGTGTGGCCTAACCAAAGCAGAGTACAGGGGCACAATGACTTCCCTGCTCCTACTGGCCACACTATTCCTAATGCAGGCACTTCACACTATTTCAGAAGCTGTACCTTAGACTTAGTCTTGGGAAAAATTGAATGAGAAACTTAACTAAGAGTAGAGGATGAACTGGTCTCAAATCTAGAATTTCCAATCGGTGAATTCATGTATAATGCTGTTGTGTTTGTCTTCATTCTGTAGCCATCAATGAAAGGACTGCAAATGCCCCAAAATTCAGCAACATGTCTTGTTGCTGGTATAACACTGACTGCAATGCAGGACATTCCTAGCAGTGCCTAGCATGTGTTGCAGGACAGTAAAACAGTTGCTAGATAACACCAGTTGCTTTTTCCCTTTAAAAGATTTCCAACCCTGCAAAAATGTTGTTAGGATTGCCTGAATGTTGTGGCTTCAGAGGAAGCTGTAGCTGAAATCCCACATAGGTGATAAGGATTTTGAAAAGCAGCAACCAATGAGAGCAAAACATTTGCATCTGTTTAAGAGCACAGCTTGCTCTTTCACTTGTGTCAAACCTATTGGCACAGAATTCAAAGCACTGGATTGGCAACTCTATCAGGAAGCAAGTACAGCATAAAACTATAATAGCTGTCTTCATTAGCTTTCATTATCTGAAGAATTCCAAGTGCTTTGGACAGCATAAGGTGCCACATAACTATGGAAGCTCTTGGGCAGCGGCTCGACTGCCATATGCTTACATCTAAATTCTGTGCTTACCCCCATCTTTAACTAAATGTTTTCCTTTAGCAGCTGTGGCAACAGTAGTGAGCTCGAACAATTCCCACACAACTAAAACACAGCTGAAGGCACTGGGTTCTCTGCTGAGGGGACTGGGGCCACGAGTACTCTCATCACTCAAAGACTTTCAGAGAAGCAAAAGCAACTTGAACACCTACAGCTAGAGGCATGCCTATCTGGGTGGCAAGGGCCCTATTGCAAAGATTCCTACCCTAACACAAACCCAGTGTGCTGCAGTCACGCACAGTTACTGGTGCAGCTGGAGAGGGTTATTGTCAGTTTGGTTCAGCATGGCGCTGAAGCCACAGTCTTGCTACTGGTGCTGGTGCTGGCTCATGTGGGTCACAAACACTACCTCTGCACTGCCCTTGGGGGTGAGCTGTCTCAGGTTTCTCTGCGCCTGTGATGTGGCTTTTCCCTAGATTCTTCCAAAATGTCCCTTTTTGCCTCTTCAGACTCCAAACGTGGATGAACTGTGAGATTATATGAGCCACTGGAAAGGGAATGCAAGCAGACTTAGGAGGAGGTATGAATGGCTGACTATGGGGGTGCAGGGAATTCAGGTCACTGCTTTTTTGAAAAGACAATCAAAATCTCTCCATACTAGAATGTCTGAGGTCTATTTTATAGGCTGCTTTACTGTGCTCCACGTACTTAAGAAAGAAAATCCAGACTTCATTCAGGGCCAAATCCTTCACTCATCACTTTCTCTCAACTCCTATTTTAAGTCTGACTAATCTGACAAAGACAAAATCTTTGTTCCTATCTTTCTGATTGGAAACACAAAGTCTTTCATTGAAATAAACCTCTCCCATTGAGGAGCTGAGGCACGTTGTCCATAGCGAGTCTGCCCATCCTTTCAGCCATGCTCCTGTAGCACGGAGGGCGTGTGGTGGCAATAAGCTTCTGGAGGATTTCCACTGTAAAACAGAGACTGTTTTATCTTCCATTATGATTTTAATTTGTTTACTTTCCATAAGAAACAATTAATGCCTCGTTGTTCATTTCCTACAGACAATCTTGGAGTGTCTTGGAGTCTGGCATTGAGGGAAAGAAAAGTTTGCTATAGGTAATGGTGTCATCTTTCTGCTCTAATACTGGCTGCAAACTGACTTGTAGTAGTATGCCAGCACACCACATAGAAGTTACTGCAGTTTTTCTTATCCACAGGGTCTATTCAAGGTTCTGCAGGTTGCAAGGCTGCATTTTCCACTTCCTCTCCTTCCCCATGTGAAGTATTTCATAACACATTTGGAATACAAATTCGTGATTTCAGAATTTGACCTTTTACAAATGAAATAGATAACTGGAATCTGTCCAAACAGGTTTTATTACTGCAGCACTTGTACAGCTTCATGGTTAATCTGTCTCCAGATGGGGCGACTGTTGTTCCCTTTCCAGATAAGATGGTGGCCCTGCACACAATGGGGTAAGGGGTAGAACGGGGCACTATACCAGCTTTCCACAGTGCCAATAGCTGAAGTGACTACCCCTGAGAATGAGACAAGCCCTCCTTTTCCAGTGGTGCTTGAGAAGAGCCACTGGAATCCATTTTAGAGCTGTGAACCTTGAGGAAGGGAAGGCAGATCTCTGCAGACTGGAATAAAGCATCAAAGTTCCTGAAAGAGTCTAGTTTAAACACGCCCTTTGTTTAGTCATGGCTGCTTTGGACACTGTGATCTGCAGGCAGCTTAGGGGTTCCCTCTACAACCAGGGTGTTGTCTCATGTGCACCTTTCCTTGGATGCCAGTCTCTCCTTGAGATTTCTATATGATGGTTACAGTAACTATTTCAGTTTAACTTAATTGCTTACATCACAGGTATGATGGTTTCTAACACACTGTACAAGAAGAGATGCCACGCAAAAATTAAAGACTTGAGGTATATACAATACAATACAATACAATACAATACAATACAATACAATACAATAAACCAGGTTAGAAGAGACCTTCAAGATCATTGCGTCCAACCTATCAACCAATCCAACCCACCCAAACAACTAGATCATGGCACCAAGCACCCCATCAAGTCTCCTCCTGAACACCTCCGATGATGGTTACCCCACCACCTCCCTGGGCAGACCATTCCAATGGGCAATCACTCTTTCTGTATAGAACTTCTTCCTAACATCCAGTTGAAACCTCTCCCAGCACAGCTTGAGGCTGTGTCCTCTTATTCTGGTACTGGCTGCCTGGGAGGAGAGACTAACCCTCACCTGGCTACAACCTCCCTTCAGGGAGTTGGAGACAGCAAGGTGGTCTCTCCTGAGCCAACTCTTTTCCAGGCTAAGCAACCTCAGCTCCCTCAGCCTCTCCTCACAGGGTTTGTGCTCCAGACCCCTCCCCAGCTTTGTTGCCCTTCTCTGGACACCTTTCAGCATCTCAACATCTTTCCTAAACTGAGGGGCACAGAACTGGACACAGGACTCAAGGTGTGGCCTAACCAGTGCAGTGTACAGGGGCAGAATGACCTCCCTGCTCCTGCTGGCCACACTGATCCTGATTTGAAGAGAAAGAAAAGAAAAATCAAAATCAAACAAAGAAACAAAAAGAACACCCATTGCAAATCTGTCTAGAGCCAATTCACAGTAGCAATGCAACTCCATTGTTAGCTAAGAATTTTGAAGCAAAATTGGGCGTTTGGCAGTCCCATAGCTCGAGCAAACAACACTAAGCTGGTCTTAGCCTCCTCCCTTCTTTAAATAAAGCTCAACTTGTGATATGGAATGTGAATTGTTTTGACTGGTAAGCCATTCCAAACTCAAAACTCGCTCATCACAAATGTGTTGAAAGAAGAATATATTTCAATATTGTGGCAGACTCTTTGAGTGCAGCGGAGCAGCAGTCTTCAATCAGCTGGGCTTCTTTTTCCAGAAACAGCAAGTGAAAGCGTTAAGTGCCACACATATTTTTAAATGATTTATCTCAATCCAAAGAAGTAACGGTTTTGTGACTGATTATAGCTGCAGATATGAATGGCTATGGATAATAGGTTTCCTTCACTTTTCAAAATGATATATAAGAATGTTCCATGCAGAGACCTTCTATTTACACATCTGTTCAGCACCTGCCTATAATTACTTACTTAGTTTTTATTATTGGGCTTGTCACCGTATTAATGTAGCTGTACATTTGAAGTGATTGTAATTGCAAATTTCCTGAAAAAGCTTGGTTTCTGCAAGTATTTAATTAAGCTGATATCCTAAATTAAAAATAATTATGTAACTGTACTCCACCACTCTATAACACGTGCACCTCTCTCTCTCCATACAAAATGGATATTTCGCATAATTCATATAATATGTGGATTAATAGTGTACAATTAAAGGTCAGCTTCCACTGGAAAAAGAAGGATAATTAACTTCAGTACTTAGAGGTCTGACATATTTCAATTAAGCAAGTTTCCCCCCAGCATTAACTTTGCCAGAACACCTCAGTTAGAAGCAAAGTGGAAGCTGTATTTACAAGCAAGAACTACACTCTACGGTGGAATGCAATAAATAGGTACAAAATATACAGGAGTTACAATATTATATTCAACATCTTTATTGATGATCTGGATGAGGGCATTGAGTCCATCATCAGTAAATTTGCAGATGACACCAAGCTGGGGGCAGGAGTTAGAATAGAATAGAATAGAATTACCAATTGAGTTTGCTGTGGGGGACTGTGTCAAAGGCCTTGCTGAGGTCCAGGTAGACCACATCCACAGGCCTCCCCACGTCCACCAGGCGGGTCACCTGATCATAGAAGGAGATCAGGCTGGTGAGGCAGGACCTGCCCCTCCTAAATCCATGCTGGCTAGGCCTGAGCCCCTGGTCATCCTGTAAGTGCTGTGTGATCGCACTCGAGATGAGCCGTTCCATAATCTTGCCTGGCACTGAGGTCAGGCTGACAGGCCTATAATTCCCTGTCTCATCCAACCGGCCCTTCTTGTGGATGGGCACCACGTTGGCCAGCTTCCAGTCTTCTGGGACCTCTTCAGTGAGCAAGGACTGCTGAAAAATGATGGAGAGTGGCCTGGCCAGCTCATCTGCCAGCTCCCTCAGCACCCTAGGATGGAGTTGATCTGCTGGAGGGCAGAGAGGCTTTGCAGAGGGACGTCAACAGGCTGGACAGATGGGCAGAGTCCAATGGCATGAGACTGAACACATCCAAGTGCCGGGTTCTGCACATTGGCCACAGCAACCCCAGGCAGTGCTACAGGCTGGGGTCAGAGTGGCTGGAGAGTGGCCAGGCAGAGAGGGACCTGGGGGTACTGGTTGATGGGAGGCTGAACATGAGCCTGCAGTGTGCCCAGGCAGCCAAAAAGGCCAATGGCATTCTGGCCTGCATCAGGAACAGTGTGGAGAGCAGGAGCAGGGAGGTCATTCTGCCCCTGTGCCCAGCACTGGTTAGGCCACACCTTGAGTCCTGTGTCCAGTTCAGGGCCCCTCAGTTTAGGAAGGATGTTGTCTTGCTGGAGCGTGTCCAGAGGAGGGCAACAAAGCTGGTGAGGGGTTTGGAACACAAGCCCTATGAGGAAAGGCTGAGGGAGCTGGGGTTGCTTAGCCTGGAGAAGAGGAGACTCAGGGGTGACCTTATTGCTCTCTACAACTACCTGAAGGGAGGTTGTGGCCAGGCAGAGGTTGGTCTCTTCTCCCAGGCAACCAGCATCAGAACAAGAGGACACAGTCTCAGGCTGCACCAGGGGAGGTTTAGGCTCGATGTTAGGAAGAAGTTCTACACGGAGAGAGTGATTGCCCATTGGAATGGGCTGCCCGTGGAGGTGGTGGAGTCACCTTCATTGGAGGTGTTCAGGAGGAGACTTGATGGGGTGCTTGGCTGTATGGCTTAGTTGTTGGGTGGGTTGGATTGGTTGATGGGTTGGACGCGATGATCTTGGAGGCCTCTTCCAACCTGGTGTATTGTATTGTATTGTATATACAATATATAGTGTATATATATATATTGTATATATATATATATAGTATATATACATATATATATATACACATATATATATATATATATATATATATACTTCTATGTGGTGTGCTGATATTTACAATTAGCAAACAACATAAAAATTCCCCTGGTCAGAGGCCAGGGAATAGAATAGAGAATTAACTAGGTTGGAAAAGACCTTTGAGATCACCAAGTCCAGCCTAGCACCCAACACCATCTGATCAACTAAACTGTGGCACCAAGTGCCTCATCCAGTCCCCTCCTGAACACCTCCAGTGATGGTGACTCCACCACCTCCATGGGCTGCTCATTCCAGTAGTCAATCTCTCTTTCTGGGAGGAACTTCTTCCTAACATCCAGTCGAAACCTCCTCTGGTGCAGCTTGAGACTGTGTCCTCTTGTTCTGGTGCTGGTTGCCTGGGAGGAGAGACCAACCTCCACCTGGCTACAACCTCCCTTCAGGGAGTTGGAGACAGCAAGAAGGTCTCTCCTGAGCCAACTCTTCTCCAGGCTAAGCAATCCCAGCTCCTTCAGCCTCTCCTCACAGGGTTTGTGCTCCAGACCCCTCCCCAGCTTTGTTGCCCTTCTCTGGACACCTTCCAGCAGCTCAACATCTTTCCTAAACTGAGGGGCCCACAACTGGACACAGGACTCAAGGTGTGGCCTAACCAGTGCTGAGCACAGGGCACAATGACTTCCCATTACCCCCCACAGAAACACTCCCTGTCCCACAAGAGAGAAAAGAGTGGAGAGACAGCAGTGGGTTAGACTTAGCTAAACAGCCAAAAAGCGAAGCAAGTGGCAGAGCTCAGAAAAAGAAGAAAGAATTGTTTAGGTACAGCCTGTTTTATGGCAGATATTTATCCAATGAATTTGTTTAGAATAATCTTTTGTTTTCTTTTAGAATAATCTTTTTGTTTTTAGTGATTTATTTATATTTTTCTACTTTTCTGCTCAAAATCTGTATCAAAACTTTAAAGGCATGGCCTAAAACCGCCACACAAGTGATTTGTCACAAGCTTCGTAAGTCAAGTTATCAGGAAACAAGTTAGAAATGGTTTTAATACAAAGTGATGGTGAAAAGTAAGCCTATTCCTTCTTGTGGCATAATTTTGCTTGAGAAAATGGTTTATATGAAGCTTTCCATTTCTAGGTCAGGAGGTCATATCTAGCCTTGATAATTGCCAATGTTCTTTTCCATCTAATGGCTGTTTGGAGGTCTGTGACACAATTGGTAGCCTCTGATGAGCAGTTCTCTCTGGCACACAAAAAAACTCTATGATGTTGACTTTGAAGCTTATTTGGTCTTAGGATGACTCAGGCGTGGACCTGAAAAGCCTTGTCCCCACCCAGTGTGTCATGGGAAGCCAGACCACACACTGAGCTGACCTTTGCCTGTGAGTCTGATCCTGATGGTACAGTTACAGACATCAGCAAGCTGGAAACTGAATTTCCGCCTCCCTGAGTGACTGCTGAAGCAGAATCGTGGTGGATTGGCACAAAGATGCCAAGTTACCTGTCAAAAACATAGTTTCCTCTTATGGAAGAACAGAGAGATTCTGAGAGAAAATGTTCATGTTTGGTTTTGAAAATGCATCCCAAAAGTCTACAGTACTTCAGCTGAGGGACAGTCAAGTATTGTCAGTGTGAAAGTTTCCAGACCTACAGTGCAAAACACGCTCCCCAAATACCCAAAAGGGCCTTTACTGTTTCCCAGTCCTTCTGTGGGGCTGCATTAGCCCATGGGAGATGGTAGATCCTGCAAGGGGAAAGGAAGAGAGGTGAGCTGACTGAAAAATAGTCAGGTTTTGGTCAGATGTAAGATGGATTTCTTTCAGCAGACTCATCCAATTCACAGCTTTTCTACAGAGCCTTTTCTGTTGGAAAATTTCCAGAACATTTGCTCTGACTCTGCTCATGCTCACCTTGCATTCAGCTGCAGGGTCTGTATCCCACGATGGTTCCGATGATCTATTCAGAAACACTAATGCCAATAAATATGTAGGTGCAATGTGCAGCAAAGTTCTGATCCTGATTTTGAACTCTCATAATTCAAAGAAAATGTGAAACAGGCTTTTGATTTGACCCACTGTGGCTATGAGAACCGAGTGTGAACTGCTGCTCCAAGCTCTGCTCGAAACCGAAGTCCAGCAGTCGCTCTAAGGATTTGATTTGAACTCTTACCTATAATTTTGTCAGTATTAAGTGCGTTAAGATTAATATTTTTTTCTTTTGCCTGAGGTTGGGATGTATAGCAAATAAGCAAGAGCATTCCCTATGCAGTACACATCCTGAATTTCAGCTCTGATCTCAGTCACACTTTCTAAAGATGCTATTGATATTACAATCAGCAGAAAAGTAGATGTAGCAGTTCAGGGTTCATGCTGAAAGGCAATGGCTGCAGAGTTTTCTGTTTTCTTTCACTGCTTGCCTCAATTCCTTGACTGCATCCATAGAAAAGCTTCGCTAAAATTGAAGGACTTCCATATACGATGATAGGTTCGTGGGCAAAGCGTCCAGGTGGCTATACAGGGCATTACTGAAAGTTGTGCAAAATTGCAGTGAGGGAAAGGGGAAAGTGGGAAGAGATTTGGCTTTTCGTCATGGGAGATCACCTTTATTCCGCTCTTTCTTCATCGCTCCTCAGTATTTCTCCACATGCAACAGAAAGTCGAAAAGGAAGAGCAGAAAGAAGCAATTTTTTGCATGTTCTATCTCCAGCTTTCCTTACTTACCTTTCCAAATATACACCTTTCCATTTCTTGTCAGGGTTCCTGAAAATAAAAAGCAGCATAATTACTTTTCAAGGAAAAACATTTTCTCATAAATGGTTTCATCACATTCTCTTGTGATGAAATAAACAACTGAATGAGAAGATACCAAGTTAGGTGGGAGTGCTGATCTTGAGGGTGGGGAGGCTCTACAGAAGGACTTGGATACATTGGATCAATAGGCCAACATAAGTGGGATGAGTTTCAACAGGGCCAAATGCCAGGTCCTGCACTTGGATCAGAACAACCCCAAGCAATGCTACAGGCTTGGGGAAGTGTGGCTGGAAAGCTGTCTGGCAGAAAGCGACCTAGAAAGGTTCTAATTGACAAGCAACTGAATATGAGCCAGCAGTGTGCCCAGGTGGCCAAGAGAGCCAATGGCATCCTGGCTTGTAGCAGAAATGCTCTGTCCAGCAGGAGTAGGGAGGTGACTGTCCCCTTGCACTCAGCTCTGGTGAGACCACACCTTGAGTATTGTGTCCAGTTTTGGGCACCTCAATACAGGAGAGATGTCAAGGTGCTGGAGTGAGTGCAGAGGAGGAAAACAAACCTGGTGAAGGGCCTGGAGAATAAACCTTATGAGGACTGAAGGAGGTGGGGCTGTTTAGTTTGGAAAAGAGGAGGCTGAGGGGAGACCTGATTGCTCTCTACAACTACCCGAAAGGATGTTGTAGAGAGGCTGGTGCTGGTCTCTTCTCACAGGTAATTAGTGATGGAACAAGAGGGAATGGTCTCAAGCTACAACTGGGTAGGTTTAGACTGGACCTTAGGAAAAAAAAAATTCACAGCAAGAGTGGTCAGGCTTTGGAATGTGCTGCCCAGGGAGGTGGTTGAGTCACCAACCCTGGGTGTGTTTAAAGGTCATTTGGATGTAGTGCTTGGGGATATGGTTTAGAAGTGAACCTTGTAGAGTAGGGTTGTTGGTTGGACTTGGTGATCCTGAGGGTCTTTTCCAACCTGAATGTTTCTGTGATTCTGTGAACTTGAAACTGACATTTTCCTTGTTTGTCTGGGAGGTGCATCTTAAACACTGGTGTCTTGAAATGAAGTTAAATGGGAACTGCTGTGTGTTCAGGGATGATATTTGTTCTGGCATCCTCTGCTGTCCACATATTCGCATTAGTCTATTTTTTCCTATTTCTGCATTGCCATATACTTGGCAGGTACAGCAAAATAAACAGTAGTGTAGTTAATCAGCCCAGTCTTGTTGGAAAGAGACCGAAGGGACACCTTTGTTTTTGTGGAAACCTAGCAATGACAGGAAACCCTGTGCCCCTCTGCCAATAAGAATTGGTTGGAAACTGAATGAATTGGGAAATAGCAGCTATAAATATGCTTAGGAACTACTGGCTTAATCCCACAAAGTGTGTTTATTAACAGCCAGAATTAAAAGATCAAAGTTCAAGCACAAGTTTAACACGAAGTGTATGACTAAATGTATATTCTGGTTGGAGGGCATTATTAAGTCTGCATTTTCACTATTATGCCTGTTACACTGCCAGGAGAGCTTATGCTCAGAAACAAGAGGACAGAGGGTTTTCTGTAAGGCAAAAGGTTTGCTTCACCTGCAGATTTATCTACAGTAAAGATCATAGAGATAGAACATGTCTGCTTTCTGCAGAGGGAAATAATGGATCTGCTTCTTATCTGCCGTTCCATGTTCATGCAATTGAAGTCCATAGATCATTTCCCTTACAGCTCTTTTCCCTTCCACTCAATTCTGCCAGAAAAGTGTGATAACTCATTGTAACCCTCAGACAGCTATCAGATGAACCAAACACTGATCAGGTGCAAATAGCAGAAAGTAACGTGATGTCTTGTAGAATGTATATCTCCATGTCTCTTGGAAGTAAATATTTGTGTGAGTAGAAGTGATCTTGCTGCACACCCTGACTCTAACCATGGCTCAGCCTCTCTTTCTTATGATCTCACATCATCTGGATCCTGTTCAAGGAATTTTGACTAGTGTAGGATTGCAAAAGTGACATTGTGCCGGTGCCCCATAGCTTCAGGTAGAAGCAGTGTGCCTTGTTCCTTTAAAATGAGGGTCAGATGTGGCCTTGCACTGGGCTGCAGTGAACAACATCTCCTTCCAACACTTTGTGTAAAATGAGCTATTGCTACTAATTAGAACAAATACCTAATTTTAAGGATCCACTCATATTCCATGTCTCTGACAGAAAGAGGATCTCTCTTCCAAGAGTGCCATGCGTTTTCCATTTGGGCACAGCCAATGCTCTGTCCAGCTGTGGCGAGAACACCAAATACATGAAGGTCTCATTCGCGCTGACCAGCAGGATCCTGCTTAGCCCAAAGCCATGTCCTTGGAGCACAGTTAATACAATACCTCCTTCACTCTTTCCAAATTCTATGACTGGCTGAAAGCCAATCTGACCACAGTGACCTAAGAGCCACCACAGAGCTTTCTCAGCCAACCAACACGCCCGTGGTCCCAGGAAGTCACTTTGGCTCATGAGGCTGTGTTCTCAGCTTGGAGAGCACCGCCCCTCTGCCAGCTGTTTCCATGGTTTGGAAATGATGCTGGTTTAGTGCCTCTTTGTGTCATTCTCCTGACACTGGGAATCTGACATCACCAATGTTTTTTAAGCTAATTAAGAGCCAAGTGAAAATTTGGGAGTCTGCATTGCTCTTTGATAAATTGTTAACATAAGAACTTGTCAGCACATTACAGGTTCCACAAGTGTTTGAGTCTCTCTCTGTGTTTGAGTCTCTCTACGTGTCTGTGTGTGTGCATGCATTGGACTGAAAATATGAATCTTTAGACATGAAGGGAGGGACTATGTATCTCTCTGACATCTCTGTTGATCTTGGCAATGAGCTTTTCCCATTGTTCTGCTTTAACTGTGCTTGAAATCAAGTGGGAGTCTAATTAAAATTAATGGAGAAATAAAGTGTTAGGGAAAGTAGGCAGCATAAGAATAGAAATGCTAACATTAGAAAATATTAAATCTCCATAAACTCTCCTACAATACATTTTTTTTCAAATCAACATATCAAAATATTGCTCTGGGGCTTGCAAAAGTCTTCAGAGTGTAATATATTAAAAATACTATGTTATGGCAATAAAATACATAATCAACTTTCCCTCACTCATCTCTTACCTTGACAGTCTCTGAAACAAAACCCTCCTGGCCAACGTTCAGAGGAAGTAATGGTAGAGCAGAGGTCCTCAGTGCTTTGGTATCCACTGAAATCCCTTTCCACAGATACAATACAATACAATACAATACAATAAACCAGGTTGGAAGAGACCTTCAAGATCATCGCGTCTATCAACCTATCACCCACCCAATCCTAAACCCACCAAGCACCCCATCAAGTCTCCTCCTGAACACCTCCAATGATGGTGACTCCACCATCTCCCTGGGCAGCACATTCCAATGGGCAATCACTGTCTCTGTATAGAACTTCTTCCTAACATCCAGTCTAAACCTCCCCTGGTACAGCTTGAGACTGTGTCCTCTTGTTCTGGTGCTGGCTGCCTGGGAGAAGAGACCAACCTCTGCCTGGCTACAACCTCCCTTCAGGTAGTTGTAGAGAGCAAGAAGGTCACCCCTGAGTCTCCTCTTCTCCAGGCTAAGCAGCCCCAGCTCCCTCAGCCTTTCCTCATAGGGCTTGTGTTCCAAACCCCTCACCAGCTTTGTTGCCCTTCTCTGGACACGTTCCAGCAAGTCAACATCCTTCCTAAACTGAGGGGCCCAGAACTGGACACAGGACTCAAGGTGTGGCCTAACCAGGCATCCTACTTCATGTATGTTCATGCAGTTTAGTGCAGAGTGGGCAGCAGGAGCTCAAAGAATTTTTTTTCCATGAGGCTGTAGACATGTATGTACCATGCTCTGTGACAAATCTGCTTAAAATCTGATTGTGCAACATAGTCTAGTTGTGTTTTAATTCCACCCTGAGTCATGACACTATTAAGGGGGGGAGAATAAAATGAAAGCTAAGCACTTTTGAAAAATATAAGTCTTTAAACATTGCTATGCACTCATCCTAAATATGTCATTATGCAATGGGGTCCCTATTGAACAAGGCAAATTACCTTTAACCATGTTTTTCTAAGGCTTAGCTTGTGTCTTTTTGCAATGTTTGTTTGGAGGATAATTGATACATATTCTTAAGCCATAGGAACAGAGTTCAGATGAGGGAACAATTAGTGAGATTGCCTGTCAGAGAGGATTTTAAGCAAAAGCTCGTAGCAACTTTGTTGCTTCATACAAGTCTATAATCTTTACAAAACCAGAGGTTTGATTACTGAAATCTGCACAACTCACAGCCAAGTGAGCAATGAAGTGATTATCCCCAGCAGATGGAGGGAAAAAAATCATGCTGTGTTGCCACAAGGGTGCCTAAAGGATTCCAAGGACAATGTAAGAAGCTATTATTTCCTATTCCAGTATTCCTCTTGAGTACAAGTTAATGACTAGGGAAATTCCTCCTTATTCAGCTCTTAAATCATCTTGGGTGCTTTGTGCAATCATGCACTCCCATGTGCTATAGGTGCCACCTATACCACAGATGGATGGTATAGGCACACCACTAACTTTGGCTGGGGTTCTGGTGCTTACCAATTGCACATTGACCCCAGCAACCCCATGCAGTGCTACAGGCTGGGGTCAGAGTGGCTGGAGAGCAGCCAGGCAGAGAGGGATCTGGGAGTACAAGTCAATGGTAGGCTGAACATGAGCCTGCAGTGTGCCCAGGTGGCCAAGAAGGCCAATGGCATCCTGGCCTGTATCAGGAACAGTGTGGCCAACAGGAGCAGGGAGGTCATTCTGCCCCTGTACACTGCACTGGTTAGGCTGCACCTCAAGTCCTGTGTCCAGTTCTGGGCCCCTCAGTTTAGGAAGGATGTTGACTTGCTGGAACATGTCCAGAGAAGGGCAACGAAGTTGATGAGGGGTTTGGAACACAAGCCCTACAAAGAGATGTTGAAGGAGCTGGGGTTGCTTAGCCTGGAGAAGAGGAGGCTCAGGGGAGACCTTCTTGCTCTCTACGACTCCCTGAAGGGAGGTTGTAGCCAGGTGGGGGTTGGTCTCTTCTCCCAGCCAACCAACACCAGAACAAGAGGACACAGTCTCGAGCTGCACCAGGGGAGGTTCAGACTGACTGTTAGGAAGGAATTCTATACAGAGTGATTGCCCATTGGGATGTGCTGCCCATGGAGGTGGTGGAGTCGCCATCACTGGAGGTGTTCAGGAGGAGACTTGATAGGGTACTTGGTTGCATGGTTTAGTTGATTAGATGGTGTCAGATGATAAGTTGGATGCAATGATCCTGAAGGTCTTTTCCAGCCTGGTCTATTCTATTCTATTCTATTCTATTCTATTCTATTCTATTCTATTCTATTCTATTCTATTCTATTCTATTCTATTCTATTCTAACCACCATAGATAGACTTCTCTTCATGACAGGCTGAAGAGTGCACGACAAAGCTTGTGATTCTTGCCCATAAACTTCAGCAGTAGTTGTAACAGAAACAGAAAATTATCTCATTTTGCATGATTTAATGAAGATTGAACCTAAATCAGAATATTTGCTGAAAGCATGTAACTAACCATGGTTTTGATGCTAATGCAATGCACCTGTAAATTACTTAGAAACACTTCTGCATTTACATGAAGCAATCTCTGAAAAGATACAAGTTATTACCTACATTTATGACTTTTGAGTATTTTGTATGCCAAATTATTTTAATCTTTTAAATCACTGAGGCACAGGCAAATACTGTTTGCTTGCTTGCTTGCTTGCTTGCTTGCTTGTTTGTCTGGAGAGATCTCAGAGATGATTCAAAACATTAGTTAAACTTCTTGGAGATGAATCACATGCAAATATATAGACAGAGAGACAGCTACTTCATGACTGGTGCAATCAAAAGCTCCCTCTCACATTCCAACCAGCATGTCCCAGCTTTAAACCTGAAGGGCTTAAGATCTTTGCCGGTGAGAAAGGTCTGTTGTCAGTTTGGGCCAGGCTGCACACCTTTGGCATCCTGGGGGTCTGGGGCCTGCTCTTCATTGGGTGCAGAAATAGTCTCTGTGCCTGCTGCCAGCAAATCAGGATGCCATTTTAATAGATACTTGATGCCTCTTGTCTGAAGATAAAGCTCAGCTAGAAGACAAGGTTCATTTACCACTCATGCTCTCAAAGCATGTGTGTGTAGATCCTTGAGTGAGAAAGACTTGTGACTCAAAAACTGGCTTAAAGTAGCTGGGTAGTTGGAATGACATTTTGGATCTATTATCAATTTTTTATTATTGTTAGCCTGGTGCAGTGTAAGTTTGTGAAGCTAATGCAAGATAAAAGGGTCCTCCGGTGCTGCTTCCAGAACCCTGGCAAAAGGAGCTTTGCTACTGCCGTGTCTCTGTACAAGAAGTGCTCCTAACACGCTTTGCACTGCAGCCTGCAATCCTTGCTAGCACATTGAAACATGATTTGGATAAGAAATGCCAGACCTGGCAGTGGGGTGATATAATCCACTAATAGATCGAATGCTGCACGGTGTTCAATAGGGAAGATTTCTTTCATTTATGAAGAATTTTTATTTAATGTATTTTTTTTTTCCCCTTAAAAGTAGCAACACTTTATCACCCATAATAAATCACTCTTGGCTCTCGTTAATGACTTCATTATCCATTTCCACACTTTCTGTTTCTAAGTTATGGAAACGGGTTTTGAAGCGCAGTGGGAGGCAGCTGAATTCTCAGCATTTTGCTGTGGATCCAGAGTATTTTGTTAAACTTCTCACACTATTTCCAAAAAAGACAGAAATACTTTCATAGCAATGGACTGCAGGAGACTCTCTTCTTCTGTACAGCTCTAAACACACACATTTTCCTTCCTGATTTTCTCTGCATGTGTCAAAGTTGGGCAGGGCTTGCACAGCCTTTAGTACTTGCTGATGTAGAGATGACTGCCAAATGAATGGTTTATACTGGAATATCTCATTATTTATATAAGTAGGCTGCAGCATGGACGTTTAATTTAGTTCTCATTCCAAACCCATGACAAGTCACTGTGACACCTTTAAGAAATGTTTCACATGTGGTAAAATGCAGCATTCAAAACTATTAAAAAAAAAAGAAAGGAAAAAAAAGGTAGTTGGCTTACATTAAGGCTTTTAAACAATCTAAGGAAATACTTCAAGCTTGTAATAATACATCTCAGCCGTTTACTATTTAATAGTTTTGATGACAAATTAACATTGTCATCAATGGATGAAGGATGGTACAGTAGTTTGGGGGGGCTGGCTCTTTTCACTTTCAGAAGACCCAAGGCAAAATTTCTCATGCATTAACAGAAATGTCATTTTGGATAGGAGGAGTGAAAGTCTTCGTGGGAGTTTCCAATATGTTGTGGTGTTGCTACAGATCTGAACATGAGGGAATCCAGGCACCAAGCCCAGGTACTGGAGACAGCCAGGTAGGGATTTGGTACTGCATCTGCACTCTCTGTGCACTCCCTGTCTCTTACTCTCTCATAGCCTTTCACTTCATGAATAAAATAGTCATGGTTATCCCCCACTCCACATAAAAATACCATTTTAGCTAAAATCCATCTCTGCCGTAAAAGTGACTCAGACTACTTGTGCAATGGAGCTGACTGGAAAGTAGCACGAAGCTTGATTTACAGCATAGGCTAGGTGTGGGAGTGTTGGGTTTCAAAGCTGACAATTTATATGGAGCAGTTTCTTTATGAAGTATGAGTTTAAGCCATGAAGTCTGGCTTTGGAATGGCAATTGTTTAGTTACTATTGAGATTTGGGGCCCTCCTGATCAGCATAATGAGTGACTGATTTGCCAGGATTTCTCCCCAAAAAGAGCATGCACTAGTGCTCCAATATACATATAACCATGAGAGTGGATAAGGTTAAGTTTAAGACTAGTAACACTAGATTTCTACTGGGTGGAAGTCTTCCATGAACCCTTTCCATGCCTGCTTGCTTAGCTTCAAGAGATCTGGGCAGGGGGGCTTTAAAGTAAGCATGTCTTGGCATGCAAATGAAGCACTTAATTATCTGTTGTACTCTTTCATCATGATATTGAACCAGAGTAGCAATGTTTTGCAGCTTACAGGGGTATCAGGCAGGTAAGCATACAAGAGGAAAGATAGTTACAGCCAGATGGCTCTGCCTAGGCACACCACCTTGAGGCTTCTTTGCAATATCAGGCAAGTGCCTTTCAGCACTTGCTGCAGGGATGAAAATGCACAGAGATACCCGAGTTGTGTCATTCTTGCCTGGGGGTGCAATGTCCTGATCTCACTGTTTAGGATGAAAATGGGCTCCAAGGTCCACTGGGTTCTGGAGATATGTACAAATTCATACATAGAGAGAAATAGATGGATATCATCTAGACATCAAGTAGAAAGCGAGAGTATTTTCTGCCTAGAAATGCTTAGTGCATAATAAATATGATGGTAAGAAATTACTACCAAGATGAAGGCTTGAAAGACATAAACCACAAGATGTTTAGAGTGTATTTTGTTTACATTTTTTTTATAAAATAAATTGTTGGCAAAATCTTTTGAAGAGCAAAGGCTCTTAGGCAGCCTGGATAAGATCACCCAGTGTTACCAAAACAAGGATGAAATACTGTTCAGTTGTAACTTCTGAAACTTTTTCCAATCAGTTGTCTTCTTTTTTTCTGCTCATCTGGATCTCCCCTACTTGTGTGCTCAATCTCCAGCCCGATCCTTGCCCCTACATTACTGTCATCAGGTGGTCCCTTCATCCTAAGTGCAAGAATCAAGATTATCTTCAAAGAGCATCTAAGAGGGAGGAGGGAGAGAGATCATCTGGATAGTTTTCCTAGGGCTTTTTGTGTTTTCCTCTTTAGAATATGCTCTGTGTCTTTTGAAGGGGTGGACGCACCCCCTTCTCATCCTAAGCTCTTCCCTTTGAAGAAGTAGCCACCAGCCTGGCCACCTACAAAAGCTTCTGCAGATGACTTTGCAGTCATGAGATCTGCTGGAGTACATGGAAGCCTCTCCATAAAGGTCAATGAGGTTGGCTAACCTGAGCCCCAGACTTGAAAGTGATCTAGAATCTGTAAGAAGGACAGCTGTATTTTTTTCGAGGAGATTCATGTGTATCCTGAGCCACTTAGTTTGTTATAAGGCTGGTACTGTAATGGAGCCCATGAATGTTCATGTTAAATGGAAAATGAAAGGGAACTCCCTCACATTTAATGAAAAGTGAGTCAGTCTTTAAATCTTTCACCAGATTATTTCTCTTTCATAATGTGCTCTTTCCATCCACTAATTCGACAGTCTGTTCTTTTAAATGTAGGTATCTGATCAGTGTCCCTGGGTGAGTTAATCTGGCTGATGAAACTAAACAGCAATATCTAACGACAACGTCTGGCACAGGTACAAACACAATCAGTCTCTCCCATTTATCTTGACGTTGCATGCAAAGGACTGAAATAAAAGCATACTACATCTGTCCTATTTTTTGATGTTGAAAGATTTTTAAAGAGTAATCCATATTAAGCTTCTACATTTCAGCAGCCAAGACTGACTTAAAAATGTGTACTTTTGGATGGTAACCACACTGCTCATTGTTGCTGCTGTGTGGGATTTGGTGTTGGGTTGTTGGGTTTTTTTTACTTTTCCTTATAAAATTCCTGAAAGTGATTTGCCAAGTCATATGCAATGTTTAATTCATATAACTTTCATTTTCTCTTGTTTCTTAAGTGAAACCATTAAGTTAAAACTTGAAATGCGATCTCATACATCCACCCTGAATGACAAAGAGTTAACCACAAAACAGAAATTAGAGCAAAGTTAAATCCATGCATTTGAGAACTGTTTGGCTTATTAATAATGTTTCTAAACTAGGCATAGTGTTTATAATGCTTACAGATAGACCTGTGTGGGGCTTTCAGGAAGCATTTGATGTGTAATTTTGCATATTTTAGCTATGTAGTCAATCGCAAACAATTATATATTTGTATCTTTGACATTCGTTCCCATTAGCTTCACCAGACGGGTAAAATCCATCATTGATTTCCATGCCTGGAAGAGTGCTGTTCTGCAAGGGTTTGGTCTGTCTTCTTGCAAAAAGCACCTTCACAACACAGAACATGTGTCAGTATTTCTAATTTGTGACTCTATTTTCAACGCAGACCTCTAGTAATTACTGAAGCAGGTGGTTTCATCTCTAACATCTACTCTCCAACAAGCCACATCAGCTACCTCTAGTCTCTCTCCCATGATCCCTTTTCTTACAGCCCAGATAAGAGGAAAAAATTCTGGGGAGCTTCTTCATATACCTTTAAAATCAATTGAGAGGGGAGGAGAGGTAAATACATCCATATGTTTGTTTTTAGGTTTCGATCAGCGCAGGCTCTGATGCTCTTAAGGAGTGTCTAGATTACATTGAACAGCGCTTCTTCTTACCCTGCTACATCAGAGAGAACAAGATCACAGTCTCATGTAAATGTGCTAGGAAATGTAGAAACACCAAACTTGACATGTGTTCCACTTTCTTTGTGCGCTGAATCGCCCTTGTCAAGAGATTCTTTAGAGACCTAGCATGGCAATCTGTCATTCACAGAAAGAAGCATGTAGTGTTGTTACTGGAATTTATCAAGAGCAGCTTCCATAACCTGCTACACTGTAAAAATGTTCATATTTTAGCATGCCAATGGAACTTCACAAATAGGAAGCACATGGCATATTAAGCTTGTTTCCTCTCAAGTCCACACTTCAGATTCAGAGCATACATAGGAAGAGAAAATGCAGGCATCAACTGGCCAGGCAAAAAAGGCAAAGCCTTTCTTGTGCGGCTGAAGTGGAGAGTCACATAAAGCAAATGGACTTGGCAGCATTCTCTTGATCCTTTTTATTTCAGAGGTTGAACAACATTCAGAAGATTGTAATGTGATCCATTGATGACTATCTGTCCTTGAAAATCCCATAGTGTTGGAGTGAGACAAGGAAAGGGGGAATTTATGGGCAGCATTGTTCAGCCTTTCTCAAATAAGGCACCAGTTCAAGTAATCATTTTGGATCTCTGAATGGATGACAAAGGAGAGCACCAACAACACGCTGAATGGCCACATCATTAGAACGAAATTAATCTGCCTTTGAACTCCAGACTTAAGAACTGTATTTGATCTCCTAAAGCTCTGCTTCGTTTTGACCCTATTGTCTCAACTCAGACTAATCTATATTTCTACATGTCCAAAAGGGTGAATCTTCTTAATATGAAGTTAATATCTAAGTTGAATCCATTTCTGCAAGAAACATAAACACAGGCACAAAGGAATGAAGAACAACACTGTCTCTCGTGGAGTTTGGTGATGGGTGGTGGTTATCCCATTTGATGGGACATATTATTCCTACAGGAAAAAAGTTGTGGGTGAATATGAATGCTTAGTACTTTGCATCTGGGAAGAGAACACTTCCCTCCCTTGTCTACACTGCCGTAGATTTTAACTAATGAGAATCTACTCGTCTCTACTAAAGTGACACTAGACCAATGTGGTGCATGGCGGTGGGAAGCAAAAACCTTCTGTGTTCTATATTTACTTTTGTGGAAAAGGATATTGCAACACGTATTATTTCTTCTTCTTCACTGGTCATCTTCATTCAAGTTGGTTTTACCCCAGTTGTGTAAAAATCACCTGAGTAGTCAATGAAAGTACTATAGAAAATCTAATCAATACTCACCTCTCTACCAAATTTTTTTTAAATATATATATATATAATAATAAAAAGACAATTAAATAATCTAACTTACACACCGTGTACTGCTTCCTGGCTCCAAATGTTTGGTAACCTCACCACAACAGGGTGTCCTTGTCCACTCAACTGCATGTTTCATCGTTTGTCAAAGAAATAGATCTGATGCACTGATATTCAGAACTCTTTATTTCAGCAAAATTCCCATTGATTTAATGAGAAGACACAAAGAATGTCCAGGTCATATTGATCAAAAAATGAAGTCTGGAGATAGAGATAGAGATAGAGATAGAGATAGAGATAGAGATAGAGATAGAGATAGAGATAGAGATAGAGATAGAGATAGAGATAGAGATAGAGATAGAGATAGAGATAGAGATAGAGATAGAGATAGAGATAGAGATAGAGATAGAGATGGAGATGGAGATAGAGATAGAGATAGCGATGGAGATGGAGATGGAGATGGAGATAGGTTTGTATACACATGCACATGTGCCTGTGTACATATATGTAATACAAATACAACACACAAAGGCGCACAAAAAGAAATCCTTCTGTTCCATCCCCCCACCCCACCCCCTGGCTAAAGAGTTAGTGTCTTAAATACTTAAATAGTAGTTCTGTAAGGAACGAAGCTTTGACTTCCTGCAAATATTTGCTATGAATTTCAGCTCTGAATTTTTATCTAATTTTGACCTCCTGCAGCTCCCTGATTTTAAAATAGCCTCTGCTAATTTTCATAGAATAGAATCATAAAATCATAGAATCAATAAGGTTGGAAAAGACCTCAGAGATCATCGAGTCCAACCTGTCACCCAACACCTCATGACTAAACCATGGCTTCAAGTGCCACATCCAATCCTTTTTTGAACACCTCCAGGGATGGTGACTCCACCACCTCCCTGGGCAGCACATTCCAATGGCCAATTACTCTTTCTGGGAAGAACTTTCTCCTCACCTCCAGCCTGAACTTCCCCTGGCACAGGTTGAGACTGTGAGGATATTTTCTGAGGTTATAAGAAGTATTGGGCTGAATAAGACACAAGTCTTCTCAGATATAGGCATTTCCTCATTTGAAAAGGAAAACACGAATCTACATTTGCACTCTTTCCCATCTTGATTATTAATTTAAATCTTTAGTTTAAATGATCAAATCCAGCACTGATGGATTTTTAGCACAGCAAATATTGGACAGTCTTACTCAAAAAGTTACATCCAGCATGCAAGCTTACTATTCATCATTATGGGTTTATTGAAGGGTTTATTGTTACAAGATAGGATTACTCAAGTGCTAGCTTTTAATGGGAGTTTGGAAGGCAAGGGCTGGTCCTTGGAAGTAAGGTCATGTGGTTCTTTTGGTGTATTGTACATTAAATTGGAAGGTTCTGCTGATTATTACAGAAACCTACTTTCTCCCTTTTATACACTAATGAAAAGTTTTTTAGAAGGAAATGCTGAGAGTTCTGTACCTAATACAAATTTCATAAAACTTAAAATTCTTGGCACATTGGTTAGATGTCTTTAACTTATGTGTGCCTAATCTGGGTTTTACAGTATTTCTCTATCCAAGAGTTCTGCTAGCTATAGATTACTTCCACACAGAAATACACACATCTGGGTGTCAGCATCTGTGAATGATTTGATTGGTTGCCTATTTGCCTGTGAGTTTTCACATGTAGAAGGAAAAAAAAAAAACCCACCTATTTCTTGAGAATATAAGGAAATAGTTGAAGCCTTAAAATTCTATCTTATTATTCAACAGGAGGTTATCAGCCTGCTTCACTACATAATACACAGCAACTAGTTGTTTATTTAATATATGGCAGGGAAAGTGCCGACTTCATCAAATTCTATGCATACTACACATTTAAACTTTGCTGCTTCTTTAGTGTCTTGGAAAAGCTCCTTTATGCTCAAAATTGTGAAGCAAGGATCACATTGTGGGTCCCCAGATACTTAATAAGACTTCTCAAGAAAGGAAGAATGATGTACATCTACCTTAGTGTTGAAGGTTACATAATATCAACTCTGTCTCAGCACTTCCCACTCTTCAAAGATTAGCCCAAAGGAAACACACACCAGGAACAAGACCTTGCACTCCTCTGATGCTTTTTGCGTACTCTAAGAAATATAATTGGAGAGATAATTGTTCATCTTTTCATTCCCAAGGAACAGAATCAATTCAAAATACTTATAATCAATAGTAACATGACTTGTCTTCCTGAAGTTCTTGTCTGACATTGAAGACAAAAGGATTTTGCATTGTTCAGGAACAGTTCCTCCATGTGCCAAGACCTGTGCCATCCTAGTCTGCTACTCTGTGTGCCAGGTGACTAATTGGAAGATTCCTTAGAGAAGTTCATTAATACCATTGAAAGATCTCAAATATTTACTTTTGTAATCTTTCCTCCTCTTATTTCATCACAAATCCTCTTTTCCCCTCACTCTTCCCACTTCTTAAGACCCATGGTGCAGAGCTGACAGACCTGGTAGGATTTTCTCCGTCAACTTCTGTGCACTCTGTGTGTTTCTCTTACTACACACCTAGAGTTGGAGTCTTTCCTTCCCTCTGGACATGTTACAAGGTTAAATAGGTTGCATAATTAATTACAGTAAAAACAAAACTTTGACAGGATGGGAAGGTGGTTCTAAAAATTCTGTCAGACATGCATCACTCATCAACATAAAGATTTTTGTCATGTGAGGTTGAATCACTCAGCCAAATTACTCACTAATGTTGGGCAAAATATGAGCTTCCTAATTACCTGAATGTAGTCAACATGCTTTAGATTTACATTGCACACTTCTACCTTGGAACTAGCCATGGCTTATTTATCCAACAGGGATTTTCTGAACCTTCTTCAGCTGGAGATAAAAAAAATACAGCTATTGCCTTTGAAAAAGAGCACATGAAAACAAAAAGAGCTCCTGGCTCTTTACTCCCTGTTTGTGGCCTCAGAGTACAGATGATTTTTAGGTGATCACAAACACTCTCCATGTCCTTGAAGTTTCCCTAGCTGAAACCTTCTCCCATGACACAGCATCCTCATACTTTCTGCAGCTGTAGAGAAAGCAGGTATCTTATTGACGACATTCATACTCTCCCATCCCTCCAGCCTCTTTCCTAGATGAAGACTTCATCCAGTTTGAGACCAGAGATAACTGCAATTGTCCTGGACTAGCCTTGAGTAATCCCAAGATTATTTGTGGTATCTACAGACTCCTCCAGGATGTTGTGTTTGAGTCTTTTTGCTTTGCAGTCTTTGTTCATTCTTTTTGCCCTGATCCTTTAAGCCAGTGCCCTCATCTCTGTCCTCCATATTCAAATGTCTCAAAGTACAGTTTGATGGATTAAGAGAACCATCTTAAGGCATGCCCTCTCCTTGTTAAATTCATTGCACCCAGCTCTGCCAGCCACAGGTCTGGCATCCAGTTTGGCACTGTAGATTTTGCCTTCCCTTCTATGCATGCTCATTACACTACAGCTTTCACACTCATGTAATGCACCCAGTTATACCTCTTTACTTTCATCTCTTCTTAGAAGACTAATCTCTCTTCTTTATGATGACTGTAAGGCCTAATTACCAGACTTCTTCAATGCATACCAAATGCTGCTGTCAACTTGAAAGTAAAACTGAACATATCATCCTCACCCAAAACTGTATTTGTTTCAAAATGCAGATCAGGAAAAAAAGAAAGAGGAAAATCCTTTTGTTCTGCAAAATTCTTATTGGGCTTTGTCCAGTTTATCTCATGTTCTATTCCTTTCTCCCACCACCTCTTTCATGTGACTGAAGCAAAGACCTCATAGTTAAGGAAATGTTTGTCAGGTCATATTGTACCACTGCTGTTATCCTACTGTTCAAGAAAGAGTTTCGATTTCAAGAAATGACAATCTGATTTTCCATTAAGTAAAATTAACAAAGATTACTTAAAGCATCTAGACATACATAAATACATACATAAATACACTTAAATACATACACATATGTGTATACACACACTTTAATGAGTAATTTCCTGATTGTTTTCTGGCTCTAGCAGGTATCAGACAGAGAAAACCTGAGAGATTGTGGCACAAGGAACCCATGCTTTACAGCTCACTGTCACTCAGTGAAATCTTCAGCACTGGGCTTCCTCTGAAACTTATGGGGAGAATGAAACAAGTGAAAATTCATTAAGCACTGACTAAACTCCATTAGAAGAGGGAAGATGTGGTAAGTCTCAAGAATTTGGGAAGTCCCATTGTAAAAAGATGTTTGAACTATATTTCTGTTGTCAAGTAGAACAGGGCTGAGAACCCTTCTCTGGTCCTGATGCTAAGTGGGATTTGTCACTAACTCACTGGGTCCAGAGTGGACCTGTAGAGTTTTAGTTCTGAATTTGAGAGGTAATGGGGGGGGGAGGAAATTATATATATATATATATATATATATATATATATATATATATGTATATATGTAATAAAGGGATGCCTTGTAAACTGTTCAAGTGATATTTTCATAGTGTGAAGCTGAAGGAAGTTGTGAACTGAGAGCATAGAAGGCTTCCTGGAACTGCAAAAACTTTTAGGAGAGTGTTGGAGGACTGCAATAGTGCAGGATGAAGAGAGCCAAACCCAGTGCCATGTAGTGCAGGCTGCACCTTAGGAGTGATCCCATATGTGTGTGGCATCCCCAAGCACTGTTGGAGAGAGATCACAGTCAAAGCTGTACTTGGAAGTGTACTGGTAGCTGCACCGTGTGCTTGAGTTCATGCATCCTCCTTACCTTCTGCAGCATGAATTAAATGGAATACCATTTGGGGGTGGGGGTGATGGTGCTGTTTGGTTTTGGTGGTTTGTTCATTCATTTTGGTTTCATTTTGGAAATAAATGGTCCATGATGCATTTGAGCTGATTCAAGAACCTGTGAATTAAAGTGGAGAAGACCTCAAATGACAGAGGCAGAATTAACTCAGAAAATAGGAGGCTGAAACAGTACACAGAAATAAATATAGAATGTTGACACAAGTTCAGAAGTGACAAATTTTCCATTGGGAAGTTGATCAGCTTTAACTGATATTAAATTATCTAACCTATCTACCTTTCCATGAAGCTTCTCCTGTTGGAGTTTTAACCTGTATGCAAAACTTCTGAAAGTAATGCAAGACATGATAAGCAAACTAAATTGCACTTCCTAACATCTGTAAATAAAGCAATTTACTTATTTACTACAAACACTATTTGGGCTCAGATTCAGGAACTGAATGCATTCTGAAATATTACAAACTTTCCCTTACAACTAATAATTGCTTTGGTTTTAGTTGATGCTGCCTTGTTTGTTTTTATTTCTTCCCAACAGCAAATTGTAGCAATTATTTAAAAGGAAAAAGATCCATAACAAGAATAGATTCCAGTTAAATGAGTCAGTGCCTTTGACACCAATCTCTGTGCATATTATTGCTAACACTACATTGCATTTCAGCGTGCCTTAGTCTTGCAGAATTTCAATTATGGATGTGTTTATGGGCATAGTCCACTCCATAGACCACAGAAGAGCTTATGCAAAATGTTTCTATAGGGAAGGGGGAAAGTAATGCACACATCTGTAAATTGTTCTTACTCACTGGTTCATGACAAGAATACCTGTGTCTGGGGCCCACCTCGAAATGTGAGCTTTGGTTGTTTCACGGACTGTGCTTGATTGTCTCGCCATGGGATAGATTCAGCTCCTCAAAGACCTCTAGTGCCATTATGCACCAGGAAAGCGACATCAGTTCTGCTCAGTTGCAGGTAGAGTAGGGTAGGAGGTTGCTATTAATAAGACAAATAATTTCTTGTCATGGTGATGATCTATCTGAACCAATTTCGACAGCGCTGGTAGGGGGACAAGACCAGGCTGAACCTTCCGGGAAGACTAAAGGGCATTAAGGACGAAGCCTCGCTTTCTCTCGGCAGCAGCCGGAGCTGAGTGGTAGAGCCCTCTAGTGAGATTTCTCTGACTGGATCTCCCCTGCGGCCCCGTGGAATCGGCCTCAGCCCAGCCTGCGGCCGGAGGAGCAGTTTTCGTTCCCAGGGAGCAGACGAAATTGCCGCTACAGGAGGCGGACGGAGGTTTACCTCCCTTTGACCATCGCCCTCCACGCCCTGGCTACCGATCGTGGGGTCTCTGGGCCGCGGGGGCTCATCTGCGGCACTGCTAACTGAGCGGCTGCCTAAACTTCGGCGGTACCCCCGCCCCGGAACCCCTCTGGCCACTGCGCCAAGGGTGCCTGTGCTTGGTCCCCAGTCCCGGGGCGGGCATCGCGCACCCACGGAGAGGGCAAGATCATGACCGACCCCGTCGAAACCGTCAGATGCCTGGCGGGGGAAGACAGGAGGAAGGGAGGGCAGTCTGTTCCTAAAAATACTCCCAGGCCAAATCCCCGTGAGCCAGGGATGGAGACGGTAACAAAAATGCCTTGCATCAGTAGGAACAGTGAGCAATCTTAGTGCTTTCCTCATCATCTTGGAATAATCAGCGGAATTAACTGAGGTCGGGGAAACAGGCTCTTGGGTTAGTTGTGGGAGGCAGTGAGAATAGGGGGCAGCCATTAAAAGAAACCTGATCGCTATTCATCAACTCGGAAGAGGGGAAAGGAGGAGGGGGGAAGAGAGACCTTCGTGGCTCGAGCTCATAGCGACCTGGTCTATCTCTGATCAAGAAGATCCCTGGAAATAAGAAGTTTATAAATATTGTCAAATTGATGCTTGTAGTGTGATTTAAGTTGTCAATCCCCCGGAAGCCCACCAGAAGTTTAAATTCAATGCCCTGGCTAGTTATTGCAAATCCCCTAGGGCAGAAAGTTCTCTCTCCTTATTTTAACCATATGTGCCTTTTATTGTTGTAGTTGTCTTGTCTGCAAGCTGTACGCTGTCTGCTGTGCCGCAGAGCATCCGAGGCGGTCCCCGAAGCCAGCCAAGGCGAGGGACCTGGGTGGGCATCGGCACAGGCCCCCCACGCTCCCCCTCCCCGGGACACCCCCCAGCCGGCAGTCCCCTCCGCGTGATCTGAGCCCTGCTGTGGGCCGTGGACCGGGGACACTCCGGATCTGAACACAGATGCTGGGGGTAACGGCCGGGAGGGTACTGCTCTCAGAATTGAATGGGAACTCGCATCCCCGCTCCCGAGATTGAAAAAGGATAATACAAAAGTAATCAGGACCGGCCGCATTAGACGGTTGGGGGGCTATCGGGTTTCAGGGGGAGCGCGGGAGGTTACAGTGCCTTGTGCTGAGGACACAGTGCCGCCCCCTGAGTCCCATTTCACCGGAGGGCGGCGGGGACGGGGACGGGGACGGAAAGGTTCACCGAGGCCAGCTCAGTCACGTCGCATCAGGCCCCAGTCTCCTAATTAATACATCTCTTTCGAAAATGTTATTCGAGCATCTCAGGTCCATCTGGCCGGGAAACGGCTCCGGGCTGCAAAGGACTGACGGATCTGCGGGCGCGGGGAACGGGGCCGCACCCTGAGGCAGAGGCTGCGCTCCCGCCGGTGCCTCAACATAGCTCTCCCCGGCCCACAGCACCTCGCTTCCCCGCCCCCAGCCCAACAACGTTTTCTTTCAAGCGGAGTTTGTTAGCATAATCGAGTTACCCGCTACATATCTGAAATCCTTGGTCGGTCCCCTTGAGGAATAGCGCACTGCGCGCTGCAAAAGCTTTGAATTATTCCTTTCGTCCCAAATCACGGAACAGCAAGCTATTGTTATTTGCCTTAATTTTGTTATGGTCAGTGATCCTCCGTCATGTTTTCTTTTTCAGTCGGGGCAGGATCTTACTGCCATCTGTGACGGGATAGACCCCGAGATTTAAACAAAACGCAAAAATAAATAAAATCTTGGATAAATAACAGGAAGGCGGGGGGAACGACCCGCGGTTCCGGGTTGTAAACTGCTTCCATGAATCCCGGACAAGCTCTGACCAGCAGAAAGGGCAGGGTCCCGCCAGGGAGACGCGTGCACCCTGGGCGCTGCGCGAAACTGGCTTAGCTCCCCCTCAGGTTCGGGGATAGGGGCCAGGTGGGCCTAGGATGCTGGTAAAGATCCCTATGATCCCTTTTTAAAAGCTTGCGAGAATAACGGCGTCAATCGCGGCGGGCTTTCTGTCACGTTTAAGCCCTTCGATTTTAAAAGCAATGCATATTGCACCCCCACCAAAGGAAAATAAAAATAAAATGAAAGAAAGAAACGAATACTTCGAAGTTGTTTGTCTTTTGCTTGCTCTCCCTGCAGTCCTTGCCACAGTAGTGGACATCTGCGAGGATGATGAGTTTCTTTTTGGCATGTGAAGTTTGCGGGGTCTATCATTTGTTCCCTACTCCTGCCGAATAAACCTCCTGGAGAGCCGACGTCTTTCCCACGCAGGCAGCCAAGGCCGACTGGCAGGAGCACGCGTGCCCTCAGCCCCGTAGAGTGGGAGAAGACGACAGGGAGACGTCCCCCTGCCTCCCGCCTCTCCGGCACTGGATCTGTCTCGAGCCCAGCGGGCGGCATCTGTGCCTCCGTAACGCGGACGAGGGAGTCTGCAGAGGCAGCGACTGTAGGGGCTTGTGGGAAGATGCAGGGCAAGAGTTTGGGTGAATCGTTTCCTGTCTTTAATGGTGTCTGTCATGGGAACGGTGCGGGCCTGCACCTTGGCGTTCCGCGAGGAGACAGTCGAGGCACAGCCGAGAAGGAGATTTTCGGATGACTGCAGCGCTTTTGGCCCTCACTTGTGGGCACAAATCAGTTACGGACAATGAAAGGCTCTTAGGAAGCGACACGACCACCCCCTTCTCGTCCCCCAGACAGTCTGTGCCCCGGCTAATGACCCGACTTTTTATTTCACTCGTATTTAACGATTAATATGTTGACACCCTCACGCTCCTTCGTGTGTGGCAATGACTGCGCCAAGGGGTGAGGGCTCGTCACGAGTGGAACCTCGGGAAATTCACCGCCGAAATCTAGGCCCAGTCCGGGGATGGAATGACCCCCTGGGCTTCTCCGACGGTCTGTAGCGGGGTCGAGCACACTTTTAACCCGCGGTTAAACGAAGACAGCCGACGGCGGCCAGAAAAAAATATTCTCGTCGGACTGGGGGCAAGCGTTAGTTGGGGTGAACCAGCTCTTCCGTAAACGCCAGAAACAAAGCTCCTCGCCCGATCATCTGATTCTCTCACAAGTCGCTACAACTTGACTAGCTCCGCGCTGTGGATTTGCAGCCAGTATCTGCTCTCCTAGCAGGTACAGGAAGAGTATTTATTTTTCGTTTTCCGAAAGTTAAAAGCAGTTATACAGAATGTGGCATCAGATGTCACTAATTTGCAATTGCTTTGGGACGCAAGCTGATACAGGGTGCTCGGGATGGGGCTAGCCCTGCCTTTGCCTAGCGCTCTAGGAAATCTGCAACCTGGCTCAGGCAGCCTAAAGTGAAAGCGTCTACGGAGGGGCTGGCGTGGCGGTTCTGTACTCACATTTTAGGCTATTAGAAGGCACTTTCTCAGATCTAAGTCCATGCAACAGGTTTTGATATCTCCTTTCCGGATAGGGCGAACAGCTGCTCCCGTTCAGATTCAGCCGTTGTGGTTATGAGATAGGAGAGGAAGCGGAGTCAAGTATACCCCTAATAAACGTGGGGCGACCGAGTGCGAGAAGGAGGGGAGTGGGGAGCAGATCAGACCCCGCTAGCGCTCTTCTGTGTTCTGTCGCAAACGGCACACGGTGTGTGCGCAACCGTCGGGGGCTGGAGGGGGATTTGTGTTTCTCTCGCCGTTTCTGCTCGGAGTAACGTTTGTAATGGATCGGTTCTGCTGTCCCTTGATGTTCGGCTGCAGCTCCGGCTGTGAACTATCCAGCTGCTGAGGGTGGATAGGAAGCGCTGAGATCGAGATACTTTCGTTTACAAACAGGAGCAGTTTAAATCCTGCAGAAATCGGCCAGCATCGAGGTACTATGCGGCCGAGGGCTCATCTTGTAAAAGGACGGAGGGAGAATCATGCAAGTAGGTTTTATGGACCCATCATCAACATCCTCAAATTTGTTTTAAACGAATTTGAGCGCGGTCTCTCTTGCCTTGCAAAGGACTCCTCTTTATTGCGTTCCCGGGAGATCCAGGGCGGAAGCCGCCCTCTTTCCACTTCTTCTTTGTGGCAGCACTGGGGAGAAGCCGGACAGGTAGCTCGACACGCAGCTTCCAAGGCGGGGCGAGCTGAGAAAATACAGATGCAAGAACCCAGACACGCTGGGAGCTAGCTGGACGCGGGCTGATCGGCTGCCTCCCTCCTCCTTCTGCCTCCCTCCCCTGCCGCGGTTCTTCTGGCCGTAGCCCTGGAGCGGCTTCTCGCCGGGGGCTGCCGGGAGCGGCCAGGCTGCGCGCCGCCACCCCGGCCTCGCCTTCCCCTGGTAACGGCCGCCGCTTCTGCCCGTACCGACACGAACGCTGCACACTTCGGAGGCGGAGGGTCAGGCTGCGAGGCGGGGAGCTACAGCCTGATCTCTTGTGCCTTCGCTAACTTCCTGACGTGTCGGGGTGACTACAAAGGTACCGTGGCAGGAACACACAATTGCAGAGACTTCTCCTGTCTGGGTGGAAACGGAGTTGAAAAGCCTTGGTGAGTTAATAATAATTTATCCGCAAAGGGGAACATGAAAGGCCACGGAAACTGCCCTGACTTTGGGACCAGGAGCGTCCTCCTTCACCGGGGCGAACCCCACCGCCTCGGCTGTCCCGTTCGCCTAGGTAGGGATCGCCCTTCGCTAGGTCATCTCATCCGCTCATCCCCACAACAATCTTCAGGCTTACACAATCACTCTCCCTCGCCTTTCACTTTGTGCAGACCGAAAAGGGCGGGAAAGGATACGGGTCCCTGCCCCGTGCAGGCAGTACACATAAAATGCGGTGTGTAAAGGGCACGCGTGGGTAATAAGGGTCGGCTTAATCACCCGAAGTGCCTCCGATTTTCACACGTGTTCCTGTCCTGGATTAAACACCTCGACACGCTCCTGGAAACCAAGTAGAAACAAGTGCCCGTAGTCCAGTGATCACAAATGCCAGCGCCCCGCACACTGGAGGGTGGTGGGACATGGCCCCTTAATGGAGAGGCAGTCCTTCCCCAGTCCTGTACCATCATGCCTCCTCCTAGCTCCCGGGCAGGTACGATCAGCGTGTAATAGGATTCCAGGTCACGAACAGGGTCTCTATTGTACATGAGAGGCCCCTTCTCTATAAAACTCTCAAGACAGTTGTTACTGGGCGCTGGGGAGGGGATTTAAGCCAATGTGTTTAGAAAGAAACTTTCTGCAAGGCCCAGAGACAGTTTTCTCCCCACCGCACCCTCGGGTGCCTGGGACGGCAGAGCCCGCGGTCCGAAGCGATGGTGTTGGGATGCGGTAGCAGGGGAGGAGGCTGCGGGATCCAGACTGGGCTATGGGGCTGGGACGCGGCTGCGGGGCCCGGGATGGGGCGGCGGCTCCGTCCCGCAGCGCCGCAGCGCCCTGCGGCGAGAGACAGAGTCCTGGGCTCCGCTCTCCGGTGCTGCCTCGCTCCCCCGACGGGCGCCTGCAGCGTCAATCATGGCGGAAATTTCTCCCTCGCAAGCTAATATCTCAGCTCGCAGGGCCGCCTCTGAGTAGATCTGAGCAATCTGTCAACCCAGCCGGGGAGCCACCTCAAAACAGATCGGGTTACCCCTGATTGACAGCGTCACCATGGCAAATAATTTGACTAAAACTATTGTCTTCTCCTGGCAGTCCCCGGGTCAGATAACCGGACCAATCACAGCGCGGATAATCACTTTTCATGCCAGCTTAGAATAATATTATTAAAAAAAAAAAAAAAAAAGGGGGGGGGGGGTGGGAGAGAGAGAGAGAGAGAAACAAAGGGGGGAAAAACTCCGAGAGGGAGAGGAGCGAGGGAGCAGGGCTTTACCAGTATATTATGTGGGATCTTGCGGCGGCGGGGGTGGGGGGAAACAGGGAGATCCCAAACCGGCGGCCGAGGGGGTGGGGGTGGGAGAGCCGCGGCTGGTGCGAGCGCTGCAGATAGGAGACAAAAGAGGCACGAAGTTACTCTCGCAAGTTGGACTTACAAAAAGGAGGCGGCCGCGGGGAAAAGCCGCCCGCACTCGGGCTCCCGAGACTTTCTTTTTTGCCTTCGCTCTTCGCCTTTTTTCCTAGGCTACCGCGGCCGCCCAGGGGCCGGGCGCCGCCTATGGCCGCGGACCCCCGCGCCCGGCCGTGACGCCCGAGAGGGCCCCGCCGGGCGCCACCGCCCCGGGCTGGCCCCGCATGCCGGGCGCTGCCCGCCGCCCCGCGCCGCTCCCCTCTATGCAGCCGTAGGGTGTGCGGTGGGGCAGGGCTCACCATGTCGATGCTCCCGACTTTTGGCTTCACCCAAGAGCAAGTGGCCTGCGTCTGCGAGGTGCTCCAGCAAGGCGGCAACATCGAGCGGCTGGGGCGGTTCCTCTGGTCCCTCCCTGCCTGCGAGCACCTTCACAAGAACGAGAGTGTCCTGAAGGCCAAGGCAGTGGTGGCCTTCCACCGGGGCAACTTCCGCGAGCTCTACAAGATTCTGGAGAGCCACCAGTTCTCGGCGCACAACCACCCCAAGCTGCAGCAGCTCTGGCTGAAGGCGCACTACATCGAGGCGGAGAAGCTGCGGGGGCGACCCCTAGGGGCGGTGGGCAAGTACCGGGTGCGCCGCAAGTTCCCTCTGCCCCGCTCCATCTGGGACGGCGAGGAGACCAGCTACTGCTTCAAGGAGAAGAGCCGCAGCGTCCTCCGCGAGTGGTACGCCCACAATCCCTATCCGTCCCCCCGAGAGAAGCGGGAGCTGGCTGAGGCCACCGGCCTCACCACCACCCAGGTCAGCAACTGGTTCAAGAATCGCCGGCAGCGGGACCGCGCCGCCGAGGCCAAGGAAAGGTACGGCTCCCCCGGCGCCCCGGGCGCCCGCAGCTCCCCGACTACGCCCTCTCCCTCTGCTTCCAGTCCTAGCTATGGAGAGGCCCGCGGGACGACACGCCCGGGACGGGACAGGCTGTCCGGGGCGGGGGCGTCCAGGGAAACATAGGCGAACGAGGGTTGCTCGGTGAGGTCATCTGTCCGCCAAAAGTAGCCCCAGAAGAAGCGACCAGGACACCTGCCCCGCCGAGACGCTGCTCCCTGCATAGCGGGAGTGGTGGCCCCGAGACAGACCCTTGTGCTGGGAACGCTTGCCGCGACTGGTGGCGACGCCCGGTTAAGCAGCGCGGCCGTCTCCTTCCCGACGCAGTTCGGCCGGGCGGCGGGGCCGGAGGTGTAGGTCCGCGGCATCTGAGGCTGGCTGCAGAGGCGCTGAAGGCGAGAACTTTGCGCCCCGCATGGTTCGAAGCATGGCCGTAAGGGTTACCCAGGTGTAGAGAGGGAAATCAGGGAGAGTCTGGGCACTGTAAATGGTGGTTTGCAAAAACTACCTCTAACGTCGGCTTCTGGAGTTGGAGTGAGGCATTGACCAGAGCAATTTCTTATTTCGCTCATAAAATGGCAGTTTGTGGTAACTGCCCAGCAAGGTGCCCATGAATACATGTTAATACATGTATGTTTGTATACCGAGCGCAACTGCGAAAGTGTGTCTTTCTCGTTAAATAGAGTGAAGGGACCGTTAATTTCTGGACAGAGGTTAAATACCTTCGTCCTCGGATATTCACAATGACTTTTCCATCAGCATTCCCGTTGCCTCAGGAAGGCGGGATGAAGAAAAAGATTCCTCCAACTGCCTCACTAGCTCGCTGAATTGCCCGGTCCATACGGATCGAATGGTAGGACCTGAGCTGTTGATTACCGGATTAGATAGCACCCACAGATCCTTCCCTCCGAGGAGACTCCTTTTTTTTTTTTTTTTTTTTTTTTTTTTTTAATGCCTGTCTAATGTGATTTGGAAATGGCCAGATCCGCGGCCGCGCAGTTGTGCAGGCCGGCAGGTTCGGCTTCAGTGCAGATTTGCTCCATGCATTTCCCAAAACAGTGCTAGAACTTTGATTTTCCTCCGGATCCCCGCAAGTGTTCGTTAGATGTTAGGGAACCTTTTCATTGTTGGTAGAAGAGACTTCACCTTCAAATATTCAAAGGAAATGAAGGTTACGCTTACTTCCCAACACCTCCCGCCCCGGGGAATCCAATTTTAAAGGTCTGCAGATAAAAATAAGATTTTTCAGATTGAAAAATACGCTCAACTGAATGTTACTCTTCAGGCATTAGAAAACAGAACGTCCATGGGATTGTCATTCACTCAAGCAAACTTGTTTAAACAGAACTTCCATGCCTGATTTTATTTTTTGGCACAAAATGTCTCCATCCACATCCTGCGGCCCTTATTGAGAAAACACCATCAGCGCAATGGCTTCTCTTCTTTCAACCAGATCCTGCAGGATAGGGCCCCTCTGACAGATAGTGTGGTTAAAAGCTTCCGCAGGAGCTTCTACATAGATTCGCTATGCTTTCAGCGTTTCAGACAAGGCTTTGTAGGAGGGCTCTGTATAAAAGCCACGTTAACCTTGCTCAGATGGCTGCCCATCTTGCCCCTCTAATTTCGAAAAAAATAATAATACACTTTATATGTATGTGTGTGTATAAATATGTGTTAGAGAGACTTTGTGTGTGCAAGAGCTTGGCCAGCCTCCAGCTATTTCTCGGTATTTACCCGGTGATGAATTCTGAAATTGCGTTCTCCCTTTCCGAGCCGGCTGTCTCTGTCGGTAGACGCACCGCCTGGGCCGGCCCCGTCCGCCTCGGAGCCTCCCGGGCTGCCCCCTCCTCCACCCGGGGAGCGGCAGAGGGATGGCAGCGGGCGTGCGAAGCACTTCCCGAGAGGGCCGAGGTTAGCGAGTTAACTACGTTTGCTTGCCTTACCTTACATATTGAGCTATGTTTTGAGCTTTATGCTCAGGGCGACGGGACCCCCCCCCCTTCCAGTTCCTGAAGCAAAACCCTTTCCCTCCTGATTTGAGCCTGGGAGGCTCTGCTGCTGCTGCTGCTGCAAAGAGCCATCCTGCCTGTACCCCGCCGTGCTTTGGCCTTCCCAGCAGAAATCGTGGCCGAATTTCTCTTCAGCACAAGAAGTAGTTTCAAAGATAAAAAAGTATTTCTTCTTGTTGGGTTTGGGTTTTGTTGTTGTTGTGGAATTTGTTTGGTTTGGTTTGGTTTCTGTTGTTTTGGTTGATTGGTTGGATTATGGGGTTTTGTAGTGTTTTTCTCCTTTCCTTCTTCCTTCCCCGCTCCCCACACACCACCACCCCCACACCCCCACCCCCCACCCCCGCCCTTCCAAGCTGTGCAAACGCTTTGGACGCAGAAAATGACGTCTTGGCAAAGTGACACTTTCCTCTGGGCTAGTGGGAGACTCTGTTTACAAGCTCAGCAGACCTTAGACCTCTGTGCCAGATGAAGAGGCCTTGGAGGTTTGCAGAGTTTGTAAATCCACTGTTTCTGCACTCCGCGCCGCCCGCTGCCCCGGGGACCCAGCGCCCCGCCGCTCGCCGCTCCCGCGGTACGCTTCCCGTAGCGGGCGGCCACACGGTGATTTCCCTCCCTCTTTTGTGTTTCCTATAGGGAAAACAACGAGAATTCGAACTCCAACAGCCACAACCCGCTCTCGGCCTCGATGAACGGCAATAAGACAGTTTTGGGGAGCTCAGAGGACGAGAAGACGCCATCAGGGACCCCGGATCACACCTCCTCCAGCCCCGCGCTGCTGCTCAGCTCCAACCCAGGGCTGCAGCCCCTGCACAGCCTGGGACACCCCCAGGGCCCCAGCGCCATTCCTGTGCCCAGCGCCGACCCCATGCATCACCACAGCTTGCAGGACTCCATCCTCAACCCCATGTCATCCAACCTGGTTGATCTGGGCTCTTAAAACCGTGTACATGCTCCCTCCTTCGTACCAGCCTTCCTTTACTCTATTTTTCAACTTTTTTTTTTCTCCCTCTTTTTTTCCTCTCCTTGGTCTTACCAGAGACTTTGAAAGCAATGGCAAACTCTTTAGCGGGTGTGTTGTGCCCTTTGTCAGCAGGCTGGCTGCAGGTTTGGAAGATATCGAACTTAGCTGTAGGCAATGATGTTGTGAAAAGCCTTAAGGGCTGCTTACAGGTGGTCTCAGGCATGTAGAGGACTGTTGGACAGAAGATGTGATTGTCACAGCAGGCTGTATGACGTTTTGGTGTAGCAGCTCTCTCCAGCCTTAACTTCACAAATCTCGTGGTGGTGTCATCGATCGGGCCGGTCTGTGTGGGAAGAGGCACATTGTAACCTTTTCTTTTTTCGGGGGTGGGGAGGAAAGGGGAGCTCAAGGCCGCTGTTTTCCATGCTTGTTTGGAAGTTACACGTCGCTCCCGTTATCCTATTGTAGCTATGTATCCGTGGCAGGTGTACGATGTACAATTTCAACTAAGAATACAAAAGTTGTAGTCAAGTTATAGCAGCAACGCGCTCTAGGCAGATTCTGTAACCTTCTTGTAGCTGATGCTATGCAGAAAGACAGCTTCTTTGGCCTTGTCCACGCAGTGCTTTCGCCATTTGCTGGGTGGGAAAGGAAGCGATGGCCCGGCTCCGGCCCCAGAGGAAGGCAGAGGCAGATTCTCTCCTAAATGTGCAGTAAGGGCAGGAGGGGCTTAAAAAGAAAAAAAAAAAAAAAAAAAAAATTGCTGCTCAGTTTTAGACCTAAATGACAGTATCAACTGCAAGTCACTCAGTTTTGTCTATTGTTTATATTATG
>CM066578.1:2545000-2617500 GCA_033816785.1 Picus viridis | reverse complement strand
ACACCTGGGGGAGAAGCCGCTCTCTGCCTTTCTTGTGCGTGCACACATACATACAGATACCTGCATACACACGCACACATCTATAAAAGTAGTATTTGCCCTCAAACTAAACGCTTACCAAATCACAAAATGAATGCAGCATTTACAGACCCCAGAACTGAGAGTTCAAAGGAGTAACTCCTTGAGGATTGCAGGGCCCCAAGTATTCACTGTGTACTAGAGCAGATTTGTTCTGCTGGGAAGTCCTGTACTTTATTACTTGAGTATTAACTGTCCTGGTATTGTGTTCGAGAGAATTATGAGTGGAACTGCACATTTGAGACAGAGGACAATTTTGTCTGTCCTGCCAGGGTGCAGCTCATCACCCTGCTGAGGAAATACTGATGAACATGAAGGAAGAAAATCTCATCAGGGTAATGAAGATGTGACATAGTCCCCAAAAGGGCACATGACACTTCACTGGGTACAGGAGTCAAGTTTGTTGAGTAAGAGGCTTCCCTGAAAGTAGGGGAGTAAATGTCAGATCTTTCTGATTAAACACCTTTTCTCTGCAAGACCTTGCAGGTCTTGGGGGCCCTATGGAAAACATGCTTGTATCTCAACTGCAAGGCTGTGTGGCTGCATTTTCCTTCAGATAATATAAGACATTTTGGAGAAATTCAACATGAACTACATGAGAGAAGTCTTCCGCTCGGCATATTACTGGTGGGCTGCCCCACAGAAAGCTGTACTGCTTCTTCGCCTCCCCATCCCTGTCTCAGCAGTTTGGGCCTAGCTGAAGCCTCAGTGCGTGTTTGATGGGGGCTGCTCCAGCCCTGGAATGAAATGCCTTGAAAATGCCCCTGCCTGCCCACCGATGTTTGCATAAGGAACTTGGTCTCCTGTTACCAGACCCGGAAATAAAATCTATTGCTTTCTTTAGGAGAAACAAATGCAACCCGGTATGAGCAAGATATTGCCTTGAACAAACCTCACTTGAGCATGACAAATAATGTAGGAGGATAGGGATGAAAACACTGGCCACTGGCCCTCACTACTGAGCACTTCAACTTCCTCTGCTTAGTGAATCAAAACGCTGTGGCTCAGCCAGCCAAGAAAAATACACTGAAGGGAACTTTCAGTGCTTCAGCACACAAGGAAAAGGTGAGGGCTTTGTCTGGAGGAGAGTAGCTCTGGGGATTGGAAAAGTACATACTAAAATTAAGGATCTGGGCTGAGCCGTCAGCTTCTCATTTTGCGGCAGGAAGTGGGGCTCAAAGCTCCCCTTGCACCGGGGAGATGGCTCCATGTTCTGGAAGAAGGTCTATCTCCCTCCCACTTAAATAAACGGGAAAGGGGTTTGGTTTGGTTTTGGTGTTGTTTGTTGTTGCTTTGTGGTGGTTTTTTTGTTTTTTTGGGGGTGGGGGGGTGGGGGCTGGGCTTGTGTGTTTTGTTTGTTTGCCTGGGTTTTAGAGGATATTTTTTATTATTAAATTTTTTTGTCCTTTGCTTGCTTGGTTGGGATTTTTGTTTGTTTCTTTCTCTCTTTTTAGGCTTAGGGCTAGAGTGCTCCATCTCCATCTCCAAATACCAAATTCGCCTTTATTCAGAATCCGTGTGCCACAGAGATGCTCCTGCTCTGCGCCCGGGAGCACCAGGAGTTAGTGACTGGTGGGTGAACTGGGCAGCAGAGCAATGGGCTCTTCCTGTCTCCAGCCCAACCTGTGTCCTCCAGGAAAAAAAAAATTAAAAAAAAAAGAGAGAGACTCCTTAAAAAAAAAAAAAAAAGAAAAAAAAAAAAAAGAAAATTACAGGCACACGAAACCAAATTAGGACTTCACCAAGAGTTTGGGAATCAGAGGGAAACAGACTTCTAGTTGGAGCTAAGGTGAAGAGACAGGTAAAATGTTAGTTACATCAGCAAACGGTGCTGCTCAGTAGAAGGAGGAGAGAGAAGAAATCACTTGGAAAGATGAAAATCGCACATGTGCTTCTGATGACCCCATTAGATGCGAAGTCCTCCAGGAAATACATATTTGAAACAGCCAGGAAAAACAAACATGCCTTTTATAGACTTGCTTGTCCCGCCATGAAAAATGCAGACCTCGGTATGGTGCGTGTGTATCTAGGGGACAGGAAAGAGGAGGGGGAATAGATTTTGTAAAGAACCCGATGAAAGCTACCTTCATCAGGAAAATTCATCTGTGTTGTCCTGCTCTCCAAAAAAAGTAGGCTGCAGCGTGAAAACTGAGGCAGTAATTACAGCTACCGCGTGAGACGGACAATCTGAGCCTGAATGGTGACTGTCAGGAGCTCGTCTGGGTGTCAACACAGGCAAGACAGGCTGGTAACTGTGAGGAAGAAAAAACCCCGGGGGTGTGAAGAATTAAAAAACAGTACTTTATGAAGCTTACAGTTTACCGTAAAGTTGGCCAAAGTCCAGTGAATCATATTGGAAGAGCAATTTCTAGTCGTGCAGGACTTTATGTCTAAGCAGAGATGTCCCAAATCCCTTCTTTCCAGAGACTCGGTTTAGATGCAGTTGCGCTGGGGAGAGCGCAGAGACTCCATGCGAGATCACTTTATCAGAAAAGGCATCATTGTTTATTCCTCTCCCCGCCGATCATCCTGCCCATGGAGCCGGGTACAGTGACCGGGCAGGCTCTGAACGACCCCTTTCCCTCTATTCAGTGCGGCCGCGGCACGGCCCCGGCCTCCGCAAGAAAGGGGCAGCTCCACGCACGCCTCTCGGTACTTCTTGTCCCCTCTGCGGGGCTCGGCTTTCCCTGATGCTTGGCAAACCCCGGCGGCAGGTGCCCCGGGGAGGGTTGTTTGGCAGTGGCAGCGGGCCGCGAGTGTCAACCCACACCGTTCTTCATCACAAGGAGACGGGCGCATAGACAGCAAGTGACCCGTCGGAGAGACGTTTCTCTCTGCACACCTCAGGGTGCTGCCAGGGACGGGGTGCAGGTGACTGACCCTCTCTGGTTCCGTGGGTTGCGTTTAATCAAAGGAGTTTAAATATCGTCCCCCTGTTATCACCGGTGATAACATTACCAAAACCTGAGAGAATGTCATCCCCTAGAGAGGCCCTACCCGACCACCGAGCAGGGTCGAGCCGGGAACCCTCTTCTCTTCACTCCGGCGCCGTGAAACCGAGCGGCTGCCAGCTCTTGCAGCCGGAGCTGCCCGTGCCGCGACAGCCGAAGCTGCCTTGTCGGGAAGAACTGGCTGTTACCCTCCTACTGCAGGCGAGGATCTGTTCACTGTTGCCCGCTCCTTCTAGCTCACCCCGCTGCCCACGACCGAAGCCTGAGGAGAAAGGGCAAGCTCACGGCCTCCCTGGGGCAGCAAGCACGAAGTACGTAGGGGCTGCTGGAGCGGGGGGCACAGATCTGGGGCTGCTGCGGGGTCAGGGGTAGGGGGTGTCTCCCCCGCTGCATTCCGCAACACTGAACACTGCACAGCCAGTGAGGCCGCTTCTCGTGTCTCGCTTGAGACGGAACACGTAAAAGCTGTAACACCGTAGAGCGCACACACAGCGAAATTATAAACAGCTGGAAAGTCAGTAAAACTCTCAGAATCAAGTGAAAGCAGACGTGGGGCAGGAAGGTGGTAGCAGCGCAGCGCGGGGCGCGGAACCGTGATGGCCGTGAAGAGAGTGTCATGGGGGTAGGCTCCGAACCTCCGCAGCTCACCTCGCTGCCTTCCTAAGTTAGAAGGGCCAGAGCTCTACGATGCAACTTCACTTAGCGATTTTGGCAGAAACCGAGGCGGTCTGAGACAGAAGGTGATGCTGAACCGAGACGGTCGGAAGCAGGGGTGATGTTGACACCGGTCTCTGATGCTGCGGAGGTGCGCGGAGCCGGGCTCCGTCTCCCCGATCATGCCCAGAAAGTCAGTGCCTTCATAGGTGCGACAAACACTGCACGGTGCCGTGGCTCTGCGGGGTGATTTAGGTCGGAGAAGAGACCCAGGCACCTTTCTGTTTAGAAGGGAATTCTGATGGCTTTTTTTGGTGTGGGTTTGTTTGTTTGTTTGTTTGTTTGTTTGTTTGTTTGTTTGTTTGTTTGTTTGTTTATCCCTGCTCGGAAGAGGCCGGCGCAGTGAAAGAGACGGTGGCTCCCACCTACATGCTACCACTTTGTGGTGGTTATTTCTGCACGTCTCCGAGACGCCGTCGGCGCGGGGAATCTCCGGAGGTGGAGGGCGGCCAGTCGCTCTCCCGTAATTACTCTAAATCGGGTGTTTTTATTACCTCGACTAGTGCCGGGCGGTGGCAACTGAAGCCGCGTTGGCGGTGCTCACTCGGAACCGCTGCCGCCACCGTTAATTTGAAACAAACACTCGGCGGGGGAGGGAAAGACGGGGCAATTGCCCTGCCCGTCCCTACCTCTTGCTACCCCCTGCCTGGCCGTCGCTGGAGGCTCCTCACTAAACCCGTTCGTCGCATGCCTGGCTGCTCGGATGGGTTTGCGGAGACCAGTCGCCCCGCATCGCCCCGCTACGACAGGGGAGTGGAGCAGTGTCAGTGGCGGGGAGCAGGTTCCCCTGCCTGCTTTTCACCGACACTGCACCTCGAGGCCACAAAATGCCCCCCGCTCCGGTCGATATGCAGTGAGGTGCTCCCCAGCCCCAGCTGCCTCCCCCCAGGGCCACACCACTTGCGTGGGATCAGGGAGCTGGGGGAGCTCTTCCAAAGGCTGCAGTGTTAATGCTAGAGAAGGCTTAAGCCTGCTGCCGACCCACTCGGTTGGTCTGCGCTGCCATTTTGATGATATCTCGCTTCTGGGGGCATTTTATGGCTGGGAGAAATCTAATCCGGTGAAGAGAAAGGGAGAGAATACTGTTGGCATTGAATGAACTCCGTGTGGTAATCTTCGGGCAAATGTGGGGTTTCCATGATAAAGCAAAAGTGTTTTCTCGTCGAGTCTGCTCATACTCTGAAGGGAGGCAAAGACACCATTTAAGAAATCCAGCTGGTTGCAAATACATTTATCTCTCAGCTGGAATGATTTAATGGATCAGTATCGAGTAACAGTCCTGGAAAAATAGCCTCCTAAAAAAGTAGAGATAAATCCCGATTGAATAATAGTAAATGAAAACCGTGGATTACAGTGACTACAAGACAGCTGGTTTGGTTTGGGGTTGTTTTGTCCCGCAGTCCTAGAAAGATGCCGCCTTAGAGGGGGCAACCGAGCTGACAAAGCCCCTCAAGTCATTTTGATGTTGGAGTGACAGGTCGCGGCAGCCTGAGATGCCCTTCCTCATCACCACCCCTCGGGGTAGGCTTCCCCCCCTCTCCTCATGCCCTGAGCGCATGCCGACACGGTTTCCTTGCGGAGAAGGCAGCGGGGACACAAACTCTCATACCGGCGCTCCGCAGGCGGGCCAGCGCCGACGTGCCCGGGCCAGAGGTGTGCCTGCGGCAGGGGGTACCGATGAGGGCACCGAGGAGTTCTCCCCAAGGGGCCATCATTAATCTAGAGCTACGGCGGCGGCCTTGCCGAAAGCCCTTCATCTGCCCTGTGCCAGCTCAAGGACCTCGCTGGGATTTTTCTTTTCCAGCAGGAGAAGCACAGAGACAGGGGAAGGATCTATTAGCCCCGGAAGAGTGGCATTTTCCTCCGAAACGTGGAAACAGGAGAGCAAACCCTTGATCCTCTGGGCATGATGGAGAAAGAAGCAGCATCGGGGCGACGGAGGGAGACGGAGATCGCTGCCAGCGGGGCTCGCGGCAGTGGCTGGCGCGGCAAGGGCCCCTTCGGCGGCCGGAGCTCCGGGGTCTTATTAAACCCTCCCCATTGCCGTAACTTTATTCCGGGTCCGGCAGCTCAGGCAAAGGCGTCACTGAAGAGGTCCCGGCCTGCAAGTGCAAGTGCAAAAGCACTTGGCTCATTTTCCCCTACCGAGGCGGAGGTCATTACCGCGGTTAATTAAAAGTACTCCTTGCCAGGGCAGGTGCTTTCCTTGCCGTGGCCCTGGAGGACCCCTCGTCCCCCAGCAGCCTCTTCGTGTCCTCAGGGGCAGCTACCATGCAGTTCTCCGGCAACTAATCTCCCAAACCCGGCCTTGCTCACCTCGCACCTTGCTCTGTCCTGTGAGCTGGGCAAGGGAAGGAAAAGCCTCGAGGCTATGGCGGTCCCCGGGCCGGGCCGACAGCATACGCGTGGCCACCCCTCGGTGCACCTGCGGGCGCTGCCAGCTCCTCTCAGCGCCTCCCCTCTCCCTCCCAACGACACATGCAGGGACCCCAGCAGGCAGTTCTGCCTTTCTAGGTCCCGCAGCGGGCTGGATGGGGGCGATTAATATAATAATTTCCAAAAGTCATCCTCTTCCTAGCTCAGAGGAGAACGAGTTTTTAGTGGCAGAGGCAGGTTTGCTCTCAGGTTTCCCGGCGTTTCGTGTTACGCTCGGTGAGGCACCGTCGAAGCGCGTCTCTGCAGAGGGCTGTGAGCTGCGTGCACTTCAGGAGATGGGAGTGTATGAAGCACACCTTATTTTAGGTTATTTTACTGGGAGCAAAGACGAGAGGACGGCAGGACAGTGCGGGAGGGATGGGCACTAGTCTGGGCCGGCCTGCAGCCCGACTGGCCGGGTCGAGCTGCATTGCCCTTATACGGAATGTAATGCAGGGGAGAACGTCCAGAGCACAACATTAGCACATTTTTGTCATTAAGTGTACTCGAGTCGTAACAGTTGCTTATATTTACAAGGCATTTTTGAGCGCAAATCACATGCTCAAACGATCCCCAGATGAATTCGGACTTGGTACATCCCAAGGACAGCTTTGGCGACAAGAGCAGCTCGGGGCAAAATCAGTTTAGTTTGATGTTAGTTCTAGAAATGGAAACTCTAAATAAAGAAATGGGACATCGAAAAAGTTCGGAATGTTGTGAATCTCATTTTATGTTATTTTTTTCTTTGCTCACATGTTTTTCAGTCTCAGTCTCTTTATAAAAATATTACTATTTATAGACTGCATATTAATATAATTTTAAATATTAATTCAAGAATTCTCATTTGTTTCAAAGGACCTCTCCAGACCTTTTTAACTATTTCAATGTCTTACAATGCTTTTACATAAAAATGTTGTTAAAAGCCCTACTTCTGTTTCTGCAGACAATAAGGACTTTGACAAATGGGTATTATATGTTTCCTGTTAATATTTTTTCTATTGTCTTCCAAACGATTAGCATAAACTTTTGAAACCTATTGAAATCACAGCTACTGCCACCCAGCTGAAGTCTGTAAGAAAAGATTAATAAAATAGTTATTCTGAAAAGCAAAATGTCCATCTCCACAAGCCAGAAAACAGTTGATCTTAACTCTAAAGGACAGAAAGCTGCTCATTAATATGTTATTTTCAAGCTATGCAATCTTTACATTATTACTTTTTCTATTAAGTGATTATTTATTTAACTTTTTTTTGCAACATACTTATAAGTAGACATGTCTAACATTTCTATTTAGGTACAGTATCTTTAACACTTATATTTGGGGGTGTTTATTGTTATTAATAATGGCATAGCTACAGAAATTCAAAGAGTAAATAATTTCTACAGCATTTGGAAAGGTTGGGTGATTTGGTTTGGTTTGTTTTTTTTTTTTTTTGTTTGGTTTGGTTCTCAGTTTTGGTTTGGTTTGGCTTTCAAGAGCAAAAGCCCGGCCCTGTTCTTTTTGAAGAGAGTGTCAAAAGTTCCCACCTACACCCCAAGGATCTGTGAAGTCATTCCGAGTTTTTCCTTGGACTTTGGATCCAGCCCATAGCATGAGTCAATTGCAGAAGTGATTCATTTTCTCATGGAAATGTACATTGCATTTCCTTAGATAACTACATCTTGAAGATTTTTTTTTCCCACCCCCCCCCCCCCATTCTCAGATCTTTAATGAGGAAATTCTTCAGTAAAAGTTTCCTTGAAATAGGTCCAAATCTCCCCACCCCCACCAAGCACACACTTCCAGTTTGGGACTTGCTCTAGGTGGCACTACTGTTCTCACAGAACTGTTCCTTTTGTTCCACTTCACCATCTGCCATGTTTTCCCCACAATCCTCTAACAACTGTATCTCCTTTCCTGGGACAGAGAACCATGACCTTCTGGAAGAGAAAACTTGAGGAATTGGTGGAAACCCAATGGTAGCATCAGACACAGGGATGACATGGAAAGAAAGACGCACTCCCTCCACCCTCCATTTCTGGACCTAACTCCCCTACTTCTCTCACTCCACAATCTTCTCAGCCTCCAGTGAATATGCCCTAAGATGAGCATTTTCATATGAGCAGAAATGTCTTCACTGCCCTCTCTGCTAGTTACAGAAAACTGACTCACTCCTTGTTGCTTACTATGCACTAGAAGGAAAAGGTCATGGTGGAAGAGCAGTCTGGGTAGACTCTGGCAAAGGCAACAGCTGATTCTGACCAAATCATCTGCTACAAGAAGGATTCTCCAAGGACAACAGTGTGTGCAGCTCTGCAGCCAGCACAGGGCAGGGGCACTACATAGGCAGATGGTAAGGCCCATCTTGCAGCCTCCTCATCTCCAAGTGTCCCCCCAGCAGCTGGTGAACATTCCTATCTGCTGTACCTAGCTCACTCTGCTCAGCCAACATGAAAGGTAAGGTCCTCATCACATGCCCAGCTTGCTGGCAGTCTGAACTACTTATATTTTTGCTGGAACTACATATATTTTTGCTGGACCCCAGAGCCAGCCTTGGAATCTTCAGATCACGTCTCTCTTTGATTACACCTGTTTGGAGCATCTGTTTATGTCTATCTGTAGCATGATAAAGGAACCTCCAAGGCTTGTTCTATTATGTCATGCAGAAATTAAATGGTGTCAGTCAGTGAGCTCTGCTGCACTGTTAGTGAGCCAGCACTCGGTGGAGCAGACTGAGCATGCAGGCAGAGCCCTGGCATGGCAGCGGGCAGCCCCCAGTGCAAAGCTGAGTTGGGACAACGTGGAGACGTGAGTGGGTGGTTGGCTTTTATCCACTGTATGCTAGCCCCTGGATCTGCTGCTACCAGCACTCACTGACATTTCATCTGTGAAATCTCTTCTTGTGTCTCAAGAAGAGATATTTATATATAGCAAACGTTCCCCCATTTCTTGCAAATCCCTACTTGTCGAGGAGTGAATAATGCTGGCTCCTGAGCAGGTCAAAAGAGTCTGCACAGCATTTATTTTCCAAATACAGACTTAGAAACTTTGCTGGTGCCAGTGCTCCCCACTCAGACGTAAACCACCAATGCCACCTTCAGCTGCTGCAGCATTACTGGCTGGGGAGGCTGGAGAGGAAGCAGTGAGGACAGAACCCAGATAGAGATGTAAATTAGACCAACATTTATTTACGACATAATTGTGATTAATTTTTGCCTTTTAATTTTGTGGCGACAGTATCTAGTCTCTGGGTACCTCAGGACCAAAATAAAATCGCTGCTTGGCGTACACGCAGATCACTGGTGTCATCTGACATTCTCCAGCTGACATTATTGATCCAACTGATTTCCTTTTGTTGTCTAAAAGTAATAATTACAAAAATTATTCACTTGGAATAGGTGGTGGAAGGCACAGTCACGCTTGATCTATGACTGTGTTGAGATGGTGGATTTGCCAAGAAAGTGCATTTTTAATCAGATCCAGGGATCTGAGTGAGCATGCTTTTAAAAAAAGAGGGACAATGTATAACTGAGATCCCACCGCTGATTCTTCACGACAGAGGAGTGAACTAATTTGGCTGTCCATGACCAAGTGCTCATCAGCACGAGGAGCACCCAGTGTGACCTGTGTGCTTCAGGATACCGGTGTATCTTCAAGCACCTGTAAGCAAGCAACAGAAGGTTCTTAGATATGGGAAATCTGGGACAGTGAACTAGCTCTCAAGCCCGGAAGTCCAAGCTATTGATAACCCAATATCAGGTCAAGCTCGTGTCAAGACTCACTTGCAAATCAAAACTCTCAAGCGAAAGAGCTCTACACATTTCTTGACCATCTGAAGAAGACAGGTGGAACTGTCACCAACACATTTTTTCATGTCTCCTTTATTTGTGAAGTGTAACCTCCTCCGTGAGGGCTGGCATTGCCCATGACTGCTGAGGAATGCTGCTATTGATTAAACAGTTTTGTTTTCTCATGCTGCACAGCCATAAACCTGTATTTTGCCTATCGCTACCATTTACATTCTTTATCATAGTACAGAAACAGCACAACTTCTGTGATCTGATAGAGGACACAGGATGGTGTACAGCAAGCATTGCATCGGAGCCTGTTCTCCCAGAATTGCCAGTTATGTCACCGAGGAAAAATGGTGGTTGTGGCAGAGATTCACTGGCAAAATGCTATCAGGAATTCAGCCACTGGTTCTGTGATGGCAAAATCTTGCAGTTGATGTAGTTGATCTCTAAAAAGTGCTTATTTCTTTTTATCCACTGATACACTTAATCACTCTGGAAATAAATATTTTATTAATGTATTTTATGGAATTCACAGATTAAAAGTGCCCTATTGTAAGCTTATACTTTGCCTTCCAGTGTCATCAATGACAGATCATTCCACCTCCAAAATTAGATATGAGGTAAGGTATAATGACCTGTGGTGGAAATATTGTCCAGTGCTTGGATTGTGAGTCTTATCAGCACTGCCTAGGTGTCTGTTCTATGCGTATAGGACAGCATTTTCCATTTTTCTACCTTTACTAGGGAAAAGACATGTGTTGATTAGCCCCCACCAAAGGATAAATCCCCTTAAACGCATCTTATATTTTATGCAGTGTTTTATATATACATACCTTTTTTTTGTTAAATCTTAGACTGCTTCTTTCAGTCTTCCCTGAAGTTTCTCCAGCTCAAATAATTGTGTCCTGAACTTAACATAGCGTGGCAGTGGAGCTACTGTAACTCTCCTTTATGACCAACAAATATATAGATCAATTACAACGCCTTGGACTGGTACAGCAATACAGTGAAGGGGTATATGCACCCTGGCATTCATTAGCTAGCTTGATTTTCACTATCCATGGGCTATTTTTTGTTCATATTTTCACATTTGCTTGGATTTATTTTCCCTGAAACAAGTATCATGTTGTTCAAAATTCTACCCACATTTTAATCTCGCTGTATTCTTCTGCTTTGTTCTCAGCTCGGCAACATTTTCTAACCCAATGTCGTTTGAAAGTGTCACAGGTGTGTAACGTTTTCGTTCTGATTGTTAATGAAGATGTCAAAGATGATGTGAAATACTGCTCTCACTAAATACTCCTTTCTTGATTTGATGCACTACCATTAAACTCTATGGCTTCCTTCAGAGCCAGCAGGGCACCTTTCCAACTTCATGTGTGATCTCAGGAATTTCAAATTAATTTCCAGCTAAGATTTCATTATGACACACTCTGATGCAATACACACATAGTTACTGTACCTCTTTTATCATTCAGTTTCATGGTTATATAGGAAAATGTAAAATGAATTATTAATTTTCCGTGTCAAGATTCCTTCTTGACAGCCCAGCAGCAATCGTTTTGCACATGTAAAATAGGTCCAGTGCTTCCCTGATGAGTTTCTTGCACCTGCAGTATAAAGTAGAACACATTTTTATCCCTAGGTGAAGGATGAGTGACCAATGCAGGAACTCTCTCATGTGGTAATTAATCTAGTGCACTCCCAGACTTTTCTTGTTTGGTTTGGTTTTTTAGGTTTGGGGGGTGGGTGTTGGGTGGTTTTGTTTCATTTTGTTTTGTTTGGGGGTGTGTGTGTTTGTTTTCCTGGAGCAATTTGAACCCAAGCAAGGAGCAGCCTGTTTGCTGTCTGAAAGGGTCTGTTATGGACTACTGGTCACAGTTTTTCCTAGAGGATTTCACCATTTCCCCCATGTGACTAATGTTCTATTAGGGAGAAGGTCTTGGAAATTCTGGAACAAGGTTTGGGCTGGATACAGATGCACGGCAGGTTATATACATTCAGAAGGCTACCTAGAGGTGGAAAATTCCTGCTGTGGTCAAGACTAAGTGGAATACACAGTAACAACAACTTCCTATCTGAAAATGCAGAATCATCTAATGAAGAAAGGTCAGCTTCCTGGAGAAAAAAGGGAAACAAGTTCTTGATGAGATCTGTATTAAATATTTTTCTGTTGTTTTTCTGAGGATCTCATCTCATTCCTCCTAGCATCAGTGGTTTACCTTTTAATGTGCCCAATATGAAGTGGCTTTTTAAGTTCAGAGTAGACTGGAAGAAGACCTGCAGTTTTCACCCCACAGGAAGGGGGCAGAAACTCTCTTTTTGAAAGAGGAGAACTCAACCCCCCTGAGAATATCACAGAAAGTTCTGGATTGGTAACATGAATGGAGTGTTCCCCATTTAGCCACATGATATGAAGAGGGCAAAGACAGTGGACAGAGCAGGACTCACCTGTTCCCCTCCTGCCTGCAAGCACTAGCTTTAGAAGTACAGTCAGCACTATCTGAGAAGCATGAGGTGGTCAGCATGGCAGTTTGGACAGCTCACAAAATGATGAGTGAGGTCTGAGGTGTGATGAGTGCCACTCCTCTCACTTCAAAGACCTATTCCATCTGAAGTAACCAAAATTGCAGGTCAGAAAGAAGGCAGAAATATTGATGGTAAGCAGAATACCCACAGAGGATTTGGATGGAGCTCCAGGATTATGAAATCTATGTGTCAAGAACAAAATAAACTAGATCTTAGACTGGCTTCAACTGATGTATTACAGTGGAGACATCAACTCTGGTCAACAAACCACAATGAAATGGCCTTCACTTGTACCAAGAAGTGATTGCTTCTCCTCCAGCACTAATGAATCCTGCCTTCACACTATCATCTACCCAAACATGATTTCATTTCTTCATCTTCCATAAAAAACAGCAATCCACTTGCCAAGCACACATGGTTACAATCTTCTCGAGTGCCTTTTGTGTTTACTTCTCGTGCAGCTGCCCTAACTTCCACACTGCACTGCAATGAGGACCTGTGCCACCTAACACTAGATTTTGTCCCTATTTTCTGCTCCTCCAAGCATGCTAACAAAGGCCATTGGTCTCCAAGCCCATTTTAGTCTTGAAATTTGCAGCTGTGGAGCTGCTCCCTGACCATTTACTAACAGTAAGTCCCTGTCCGTCCCAGACAACACACGCTCAGCCTGCTGTAGGCTGCCCCAGCCCTTCGTATCTGGAGCTACCCCATTGATTCCAGTCACAAATTTAGGAAGTGTGAACCAGTCCTCATGCTGGCTGATTCACACTGACTGCACAGGAGCCTTGGTGATGTCTCCTCCAGGAGATAATGTCTCCATGTCATAATCTTCCTTTTTGTTTTCAGTTTCTTCAGCAACCACTTCCACAGCACATCACGTGAAACAACAGATGTGGGCGTGAGGAGTGTTCATACCATATACATCGTGCAAATGTTTGTCGCGTCACCCACCTGCTTCCGTAACTCAGCACTCTCCTAACCCACCCGCTCTCCCAGGTGTCCTGGAGAAACCCATTCGTTCACTGCTCCCTCTCTTCCAGCTAGCTCGGCAATCGCAGCCGCCGCCCTCTCCTCCCGCCGCCGCCCGCCTCTTGCCGTCGGTCCCGCAGCAGTCCCGGACGGAGCGGTGTGGCAGCACGTCCACAGGGACCACAGTCTAATCCCTCCGCTCTCCCGGCTATCGGGGCGCTTTGGTCGGGTCGCTCCCTCGGCCACCTCCCGCCCCGGGCGGGCACCGGCGGGCGGGGCGCCGTTGGCCCAGGCTGGGGCCGCGGCGCCACCTGCCGGCGGGCGGGCGCCCTTCCGCACGCCTCTGGCTGCAGGCTCTCGGCAGGTGAGTGGAGGAAGACATTCGTCAGCGTTTGGCTCTGTTTTAGAGACTATGAGAGAAGTGAGGAGGATTTCTAATTCATCTCCAACCGCTGTTAGGTGCACTAATAAGCTAATGAGAGTTTCTCACTTTCAGCGATGGGAGTCAGGGAGCTAATTATTAGTGGCGTTTTAAAGAAGAAAAAACTTTGCAATTCCCATTCCCCTGATCTATTAATAAAGACTGTCTTTCAATGATACAGTGGTACTTTATGACACTTGAAGATCCGTTAAAATCTAGCAAGAGTGTTATGTTCAAAACATTCAGTCTTTCTGTTCCATAGACACAGCAGATTAAAAACCTCATGGGAGGTGCTCCGTGGCAGCCTCAGGCTTGTACATTGCACAGGCCTGACGTGTCTCCAGTGATTCTCAGTAGCAGCAGTGAGAAGTGAAAAAAAAAAAAAAAAAAAAAATATATAATATATGGAAGAGTCCTGATTCTCATTTAGCCTCTCTCAGATTTGAGGTTGTAGAATAAATGCAGGGGAAACACTTCTCATTTAACCTAGGGTCAAAGCAAAGCTGATCTCACAGGTTTGCTGGTCCAGCACTGAAGCAAGAATCTGTTGTATAACAGAGGTGGTGGGGAGAGTTGGGGAAAAGGACCTGTTGCTGGCACAGCAGCATTGGAGCCTGGAGAGGGCAGCTTGGGAACAGAGAGGAGAGTTTGGGGATGCAGCAGAGTTTAGTGCAGAACCCTATCCATTTTCTCAGATGAGAAGGGTGAGCACCCTCAGCCTAGATTTTTTTAATGAACACAGGAGTCGGCACATTGTCTCAGAATAAACATCTACCCAGTGTTCTGTCCTGACCTGACTGATTGCAGGTGCTGCAGAGAGAGGTGTAAGAACCTCCTTGTGTCAGCATCTTGCAAGTACCTGCCCAATTTCCACAAATCAAGCAGTGACTAAACCCCAAGACAAGAGATTTATTCTACTCTATTTTAGTAACTATGCACATGCAGAAGAATTCTTGCACTATGAAGTCCCTATCTGAGATTGTTAGCTATGGTTCTATCCTCTCTGGTTTACTCCTGAGAGTCTAAGAACACTTGAGTTCAAGCCATTTGTCCACTCTCCATTCAGCCTGTTTCACTAGCCTCCCAGCAACAACAGCAAATACTTTCTCTGTTGCTCATTGAAATGCTGGATTCTCATCCTATCACCTGGGTTCTATCCAGTGGGTGATAGTTCACATTGCACACTGTGGTCTTAAAAGCAGAAACAGATGCTGTTCATGTATATTTCATTGAGCTGACCCGTTATGCAAACCCAGGCAGTGACTGATAAAGCTCACAAATTCCTTTGTCTGTAGGTTCACGCTGTGTCCTACATTCTGCTGACATACTTCAGTACACATCTCAGCTGCTCAGGTTAAAGCATCTTCTCCCTGAACCTAGCAAATGTGACAACTGTTAAAATATTTTACAATATCTGTAGAAGTGATATGTTTCTTCTTTCCAAATGAACTACTGCAGCTATGGCTGCTGCTTTTTTAATAATCCATTACCTGCTTTACTGATTAGGTGTTGACATTGATTTCTCTCGAGCATGTTGAGAAGGTCTTGTCAGACCTTGTTAAGCTAGAAATGTTTCTGCCACTACTCACATATGACAGCAGCCTCATTTTCTAACTTAATGGCATCGGTTTTATTAGAAGTGCATTTGCCATCATCTGTCTATCCAATAAGAGCTCTATAGCACTTGGCAGAAACTACCAGGGAACATTTCTTTTCTGTAGTGATATGTAGGTCAGGCATACAACACTGTATTTAGCCTCCACTGGGGCAGGTATGATGGCATGAAGCTGTCTTCTGGAGCTTGCTCATACAGACAATTTGAATAAAGCTGAGTGTCTCCATAGCCCAGCTATCCAGAAGTCTTAGGACCTTAGGTCCAGAGTTGCAAAGGTGATGAGTGTCTAACACCATCCTCCTTTCATTAATGGTAGATACTGAAAATATAGTATCTGTGGTGCTGGGCCATAGGAACTTGAAGATATTGTTTTCTTCAAGATCATTCTCCCTATCTATAAAAAATTAATTGTAACATCCAACTTTCTCAATTCACAGTCCATAGATCTTATGAGGTCAGGAAGTGTGGCTGGAAAGCTGTCTGGCAGAAAGCGACCTGGGGGTTCTAATTGACAAGCAACTGAATATGAGCCAGCAGTGTGCCCAGGTGGCCAAGAGAGCCAATGGCATCCTGGCTTGTAGCAGAAATGCTCTGTCCAGCAGGAGTAGGGAGGTGACTGTCCCCTTGTACTCAGCTCTGGTGAGGCCACACCTTGAGTATTGTGTCCAGTTTTGGGCACCTCAATACAGGAGAGATGTCAAGGTGCTGGAGTGAGTGCAGAGGAGGAAAACAAACCTGGTGAAGGGCCTGGAGAATAAACCTTATGAGGAACGACTGAGGGAGCTGGGGATAGTCTGGAGAAGAGGAGGCTGAGGGGAGACCTGATTGCTCTCTGCAACTACTTGAAAGGATGTTGTAGAGAGGCTGGTGCTGGTCTCTTCTCACAGGTGATAGAACAAGAAGGAATGGCCTCAAGCTACAACTGGGTAGGTTTAGACTGGACCTTAGGAAAAAAATCACAGCAAGAGTGGTCAGGCATTGGAATGTGCTGCCCAGGGAGGTGGTTGAGTCACCAGCCCTGGATGTGTGTAAAGGTCATTTGGATATGGTGCTTAGGGATATGGTTTAGGGGTGACCATTGTAGAGTAGGGTTATTGGCTGGACTTGGTGATCCTGAGGGTCTTTTCCAACCTGAAAGTTTGTGTGATTCTGTGATATGACAGCTGAGTCCATCATGGAGTATTTATTGTCCTTTCTTGCCTCACACACTGGCATCCTCTGCCTTCTTCCCACCCACACACTAGGAGCCCACCTCAGGAAGAGTAGTCATGTAGCTGTGCTGCATTGCTTAAATACATGCCATCATAATCAGTGTTAGCCAATGTCCTCAAGTAGTCTGATGTGCAATAGCAGAAGGAACAGATTTTCTCTTTGTGCTCAAAGTTTGACTTAACACCCTTAACAGATTTAAAAGGGCTGATCAAAAATATGTCAGATGTCTTGGATGCCTTATTAGTAGATATACAGAAATTAGAAACTGTAGTAGATCCCAGGTCACAACCCCCCAGTCAATACAGTCTATTTTTCATCAATAAAACACCCAGGCAATATGGCCCATTGGTCAGATGCAGGGCAGGGCTGAGTATGTAAGCATCTGGTAGCTGAAGGGCTGAATTCAAACAAGAGCAGGTAAGACCAAGTGTGACAATGTGAAACCTCAGAAATGCTGCAGTCTCAGCTGACACAAACACAGGGTGCTAGACTGGAAAGTCTTGGGCGTATCTTGACACAAGAAAGGCACAGGCAGGAAGAAAGGGCAAGCTAGAGCTCTGCCATGCCAGATGAGCCTTAGTTTGGGGCTGTCCTTACTCTTGCCATCCTTTCTGGTCTTCTGACTTTTGCATTCCCAGCCGCATAACAAGCCAGCTTCAACAAGAGAGAAGAACGTGGCATTGGTAAGAATGCCTGACAGACTTGAGGGAGACTCTGAGATGTAGTCATAACTCTTCAACTTGGTGATGTCCTGGGGATGTTTTGCTTTCTACACACATGCCCTAATGTTAAGATCTAACATTTTTTCTACCTTCGTTTTTTTAGTGCTTACCTCCCTTTTCACCCACAATCTTAGCAAAAGGTTCTGATTCCCATGTGAATAAAAGCATCTGATGTCCTGAAGCAACAAGCATTTTCAGATATCCTCCCTAACTCTCCCCCGCACCCCCCACCCCCACCCCATGAATCTAGCAATTTTTTTAATTTTCACTGTTCCTACCCTTCCTGGATCACCATTCAGAAACTCTGACCTCCTTCTATTAACTATCCATTTGGTCTGACTCATTTAGATGCACTAGGTGATCTTCCAGGAGCTAAAGTGGCTTGTAGTTAAGTGCTGCTGCGCCCAAATTAGGTGATTAAGATTTGGCCATTTGGACAAAATGACTGTATTGGTTTACCTCCACTAGGATCAGCTACTGCCTTGCCTCCTTCTTGGAGGATAATGCTCAAACTATCTGAGTAAGGATATTTCAGATTACTTATGGTTTCTAACTGCCTTCAGAAACTCTAAATCACAGCCCAAATTTGCCATGAATTCAGGTTTCTCTATTGCTATTTGGTAACGCTGCACGGTGGGACGTCCATAGGAAGCCTATGAAAACGCTTTATTTATGTCAGTGGCTAAAGGTCTGTAAACTCACCCTCTCAGAAATATCTTCATAAATCTTACATGATGAAAAGTCTTTCAGAAATATGAACCCCTTACAAAGAAGATAAAAGTTTGCCAGACAATGTTTTTCTCATTTTCAGATGACTATGACCAATAAAGAGTAAGGTGGCAGCAGAGCCCTGTGATTAACGCTCAGCAGACCTTGTTCATGTCTCTGATTTCCATACCTCTCGGCCAGTCCAAAGGAAGTAACTGGATGTGTCTGAGATGTGTTGATCCACACAGCAGCCTTTTCGTCTGGGAGTTCCTGATGGCTGCTGGACAGCCAGAAATACAGTAGATTTCTGGTGGTATCAATGAGGGACAGTGGGCTATCTCTAGAAGCGGTACAGTCCTAGCTAAAATGACAGACCTGGGAGCTCTCTATTCCTTGTTTGACTGCATGTATCTTACTGCATGCAAAATGTATAATATAAGGGCAGTTTATCATATTTATAAAATAGGGTAAATAATTCTTATTTTCTCTTATCTACTCAGGATGTACACTTTTTCTCCCAGAAGGCAACTGTATGCTACACATACTGTGCAGAGCCCTGATCCCGTTTGGGACCTCTAGATGGTACTGTAATATAATAATATAATAAACTGGCAGATGGATACTTCTTTTATTAAAAAGAAAGAAAGGGGGTTAAAAAGGCTAATTCACAGGAATGCATCACAAAAGGAATAACAAAGTTACCCAGGTTTCAGCTTCCATAGACAGACTGCATAAAATACAAACATCGAACAAGCGCAGTCAGCAAGAGGTTTTTCCTTCGTCAGACTTACCTGGTAGAAAGGCTAAACTACTGCTAACCTTTTCATGTCTTACAAATCCACTCTCTGTACCCATCATTAAACACCTTCCAGGTGAAAAAAACAGCCAAGCATAGAAAATGGCCTCTTGTTATAGAAGCCAATGCGTGTCCAATGGGTGACATAAAAGTCAGTTTTCCCTCTGCATTGCAATAGGTTTTCTCTGGCAGTCTCTTTGAACAGAGACAACTGTCAGCAGGAGGCTATCACACCCTGCTCCGGAGTTTCTGAAGCAGGAATGTCAGAGATTCAAAATCCTTGAAAAGGGAACACCCCTGTCAAGAGGAGGCTTTGAACTGACACTAAACATATATTTATAATTACAGATGAGGCAGTATAGTATGCACAAGGAATAAAGACGTGCAGTGTGTCCTACGGGCATGGCAGGAGAGGTGACATGCATCATGAAGCCTTGTTAAACTGCTCACTGGGGCTGAGGAAACCTGAGGCTTGTGCTTTTCATGTCACAATGCAATCCTTTTGCTTTCAGGAGCGCGCACACTTCACATGCACTATTGATATCGCTTTAATACATGACATAACTCTTAAGCCTACCTCAAGAAAGTAACATAATCTTGTTCACATACCCAGCATGGATGCCAGAAAGGATGCAGGGCAGCTCAGCTCAGTGTGCTCCCTGTGAGAGGCCTGAACTTGGGCAAACAAGCCTCAGGAGGCTCGCTTGGAAAAAGTCAGAGCCGTGGTGCCATTTGCCTGGGAGGCGTGGAGAGAAAAGCAAAGCCAAAACCAGACAAAACGAGTAAGTTTCTATTTAAGAGATGAAGTTGTTTCCAGCCCTTTATGTGCGTGCACATATGCATGCAAGAGTGATCGTGATCTCAGAATGAAAGCAGTTTACTGAAGCAGTATGTTGTTTTCCTAGCAGGAAGGTGTGCGTGCACGCATATATAAACGTACAAACACTTATATTTATGCACAGGCAATTTCCACATATTAAAGTCTGCAGCACTTACTCTCTTATTCAGGAAAATGCATGGGTGCTATTATCTATTGCTCAGGATTCCTGAACGAGTGTCCCTAGAGAGTCAGAGCCCCCAGACATCTCTGCTAAAACTTCTGCACTACTTGGCTCCAGACACAGTGGATAAATAGCTCATCACTTACATGCTGAAAGGTATTTGAAAACTTGTGTAAAAGTGCTAAAGTTGTCCAGATGACAATTTCTTCCATTCTACCAGCTAATTGTGGGAAAACAAACAAACAAACCAACCAACCCCAAAACAAACCAAACCAAAACCCAAAACAAACCAAAACAAAACCAACCAACCAAACCACAACCTACAGCTTTTAATGAAACTGAGCTACGGATATGTTGAGTAAACATTCCTGCAGACTGCATTAAAACCACAGCATATGCCTCAGAGATATTTGCCTGTGCCACCTGCAATGATTTTCCTTTCCTAGGAACAGAGAAGGCTGCAAATAACAAGATTCAGCTTCAGCAAGCGGTGCCTATCATTATTTAAACCACACTTTTCCAGCATGCTTTATCCTGAGGGAGAGCAGAGACATGATGAATTTCCTGTGTGAATCTGATTATAGGATCGCTTCATGGATGTGGTGTCCATCTGCACTACACATCAAACATCACTAAACAATACATGGCAAGAATCCCTGACATGCTGCTACTTCTCGTTTATGTTTTATGCATTCTTCTTCACCCATAGAGCTTAACTGACAATGCTCTTTGTATTTTGCCTGCCAGTTTTGATCAAGCAAATACAAAAAAGGATGCATGTTTAAACCAACACAGCATGAGTAATTTGAATCAAATACAGGTTTGCATTGAGGGTTTGGTGTATTATTTGATAGTAAACTTATTTTAAATCTCCAGGACTGCCATTATGAGGTGGGATTCCACATCCTGCCTGGAAGAGGGATTGAGTCTGAATGCAAATCACCCTTTGTATAGTAATGCTTTCCTCTCCTCCTCTGTGCATGGGTTTTTTAAGGGCTCCTTCAGGCTACAAGATTTTCTAGTCAATTCTTTGCAGTCACATATGATCATCTTACATGGTCCTCTTCCTCACTTTCCTCTCTTTACACCACAGCCACCCTGGTACATTTACACAATCTTCCAATGGTATTCAGAGAGGGCTTCCGATGTCAGAAGCAGCCCATTTACACAGTTCATTCTCAGGAGCAGACAGAATTTATCAGTAACTCATGTGGAACTAAAATTCTTTCTCTTCAAAGCGATAGCCTGTTCTCCCTTAAGGAGTAGAATCATAGAATCAACAAGGTGGGAAAAGACCTCAGAGATCATCAGGTCCGACCTATCACCCAACACCTCATGACTAGCTAAACCATGGCTCCAAGTGCCACGTCCAATCCCCTCTTGAACACCTCCAGGGAGGGGGACTCCACCACCTCCCTGGGCAGCACATCACAATGGCCAATCTCTCTTTCTGGGAAGAACTTTCTCCTCACCTCCAGCCTAAACCTCCCCTGGCACAGCTTGAGACTGGGTCCTCTTGTTCTGGTGCTGGTTGCCTGCGAGAAGAGACCAACCCCCACATTGCTACAACCTTCCTTCAGGTAGTTTAGAGAGCAAGAAGGTCTCCCCTGAGCCTCCTCTTCTCCAGGCTAAGCAACCCCAGCTCCCTCAGCCTCTCCTCACAGGGCTTGTGCTCAAGACCTCTCAGTTAAGTATGGTCTAATTTTCAGTATGGGTTGGCCCTGTATACACAAGAGAGGTTGGTCTGGTCATCTCCAAGGCCTCTTGGAAATGCTAAGTGGTAGACAATGAACAGTCGAAGAAGGTCGGCATTCCCCAGAGAGATCCCTTTGGCACTCATCTAGTGACCAGAAAGAAATTGAAGGCATATGTGTCCATAGAACAACTGTATGGGTATGAAGCTGGGTTTGGGAGCAACAGAGTTTTCCAGATATTTGTGGACTGCCCAGTTGATGCATATCCCCTAATCCCCTGTAGCTATGCAGCACATCTGGAAGTTCAGTGGCATGAACAAGGATGCCACCTGTGTTTTCATACACTGGTCTTTCTCACAACAAATAAAATAAACTACTAGGAGGTGAGTCTACACTGCTCTACTGTCTTTCCAGGTTTGTATCAGGGCCTTCTGGGGAAACTTGGAGAGCTCCCTTTGTGCTCTTCCCCAGAGGATGTCTCTGTATATTATTTACATAATTATTTTTTCATCCAGGAAGTTTTACTGGATCTGGCAGAGCTAGACCTCTGAATGATCAGCCAAAACACTGACAGAATAGACACAGTGAGTAGATGCTCCCACTTCAGGAAATAATGGTTACAGCTAGCCTAAAGGAAGTCATCGAAGTACCACTTAAGTCTTTGGCAGAGGCAAACCATGACTGTGTAATGCAGTCACTTCTCAAATCTGAACTGTGTGGTATATGAGCACATAACTTATTACAACTCAGATTTGCCATCAACTAGTAAGAAGGTGTAGAAAAGACAGGACTTAGATGTACAGCTCTTTGGAACAAGGGCCTGCACAAATGGCCCTGAAGGGTTTTTTCAATCAGTCTCTGATAATACTTCCATACTGAAAGGTGACTCTTACAGTTTACCACATATGCTTTGGGGAGAAGGCTTATGTCTTATTTGCTGCCTTAGTGAGGAAAACCAGCATCCTGTGAAAAGAAGGAATGATGGTATTTTGCAACATGCTTATTTACAAATCCTCTGTTAAGATGTCATGATTGCAGTTCTGTTGCACAGTAGTTTTTAAGCAACTTTATCATAACTCTGAACCAAACCATTCAGATGAGATACAAATGTGAAAGAAAACCTCTAATTATTTCCCAAAACATTTACAAGCAATGCTCAAAGGTTACAGACTGTACACAAGACAGTGCTGTGAAATAGCTATAGTGGGTACACTCTACCAAAACCCAGCAAGAAGGCCAATGGCATCTTGGACTGTATCAGGAATAGTGTGGCCAGCAGGAGCAGGGAAGTCATTCTGCCCTGCACTCAGCACTGGTCAGGCCACACCTTGAGTCCTGTGTCCAGTTCTGGGCCTCTCAGTTTAGGAAAGATGTTGAGATGCTGGAAGGTGTCCAGAGAAGGGCAAGGAGGCTGCGGAGAGGTCTGGAGCACAGCCCTGTGAGGAGAGGCTGAGGGAGCTGGGGTTGCTTAGCCTGGAGAAGAAGAGGCTCAGGGGAGACCTTCTTGTTGTCTCCAACTCCCTGAAGGGAGGTTGTAGCCAGGTGAGGGTTGGTCTCTTCTCCCAGGCAAGCAGCACCAGAATAAGAGGACCCAGTCTCGAGCTGTGCCGGGGGAGATTTAGGCTGGAGGTGAGGAAGAAGTTCTTCATAGAAAGAGAGATTGTCCATTGGAATGTGCTGCCCAGGGTGTTGGTGGAGTCACCATCTCTGGAACTGTTTAAGAAGAGACTGGATGAGGCACTTGGTGCCATGGTTTAGTTGATTAGATGGTGTTGGCTGATAGGTTGGACTTGATGATCTCTGAGGTCTTTTCCTGCCCAATTCCAATTCCATTCCATTCCATTCCATTCCATTCCATTCCATTCCATTCCATTCCATTCCATTCCATTCCATTCTATTCTATTCTATTCTATTCTATTCTATTCTATTCTATTCTATTCTATTCTATTCTATTCCCACAACAGGAGTTCCTGCTACTGCATGTTTGACAGTGGTCTCTTCACTGGTCAGTGGGTGCCTGAACTTCTGAAGTCCAGTGTTCCAGATGCACTGCACCTGCTGCTAGGGACCAGTACCTCACCCAACATGGGTCCTCACATTCTTCCCACTTGCTTGCCTGTACCCTTAATTAGCTGAGGGAAATTTATTTCCCCTATCTTTATTAATCACAGCCTCACTTTGAATATCTCCAGGATGGAGCCCCAGCCACTTCCCTGGACAACCTGATCCACTGTTCCACCACCCTCATAGTAAAGAACCTGTTCCTAACATTCAGTCTAAATCTGCTCTTCTTTGGTCTGAAGCTATTGCCTCCTGTCCTATCACTACAGGCCTTTGTAAACAGTCTCGCTCCATCCTTCTTGTTGGTCCCCTTCAGGTACTGGAAGATCACTATTAGGTCTCCCTGGAGCCTTCTCTTCTCCAGGCTGAACAACCCCAGGTCCCTTAGGCTGTCATTGTAGCAGAGGAACTGTAACCCCCTGATCATTTTCATGGCCCTCCTCTGGACCTGCTCTATCAGGTCCATGTCCTTCCTGTATTGAGAGCACCAGATCTGGATGCAGTACTGCAGGTGAGGTCTCACCAGAGCAAAGTGGCAGAATCAGCTCTCTGGATCTGCTGGCCACACTTTTGATGCAGCCCAGAATGCAATTTGCCTTCTGGGCTGCAAGTACACACTGCCTGCTCATGTCCAGCTTCTCATCCATCAGCATCCCCAAATCCTTCTCCACAGGGCTGTTTTCTATCACCTCATCCCCCAGTCTGTATTGACAGTGAGGGTTGTTCTGGCTCAGGTACAGAACCCTGCACTTGCTCTAGTTGAACCTCATGAGGTTCACCTGGGCTCACCTCTCCAGCTTGTCCAGGTCCCTCTGGATGACATCCCATCCCTCTGGTGTATTGACAGCACCACTCAGCTTGGTGTCATCTGCAAAGCTGCTGATGGTGCACTCAATCCCACTGCCTGTATAAAGATATTAAACAGCACAGGTCCCAGTACAGACCCCTGAGGGGCACCACTCTCTGTGTGGACTTCAAGCCACTGAGCACTACCCTCTGGATGTGACCATCCAGCCAATTCCTTATCCACTGAACAGTCCACCCATCAAATCTGAATCTCTCCAACTTGGTGAGTAGAGTGTTATGGGGGACCATGTCAAAGGCCTTGCAGAAGTCCAGATAGATGACATCCAGAGGTTGTCCCTTACCTACTGACAGAGTCACTTCATCATAGAAAGCCACTAGGTTTAAGCTTTAGCCTCTCACAGCCCCTAGTACAGTCATGGTGGCTATCTTGAATCACCTCCCTGTCCTCCACGTGCCTTAGCATGGCATCTAGGAGGATCTGTTCCATGATCTTCCCAGGCACAGAGGTGAGGCTACAGGTTGGTAGTTCCCAGGGTCCTTCTTTCTACCCTTCCTGAAAATGGCTGTGATGTTTCCTTTCTTCCAGCCCCCAGGGACTTCACCTGACTGCCAGGACTGTTCAGATATCATGGAGAGTGCCTAGGCAACTACATCAGCTAGTTCCCTCAGGGCTCCAGGATGCATTTCGTCAGGTCCCATGGACTTGTGTATCTTCAGGTTCCTCAGATGGTCGCACAGCTCATCTTCACCTAGAGGGGGAGGAACTTTGTCACCCTGGTCTCCAACCTGTGGGCCATGAACACGAGAGCCATGAGGAGAGGGGTTGCCAGTGAAGACTAAGGCAAAAAAGTTGAGAATCTCAGCCTTCTCCTTGTCTGTTGATACTAGCTCCCCAGCGTTGCTCATTGTTGGGGGGAATGCTTTCTTTACCCTTCCTTTTCTGGTTCATGTACCTGCAGAAGCCTTTCTTGGTTTTGTTCCCATCCTTGCCAAGTTCAGCTCCAGCTGTGCCTTGGCCTTCCTGACCTCATCCCTGCACAACTGGGCAACATCCCTGTACTCTTCCCAGGATGCCTGTCCCTTCTTCCATTTCCTGTGCAGTCCCAACTCAGCCTTTAGTTAGACCAGCAGGTCCCAGCTCAGCCATGGTGATCTCCTGCCCTCCTTGGCCTGTTTCTTACATGTAGGGATTGAGATCTCTTGTGCTCTATAGAAAGCATCCTTAAGGATCTGCCAGCTCTGTTCCACTCCCTTGTCTCTGAGGGCCATTTCCCGTGGGCTCCTATTTACTGACTCCTTGAAGAGCTGGAATTTTGCTTTCCTAAAATGCAGGGTCCTAACTATGCTTCTCATGGGCTTCATACCCCTTAGGACAGTGAACTGCACCAGTGCATGATCGCTGCAGCCCAGGCTGCCTTCGGCTTTGGGATCCCTGACGACCTCACTTGCATTTGTGACCAACAGGTCCTGCAGCACATCCCCTCGTGTAGGGCTGCTAATTTAAAAGGTTGTCATTGAGGCGCTCTAGGAGCCTCCTAGGTTGCCTACAGCTAGTCATGCTGCTTTCCCAACAGATGTTGGGGTGTTTAAAATCCCCTAGAAGGATGAGAGCCTGTGATCATGATGTCTCCTCGAGCTGGAGTCAGAGGGCTTCATCAACAGGCTCCGCTTGGTCGGGCGCTCTGTAGTAGACTCCCACCACAAAGCTCCCTTTGTTGTCCTAATCCCTAATCCCTACCCACAAGCTTTCACCCTGGCTATTCATCAGCAACAACTATTCTCACTCTGTCCACTTCTTTACATAGAGGGCAACACCTCCACCCCTTCTTCCTCTCCTATCCCTTCTGAACAGCTTGTAGCCATTGATCACCACACCCCAGTCATAGGAGTCACATCACTAGAGGTGTTTAGAAGGAGACTTGATGGGGTGCTTGGTGCCATGGTTTAGTTGATTAGATGGTGTTGGATGCGATGATCTTGAACATCCCTTCCAACCAGGTTTATTCTATTCTATGCTATGCTATGCTATGCTATGCTATGCTATGCTATTCAAGGGCCAATCTGGTGGCCTTCTGTGACAAGGTCACCACATCAATAGAAAAGGGGAGAGCAACTGATGTAATTTGTCTGGACCGAAGTAAAACCTTTGACACTCCCACAAAACATCCTGATCTCCAAGCTGGTAAAGTATGAGTTTGAGGGATGGGCCACTCGGCGGATAAAGAACTGGCTTGACAGCTGCACCCAAAGGGTGGCTGTCAATGGGTCCATGTCCAAGTGGAGGCCAGTGACAAGTGGAGTCCCTCAGGAATCAGTACTGGGACCAGTCTTGCTTAACATCTTTGTTGGTGACAGGGACAGTGGCACTGAGTGCACCCTCAGCAGGTTTGCTAGAGGAGAGTAGATTCAGATCAGATGTTAGGAAGAAGTTGTTCGAACACTGAAACGTGTTGCCCGGGAAGGTGGTAGAAGTCCCACCACTGGATGTTTTTAAGGCCAGGCTGGATGTAGCTCTGGGCAACCTGATCTAGTGGAAGGTGTCCCTGCCCATGGCATGGGTGCTGGAACTTGATGATCCTTGGGGTCCCTTCCAACCCTGACAATTCTATGATTCTATGATTTTATGACCTTGGCAACCATAGTACTGAGCCTTCTGTATGTACAGTGCTCTAATCCCATATGCAGAGGGTTTACACAAATGGATTACAGTGATAAGGAGTATTTCTGGATTCCTACAGGGAAAGGATTCTTTCTGGCTTCACATACTTAGAGCAGAATGTTGCTTCCCACAGCTGAAGCTTACTCTGCACCATGCAACATGTAAGTACCCCTTAAATCCATGGTAAGACTAATCTTGTCTGTACACTACATCTGTGTAATTCTCTACAAATAATTTGAAGAGAAGGATCTCTGAGCCCAGAGGGTGGATTCCCACTGTGTGCTAAGGGCGGCTCCAAAGCTGCCTTGATACCAGACTCATCAGTCATGCAGACAGCAAACCTGTGAAAGGAAGCTCCAATGCAGCTTGAATGTGCCCTGGCATTGGTCCTTCCAGCACGTGTACAGAAGGGGACTTGGCTCACTGGATGCTGCCTATGTGGAAGTTGCCTGGATGGTCACTTGCCTGCCCTAAACCCTGTTACTTCCTAGAGCAGGAGAGAAAGATGCAAGGTCTCTGTGAGTGAGGCTGGGAGATGGCTGATCAGGCAGTACTGGATTATTGCTATTTTAGTGAGTGAAGACAGTGGGATTAACCCCAAAGGCAAGATCTTAGTGAGGTTAGTTTAGGAGGTGGAGCAGGCACTGTGGGAACAGATAGAAACAATACATATATGTGGAAGATGAGGCCAAGTACATTAACTAAAATGCATTTTTCCATGCTGTGCCAAGCAGAGATTTTATGTTTGTGTTTTGGGGGGGTCTGTGTGTGTGTGTTTGGGTGCAGGGCCTGTATCCCCTTATCTTTGTGCAGGTATGCCCCATTCTATTTACAGAAAGTCTACACAAAGTAAAAGTGATGTTTAAATGTAAGAAAATCCCAAAAGTGCTGCAGGCTTTCAGTCAATCACTTTGGACTTTGGTCCAAACTCATCTAGTCAACAATAGACTGCAGAAGAGTACTCATTTTGCTGACGTGAACCAAGGAAGTTGATAACTGTTACCTATTCTTCTGCCACAAACAATGTAAGGTGTCTGAAAGGCCAGGTCTGTCTGATAGGATGGGTAATCCCTCAAGTTCTCATCACAAAGGAATGTTTGTTTTTCCAGAAAATTATCACAATTGTTGTCATGGCCTTTGACCAGTCCTGAAACCATCGAGGGCTTCCATACACATCCAGGAGTCCGTGGCTAGGGAAGAAGTGGGAATTCCTCCTTTTCTTCTTCTTTCATAAAGACATTGCATGTTTGACTGTTCATAATGGTGTCCTTTTGAGAACTGGACGAAGGGATTGAGTCCATCATCAGTAAATTTGCAGATGACACCAAGCTGGGGGCAGGATCTGATCTGTTAGAGGGTAGGAGAGATCTGCAGAGGGACTTTGACAGGCTGGACAGATGGGCAGAGTCCAAGGGCAGGAGATTGAACACATCCAAGTGCCGGGTTCTACACGTTGGCCACAGCAACCCCATGCAGTGCTACAGGCTGGGGTCAGAGTGGCTGGAGAGCAACCAGGCAGAAAGGGACCTGGGGGTAGTGGTTGGTAGTAGGCTGAACGTGAGCCAGCGGTGTGCCCATGTGGCCAAGAAGGCCAATGGCATCCTGGCTTACATCAGGAATAGTATGGCCAGCAGGAACAGGGCAGTCATTCTGCCCTGTACTCAGCACTGGTCAGGCCACAACTTGAGTCCTGTGTCCTTGAGTTCTGGGCTCCTCAATTCAAGAAGGACACTGAGACACTTGAACATGTCTGGAGAAGGGCAACAAAGCTGGGAAGGAGTCTGGAGCACAGCCCTGTGAGGAGAGGCTGAGGGAGCTGGGGTTGCTTAGCCTGGAGAAGAGAAGGCTCAGGGGAGACCTCGGGGGAGGTTGTAGCCAGGTGGGGGTTGGTCTCTTCTCCCAGGCAACCAGCACCAGAACAAAAGGACACAGTCTCAAGCTGTGCCAGGGGAGGTTTAGGCTGGAGATGAGGAAGAAGTTCTTACCAGAAATAGAGATTGGCCATTGGAATGTGCTGCCCATGGAAGTGGTGGGGTCACCATGACTGGAGGTGTTTAAGAGTAGACTGGATGAGGCACTTGGTGCCATGGTTTAGTTGATTAGATGGTATAGGGTGATGGGTTGGACTTGATCTCAAAGGTCTTTTCCAACCTGGTTAATTCTATTCTATTCTATTCTATTCTATTCTATTCTATTCTATTCAATGGAACTGTGAGAAACCCTTCAGAAATAGGATGGCAAGATTTTAGAAACCAGCCTAGAAGAGTTGATGTAACCATATCTGCCATATCCCATGTGTTGTTCTGCCTGCCTACATCCACTCATGATGGTGTTCTGCAGCAGACTCATATTTTGCAGCAGTACACACTGCACTACACCCACAGAAGTCCAGAATAAATAATTCTGTAGATGCCACAATGCTTTCAACACAAAAAGGCCGAGTTAAAGGAGTCTTTAATTTCTCAACACCTATTCAATAAACCAAGTTTCCAACTTGGTTTATATTTGCCTTGAATCCAGGTATTTCCTGCAAGCACAAACCATCTCCTTTTTTTTTAACCACTCAGGACAGGAAGTTAACAGAAGAGTTCTTACCTCAATCCATCCCAACACTGGTGTCATCTATCTGTAGTATTCACTTCCAGAGCTATTAGAAAGGAATAACAATATGGAGATTGGATGCCTTCCTATTCCTTTTAACTTACTGAAGCATGAAAAGGGAAGTGCTATGGTAACATCTCAACATACTTCTGCTGATATAGGCTAGTCTTAAGCAGGCTCTGTGTGTGTGTGTTATGCATCCACTGCACTTTTCTGACATTCAGGGGTCTCTGCAGCTCATCCATAGCAGGAGCTTTGGATGACAGTATCTGCTGGAAGTTTTGTCCTCAGGCTGTGTGTGCTAAGATGAACTGGAGGTAGCAAATTGCTAACTGCAAGACTAGAAGATTTTTACATTCTGATTCTGAGTTGCATGGTAAACAACAAAGTTGTTACATCTTTTGCTATTACAATGGTCAATGTTACAGTAGTTTCCCCAGTTGAGCAGCTACTGTAGTAGCAGCTGCTAGAGCTGCTAGAGCGCCGAGTTACTCCCAAGAGTAACACACTGTGAGTAGCCTGTGTTGTTTTTACGTGGATAGAGAGCTCAAGGGGGTCTGCATACTGGTTGTTTTCTTTCTGCACTGCAAATAATACAGGCTTGTTGAAACATTCTTAATCTGCATAATCAGGACAGAAAATTAATATGAACAGGCTCACTCATAAAATTTCTCTCTCTCTCCTGCTTCTGCACCACCTCTGTGAACAGTCTCTTCTGTGATGGATATTACTATTTCTGAATCTGTTCCAAGACAGGAAACAGAAGAGCACCAACACTGCTCTGGGTTAGCTGAGTTAAAAAGCAAAAACCTGAAAAATGAAACTCAGCAAGCGACCTCAATGTTATCTGCACCCAGTTCTCATTGCTATGGACTATTTAACCCAAATCAGTTCACCCACCTCCTTCCCCTTTAGCTACAATGTTTATTTTGCACAGGCGTTAATAAGGATGCTAAGTGATGGCACTTTGCAAAACATTGACAAATTATCCAGCATCCCAGATTTGCATAGCCCACAGCTGACATTACAAGTTCAGCTTTGGCAAACACGCCTGCAGCACGAGGGGGCTTGTGCCTGCGTTCAATTCAGAACTCTCCAGCGGCTCTAACAGGAACCAGATAAAAAGCCAGCTAGGATGTATCCTGCCTCTGTCAGAGCTGCGTAACGACAGACGCTTCTGCTGCAGAATGGAAGGAATAAGGTCGGAGAGGTGGCTGGAGAGGGCAGGAGGGAAGGCAGAAGGAGAAGGAGGTTGCAGCAATGTGCTAAGGCAAGAGACAGAACAAACCCACTGAGCAGTACTGCTCCCATCAAGCAGAAGAGGATAATATTCCAGACACTTTCCTTCCCACAGGAGTGGTTATCCCTGTTGCCTACTGCTAGGTAACCTCCATTCTTCTCTCCCCTTTTCCCTGGTGTTGTGAAGCACACGTTCTGAGTCTGTTGGCTGGGACAATGATGCAGTCCCACCCATATCCACTCAGACTTGGAAAGGGATGAAGGGGTAAAGAGACACTGCTAGACTGGGCATCCTGCTCCAAGGCCACTCTCCTCGGTACAACCCCAGTGTAGCCTGGTTCCTCCCCAGGTCAGACAACCATAACAGATTCAGTGTGGGCCTGTTGGGACTAGATGACAGGTCCTGTACTCTCCTGTCATACTACAAGGTTCAACTTTACATCAAGTGATTTGTCAGTATTTTCCTGCTAGCATTTGGCTTTTCTCTTGGCTTTGTTCCTTACTGCAGCTAACTGTCCTGACGAATGAAAGTCATACTGAAACTATGTGGCTTTGTAATTATCATCTTCACAGAATGTTTTGAAAGCTGAAGAGTTGCTGCTTGCTCCCTCACAAGATGGAAGTGCCTGCCAGAAGTTCAATTTAACTGTCAACACCTCTGCTCATGAACTTAAATATTTTGGAGTCTGCCTTTATAGTTACATATATTTGCATGTTCTGCTTTCTGTAGGACAGACAACTGGCTGCTAATAGAAATGTATTCCTGTTTAGTCATGTTCCTTTATTTAAGGCTGATGTTGAACTAGATTTCTTCTTTCTGATCAAGCGTTCATGTCAGAAATAGGTTTTCTGAGTTCACAGTTGACTGTAGCCCTTTAGGATTTCAGTGCTTTAAAAATGCTCAGATGCTGGATGACCTTGTGGCTGACATTGCTACTGGCTTTTTGAACCCAGAATAGTAAAGCCTGCAAAAAAATGAGATGGGTCCTTCCCATTTCCATGAGCACTTCAGCATTTCCATAACACACAGGTACACCCTCAGTAACTTCAGGGAGAGAACTTGTGAACATTAAATTAGGCACACTGATAACCAGATGAAGAAACAGCCTGACAAAAGAAGTTTAATATATATATTCGGCCTTTGTCAAATAAATCAGCCCCCATTTTTCATGGCAGTAGACAGCAAACACTGTATGATGTTGTGCAGAAGTCAGCCAGGATATACTCAATACTAACAAGAAATTGATACCTTGGGCACAGTTGGAAGTCCCCCTAAAGTTTAGATCTTCAGATGCTCAGCTCCCATTGACTTTAGATGGAGTTGGCTGCCTGTGCAGTCTTGAGAACTGAGGCTGCAGAAAGAGTTCCAACTACGCTGATTCAGCTGGTTTTGTACAGTTTCATATGAGAAATTGATTCTGCATCTTGAAGCTCCATAAAATGGAATAAACTCTATCCCTCCTCTTTCTTTTGCATCATCTGTCCTTATAAGAATTAGAAATATGATTCATTTGAGGTGGGATACACTCAAACCTCATTGGTTTGGAAGTGAGGAACTTAGTACACTTTTATCCTTTAGATATAGTGGAAGCTGCATATGACCTTTACTGGACACCTCAGTTAAGTCAATACTTCATTAAGAACCCTCTGCATTCTTATTTAACTTTCTTACACCCTGGCTGGACTGTGCTCAGCCACGGTTGCTCGCCATGGGCAGAGGCAGAAGGAGACACGATGATGTTAACAAGAACCAGATAGAGAGAATATGCCCTAAAATCCTGTCCTGAGGAAGAATGTTTGGGCATGACCACAGCAGCTAAGGTGAGGAAAGGCAGAATGAGCAACTCTCTCCTCCAGAGTTTATACACATGAGGGGCCCATAGAGGACTGCATTCAAGGTTGCATTTACACTGCTCTGAAATTCGCTGCATTTCTTCCATGTGAGTCTAGATGCCTCCCTCTGGTAGCTGCTTTTAAGTTCTGTGTGAGAATTCAATTTAAAAAATTAAAATGTTCATTGTTAAGATGTTTCAAGCTGCCACCAGCAAATTCATTTACAAATGCCACAGAAAACAATGGTGTCTGCTGACAGAATGCCTGGAATTATGAGTTATTAATTAGGCTGTTTGTTTCACATGTCACCAACTAATTTGTTACGTTGCATCCCTCTACATCTGCCAATAAAAATGATGCTACTTTCATATTAATTTGGGGTTTGTCATGGGAGGAATGTGGTTTGTATTACTTATCAGGGTTTTGTGCGTGTGTGTAACCAACACAGAGAGCAAAAAAATCTTTAACATGGAAGAGAAGCAACATCCTGCACAGAGCAGAGCACACTGAGGCATAAATAAGAGGGACTGCATGGCAGTAGGTCCAAGCAGCCGGCCAGATCGGATTCACAGAGTGGAGTTATAGGGAGATAAGAGATTCATTTAGCTTTGGAAAGCGTCTAAAGTGCCAAAATAGCCAAATCACCACAGATAACATTCATGCCAGGGCAGAAAGCGTTATTGCACTAGCACCTTTAATTCATGTAGGTAAAACTGTGGCCCCGTGAAAGCTCAGAGGACTCAGACCTCTGATATTACCTTCATGCAATTCCTCTGTACCAGTACAGGTTTCGCTTCACAGCCACTCACTGCAGTGCTGGTGCCAAAAAGTAAAGTAAGAACTGAAGCCGTCAGCAAGGCACTTAAAAAGTGAATTGTTGGGCAATGGGGAAAATAATCCCACAGTTCAGATGTACAGTTGGGATATGCCTATGAAGTGTGCTTGGAATGTGATTTATCTGAAGGCAGTAACACTTGAAGCTGAGTTTTAACTTCTAGCAACACTGCCACCAGGACAGTCTAAAAGAATACAACAGCATGTGGAGTAGGAAAGTAAGAATGTAAGTGTAAGCATAGTGCTGTCCACGAGGAAGCATCCTGAAGGATGCAGTAAAAATAGTCTTTTATGGAGAATGCTGTTCTGGAAAGCAGTATAAAGAACGTTTTTGCTATGAGGAAGAACAGCAGCAAAAGAGCGGAGACTAGGAGAACTGAAATGTCATTTCTAGATGTCTAGTTACAGTAAGTAGTAAGTAGTAAACCAGGTGAGCTGCCTGAGAAGGCTGTGAGTGGTCTGTCAAAGGGTGTTTAAATGTATTTTAAACTCCATGTAGATAGTTACTGGAAGAGTAATAGATGGCAGCTATTGTGAGCAAAATGGGTGATTCTGGTGACTAGATCAGGACCACTGGTTTCTACCTACTGACTGCTTAAATAGCCCTGGGCAGCCCACTAAGGCGAGAGTGCTGCACCAAACCTCAAAATCACTCCATGATTCCCACCATGGACAATTAAAGACTGAAAATCCAGAGAACTCAGCACAGATGCAATGTGAAGTGACTGACCAGTTGGTAAAGAGGCTGCCTGAGCAAGCTGTGCCTTAAGGACACACTACATGCCCTGAGTGCACATGCAGCCTCTTCACATCCCACCACAGCTAGCTGCAGTCCTGTTGACAGATAGCAGTTATCTTTGCAGGGGGGAGGGATGGAGAGAAATTACTTCAGGTCTTTAAGATAATAAAAGTGCTTTACATTTGTTCGCATGAAACTTTTTCATATGTGAAATAGTACTATTGTTTCCTCAGGAATAAACCAAGTTTCTACAAATGGGAGTTCAAAAGGTTAACAGTGTCCTTCAGAATACTCACCACAGCAAAGCTACACTGGCACAAGGCAATATTGAAATGGGAATTTTCTCTACAAGTATTTCTTGATAAAGAGTTCTCCCATGGTGGGAGGGCTGAATGCCAGGTTGTAGCAGTCCCTTTGCTCCCCTGAGAAGCGGCACTGCACAACAGCCCTGCCTGCACGGCAGTGCTTCACACACTACTAGAGCTGCCATTTGCAGCTTATGCTCACGATTGTCAGGCACGGGAGATGAAAAATTACTGCAAAATCTTTTTGTTAACACTGAAGTTGTACAGCCAGCTGCCTTTGTGCATGGCTTCCCCCATGTTGCATGGCCAGGAGAGGTGTGGTGCAATGGGATATGTCACAGTATTTCACAGTATCGCCAAGACTGGAAGAGACCTCAAAGATCATCGAGTCCAACCTGTCACCACACACCTCATGACTAGACCATGGCACCAAGTGCCACGTCCAGTCCCCTCTTGAACACCTCCAGGGAGGGGGACTCCACCACCTCCCTGGGCAGCACATTCCAATGATGAACGACTCCCTAGGTGAAGAACTTTCTCCTCACCTCCAGCCTAAACCTCCCCTGGCACAGCTTGAGACTGTGTCCTCTTGTTCTGCTGCTGGTTGCTAGAGAGAAGAGACCAACTCCCTCCTGGCTACAACCACCCTTCAGGTAGTTGTAGAAAGCAATGAGGTTGCCCCTGAGCCTCCTCTTCTCCAGGCTAAACAATCCCAGCTCCCTCAGCCTCTCCTCATAGGGCTTGTGCTCAAGGCCTCTCCCCAGCCTTGTTGCCCTTCTCTGGACATGTTCAAGTGTCTCAATGTCCTTCTTAAACTGAGGGGCCCAGAACTGGACACAGGACTCAAGGGGTGGCCTAACCAGTGCAGAGTACACGGGCACAATGACTTCCCTGCTCCTGCTGGCCACACTATTCTTGATGCAGGCCAGGATGCCATTGGCCTTCTTGGCCACCTGGGCACACTGCTGGCTCATGTTTAGGCAGCTGTCAATCAGCACCCCCAGGTCCCTCTCTGTTTGGCAGCTCTCCAGCCACTCTGACCCCAGCCTGTAGCTCTGCATGGGGTTGCTGTGGCCAAAGTGCAGCACCCGGCACTTGGACTTGTTGAATGCCATCCTGTTGGACTCTGCCCATCTGTCCAGTCAGTCAAAGTCCCTCTGCAGAGTCCTTCTGCCTTCTAACAGATCAACATCTGCTCCCAACTTGGTGTCATCTGCAAATGTGCTGATGACTGACACAATCCCCTCATCCAGATCATCAATGAAGATGTTAAAGAGTGTGGGGCCCAGCACTGATCCCTGGGGGACACCACTGGTGACTGGCCTCCAGCTGGATGTGGCACCATTCACCACCACTCTCTGGGCTCAGCCTCCAGCCAGTTCCCAACCCAGCACAGACTGTTGCTGTCCAAGTCAGGGTCTGACAGCTTGGCCAGCAGTTTGCTGTGGGGGACAGTGTCAAAGGCCTTGCTGAAGTCCAGATAGACCACATCCACAGCCTGCCCCACATCCACTAGGCAGTCACCCGATCATAGAAGGAGATCAGGTTGGAGAGGCAGGACCTGCCCTTCCTAAATCCATGCTGGCTGGGCCTGAGCCCTTGGCCATCCTTCAGGTGTGCAGCTATTGCCGCCAGGATAATCTGCTCCATCATTTTCCCTGGCACTGAGGTCAGGCTGACAGGCCTGCCCCATCAATCAATTGTCCAAGGACCTTGAATTCTTTTTTAATTGCCCTGGTACCCTTCTTATCAGTTTCATCACTTCCAGCTTGGATTACCAGCAGAGGGTAATAGTCAGAGGGCTGGATCAGCTTTGGGATTCTCCTTGTGATGTCCCTTACCCGCACCCCGGGTAGGGAGCAGACCTCCCTGTGGGATGGGGTCAGGATGACATATGGGTCCCTCAGTCCCCCTCAGGAGAGAGTCCCCAACGGCTATAACCCTTCTCCTTTTCTTTGTGGAGCTGGTCGTTATAGTTGGTGGGAACTGCTTGGCCTTAGGCACCTCTCCAGATGGCTGCTCCTCAGCCTTATCATCCCCACTGCCCTCAGCCTGCAGGACCTCATACTTATTATGTAAGAGAAGGAGAGGGCCGGGAAGGATTTCCCTTGCTACCCCTGACAGGGACCTGTATCCATGCCTCTCTGTTTCCAGGGACCCTTCCCTCAGCAGAGCCTGCTCCCACATGTCTAACTCCGTTTCACTTTCCCTTATTGACCTGAGCCTAGATACTTCATCCTTCAGCTCAGCCACTTCATCCTTTAACTCTGCCACCAGATTGAGAAGTTCACCTGGTCACCACAGGTGTTCTCTCCTTCCCCCTCCATTCCAAGTCTCCAGCACTCTCTGCAGCCAGCAGCCTGGACTCCTGCGTGCTGATGCGCCAACTCTGTCTGGGCACTGTTTTTCTAGCCTTTGTCCGAGTGCAAACCATGGTTCAGGGTTTTATTGATAGTTACTAGTTTTTTATTACTATTTTTTTATCTGAGCAGCAGGAGGCTCTGCAGCCACAACGGCCTCACGCCCACAGCCCCGGCGGGTTTTGAACCTCCCGCGGCTGACCTCACGATCCCAATCCCCAGCAGGCTCGTGAGAGGGCGATCCTGCCGGACCTCACTGCCAACCAGGGGTCCTCCCGACCCACAAAGCCCCGGAAAGAAAGCAGAAAGCAAGGGAGAAAGCTCTCGGTTCCAGTGGAGCGGTCGGGGGTGCCGGTCCCGATCGGCTCTGCAGCCAAAATGCCCAAAATGTCAACAAAGGAGGGATGGAATTTCCTCAGTCCAGTGCTCTGGTGCTACATACTCTCTCCCAGTAGAAAATCTGTACCCGTATTTATATTTGAAGTAGAGAGACCAAAACATACGGAAGGATCTTATCAAAGGCAAAAAATCACAGATACTTGTACTTCAGCCACACTCTGTGACCGGTTTAGGCTGTGCCTTTAAGAAAGGGACACTTTCTGAACACTCTGGGCGAATATTTTGATATTAGAATGAAAACAATGATATGCTAATTCAATTTCATTGGCGGGACCCAGTTGTAGTTTTTTTGTTTAGTCTTTCAGTCGGGGAGTCAGTCAGGCAGTCGTCTTCTTCTTCCCCCTGTGCTGTGAGCTGGCTCGTTTCTCTCTACGATTCCTCTCTAACCAGATAAGAAAACTAACTTTTTGCATTCGCTTTGAGCTTTAACAAAGTTTTCCCCTTTTAATTACCTTCCTTTCTCTCTCTCTCTAACCCTTTTGGGAAAAAGGGGAGGTAGGGAGGGAGAAGGGAGGGGCAGGCAGAACCCCCTGGCCGCAGGGGGGGGTTGGGGAAAGGTTTCCTGTATTACATACTTTGCTGTATATTTCTGTATATATTGTAAATATTGTATATTTTTGTACATATTCACTGCATTCCATATCTGCTTGTAAAATACAGCTTTCATCTGCTTCTCCGGCTGAGTTAGCTGTGGAATTCTTCTGTGTGTGGGGGGGGGGAACCTTCCTACTCCACCACACACTCACATCTTTTGCAACTTTACCCACTATGAGTGTGCCTGCATGTATTTTGGGATGATCTCTGTTCAGCAAACAAAAACACTGGGGAGACTTTAATTTTGGAATGTTCTTATTTAAATACATTGGAAGAAAGTCCCCAAGCCTGTAATGTACACACATCCCACCCCAGGAATGCTTAGGAAAGGTAGTTTGCATGATTGTCATCAACCCACTGAATTTCTTGGCCTCTTATTATAACCCTTTCATAGTATCATAGTATCATAGTATCAGTCAGGGTTGGAAGGGACCACAAGGATCATCTAGTTCCAACCCCCTGCCATGGACAGGGACACCCTGTACTAGATCAGCCTGGCCAGAGCCTCATCCAGCCTGGGCTTAAACACCTCCAGGGACAGGGCCCCAACCACCTCCCTGGACAACCCATTCCAGGACTTCACCACTCTCATGGTGAAGAACCTCCTCCTCACGTCCAGCCTGAATCTCCCTACCTCCAGCTTCATTCCATTCCCCCTAGTCCTATCACTACCTGATAGCCTGAGAAGTCCCTCCCCAGCCTTCCTGTAGGTCCCCTTCAGATACTTCAGATACTTTCTGAGGGACTACCTCCTTGCACAGTTCTCTGATACACTCAGAGTCCTTCTTGTTGGCAAGCGTAACTGTGAAAGATGCCTTTCTCATCTCATGCTGCTGTGATGCACCTTTGTTTTTCACACACACAACTCTGACTTCTGCTTGACTCTCCAGGGAAAGAGATGTTGCAAGACCTTGTTCCAGATGCAGGCTCTAGTAGAGTGTATTTAGCAATGATTACTCACCAACAGAACCTGCACTGTCACTGCCTAGACAGCTAGTAACCCGAGAGAGAAATGTGTCAAGGAGTGAAAGTCTCCAGCGCTGTGGAGTTTCACCTCCACCTCCCAGAACCTTCAGGGTAAGTCAAGTAGAGAGAATCAATATAATGTGTATTAAAAGAGGCATGGATTTGCCTTTTAGGAAGAATTCCCTTATCATGTGAGCCAAGGAACTCCCTGGAGCAAATTTCTTTCAGAAAGCCAGATCATTTTTCCCTGGTCCTCCTCCTGAGCCCTGAGGATTACATGACACCTGTAAGCCTTGTTCCTTTTACAGGTCTGTTAGCACAACAGGACGGAGTGGCTTGTCTGGAAGCACTCATCTGCCTTGGCATACTGCAGTGACATGTTCAGAGCTGCACTGTTTGTTGGTTGTAGCCTCAGTGCTACATGCGGAAGAGTCTCAAGTTTGAGTGCTCTCAGTGAGGTTCTCCTGAATGCAAGGAATTGTTCTTCATCTCTTCCATCACTCCAACTTAAAATATGAAAGAATGCACACTTCTGAGTCTCTTTATGATTTCATCTTTTGTTGTAGAGGCCAATTATATTCAAACTTTCTCACTGTGACTGTGACAGAACACTGTAACAGGCTGCCCAGAGAGGTTGTGAAATCTTCTTTGGAGACTTTCAAAACCTGCCCGGGTGCATTCCTACTCTAGGCAATCCTGCTCTGGAAGGGGGCTTGGACCAGATGATCTTTTGAGTCCCCTTCCAAGACCAAACATTCAGATTTAAAATTTTGTTTCATGGCCTTTGCACTTCCTTCCTTATTTCGAGAGGTGCAGTAACCAATACTCAGCACACGTAGTGACAGGGCTACATCTGAAATCTCACTGGAACACAAACAAATGCTCAGTACCTCGAGTCTCATACCAGCCTCCATGTCAGCCCATTATTTGAGCAAAAATTTCTGAATGCTGACATCTCTATCCAGCTTCAATAACTTGGTGCAAGTAAGATTGCCTCCATTGTCAGAAAATGGATTGGGTTACAGGTTCAGTCAGTGAGTGCTTACATTGATAGTGCACTTCTGCAACCCACAGGACAGTTGTTCCACCTCAACACTCAGTACATAAAACAGAATTAACCAAGTTGGAAAAGACTTTTGAGGTCATTGAGTCTAACCCATCACCCAGCACCATCTAATCAACTAAACCATGGCAACAAGTGCCTCATCAAGTCCCCTCTTAAACATTTCTAGTGATGGTGACTCCACCACCTCCCTGGGCAGCACATTCCAATGGCTAAGGACTCTCTCAGTGAAGAACTTTATCCTCACCTTGAGCCTAAACTTCCCCTGGTGCAGCTTGAGACTGTGTCCTCTTGTTCTGGTGCTGCTTGCCTGGGAGAAGAGACCAACCTCCACCTGGCTACAACCTCCCTTCAGGGAGTTGGAGACAGCAAGAAAGTCTCCCCTGAGTCTCCTCTTCTCCAGGCTAAGCAACCCCAGCTCCCTCAGCCTCTCCTCACAGGGCTGTGCTCCAAACCCCTCCCCAGCTTTGTTGCCCTTCTCTGGACACCTTCCAGCAGCTCAACATCTTTCCTAAACTGAGGGGCCCACAACCGGACACAGGACTCAAGGTGTGGCCTGAGCAGTGCTGAGTCCAGGGCAGAATGACCTCCCTGCTCCTGCTGGCCACACTATTCCTGATGCAGGCCAGGATGCCATTGGCCTTCTTGGCCACCTGGGCACACTGCAGGCTCATGTTCAGCCTACAATCAACCAGTACCCCCAGGTCCCTTTCTGCCTGGCTGCTCCCCAGCCACTCTGACCCCAGCCTGTAGCACTGCCTGGGGTTGTTGTGGCCAGTGTGTAGAACCTGGCACTTGGATGTGTTAAATTCACAGGAACTTTTGGGTGTTCAAAGAGCTAGCAATTATTCTTAAGAATGTTCATAGTCAGACCTTGGTCAGTTTATTAACAACTCTTTCATCAGTCCAGTGGAGGAAAGAGGGGACTGGACATGGCACTTGGTGCCATGGTTTAGTCATGAAGTCTGTGGTGACAGGTTGTACTTGATGATCTTTGAGGTCTCTTCCAACCTTGGTGATTCTGCAATTCTGTGAGTCTGTGATTCAAGTACAGTGGTTAAATGGATGAAACTTCCAAATTCAAGGCGAGAAGAAAAGTACAAACTATTTGGAGTTCCTGGCAGCAAGGCACATGTGAAATAGGCATGAATTACACCATTGCCTGCATGCTCCTGTTCCTATCTCAGATAGTTGTTTGCCTTCAGAGCACAGAGGAAGAAGAGGAACTGCTGAGCTGCTGAATTGTTTAACAGTAGCTGTAACCATTGGCCTGACCCTGACGTGGTCTTCTCACTTTCTGGCTCCTGCTGAAGAGGACACATGGCAGCTTGTCTCTCGAGCAAACAGATTAATCTGTCTGGTTATATTTATATTTGCATTTAGAGAGGTCTCTAATCCATCCCAAGATGAAACTGTGATTCAGCCCAAAAGGTTAATGTACTGCTTTTACACAGTGCAAAGAATAAGTTAAGCTCATATGCTATCATGATAAACACCACAATGTTAGAGGTTGGAAGGGACCTCCAGAGATCATCGAGCCCAACCCCCATGCCAAAAGCAGGATCACCTAGGGTAGTCCACTCAGGAGTTCATCCAGGTAGGTTTTGAGAGTCTCCAGAGAATGAGACTTCACAACCTCCCTGGGCAGCCTGTTCTGTACTTTGTCACCCTCGCTGTAAAGAAGTTTCTCCTCATGCTGAGGTGAAACCTTCCATGTTCAAGTTTGTATCCATTGTTCCTTGTCTTATTACTGTGCACCACCAGTAAAAAGAGATTGGCCCCTCCATTTGACACCCACCCCTCAAATATTTATGCACATTGATCAGATCCCCTCTCAGTCTTCTCTTCTCAAGACTAAACAGCTCCAGGGTTCTCAGTCTCTCTTCACAGGGGAGATGCTCAAGTCCCTAGACCTGCTGGACACACTTTCCTTAATGCACTCCAGGATACCATTGGCTCTCTTGGCCACAAGGGCACATTGCTGTCCCATGAAGAACTTGCTGTCCACCAGGACTCCAAGATCTTTCTCCATTGAGCTGCTCTCCAGCCAGGCAACCCCTAACCTCTACTGGTGCCTGTTGTTGTTCCTCCCAAGGTACAGGAGGCTGCATTTGTCCTTATTGAACTTCATGAGGTTTGCCTTCACCCAGCTCTCAGCCTGTCCAGACCTCTTTGAATGGCAGCATAGCTTGACAGGGTGTCTGCCACCCCCTGTCCTCCCCTCCCAGTTTTGCAAACTTGCCTCACAGATACACATCACCCTTCACACAGGAACTTCAAAATACTTCTCCAATCACCAATTTAATCCCACAGTGCTCCAGCCAAATCAACTGGCAGTTGCAGCTTTCCTCTTTTTAGGTAGGTAAAGTGAGGCAGGGAAAACTCAAACACGGATGTCCAGCACAGCTTATTTTCAAAGATGCCAGCTCCTTACAGCTGCCATTGCTCCAGAATTCCTACATACTTCTGAATTTCAGACAACTTTATTGGAACAAATAATGAAGTGAACAATGAAGTGACCAAAACAGGAATAAAAAAGATAGCATATGAATATATTTTCCTGTCCTTGTCGTGTTCCTTTTGTATATGCAGGGACATGAATGGAAAGCCAGGGGTTTGGGGGTTATTTTGCCAGCAAGAATGGTTTGTGTTCTCTAACAAAGACACCTAATTTTTAGTGAGAGATGAAAAGAGGAAGAGAATTCCATACTACTGTTATTATATATCCTCTTGTTTATGCACACTGGCTTGTCTCCAAAGCAGAGCATGTGGAAACCATATGACTACTACTGAACATGTGCCTCAATCAAATTTGCAGTGTTTCTGCTTGCCAAGCACAAGCCTCCAGTGGGGTTAGATACCATATGTCAGGTAGAAAACAGGTTGAAGTTTTATTGCCTACCTTTCCAGGTGCAGGAGGATCTTACCCAACTAAATTATATCCAGTCATATAGAAACTCCATAACCTTCTGTTTTATTCTAGGTCCCAAAACCCATCCTAATACCTCCAGCCACCTGCCTCTTCAAAAGCAGTTTCTGTGGGAAGAGAGGGAAATGAAGAAGGTAAAGTCTTGAGTCTTTCCTCCAACTGCACTACTGAAAATCACATTTGCAGGAGAGATTGTTAGAGAAGTCCCCAGGAAGCAACATGCACCCTGCACTTCAAGGCACCATTCTCTTTGCAGTGGCAGTAACAATTTCAAAATGTGGTTTTGTTCCTTGTTGGCACAAACTCAAATCTACAGAGTCTGTGATGTAGATTGAATATGTGTTTTGCTGCTCATGACTTCAGGCACAAATGGAAGAGCCTTGTCCAGCTGCCAGGTTCAAAGGGAAAGGGCTCAAATATGTTTTTTCACTTCTGGCCAGGAAACTAGAATGGCAGGCTAGCCACTGGACAGCTGTCATTTCATTTAGGAAAATGGAGTCTTCTGTATTCTAACATAAATGCCAAGAGTGGCCACAGCAAAGCAGAGCAAAGATCCATTCACTCCAGGAGCCTGTCTCCAGGAGAGAGCAAACTGACATAACCACATGCCAACAGCTTGCTGATCAGGGACTACTAGATCAAAAATAATTTGTATTTCATGGGTCTTGAAGGATGGCATTATCTTCTGTTCATTTTCCCTATCAGGTCAGCTTTCAACATTCACTGCTTCATGCAGCAGTGTTTCTACAGGCAGCCAGTACCAGAACAAGAGGACACAGTCTCAGGCTGCACCAGGGGAGGTTTAGGCTGGATGTTAGGAAGAAGTTCTATACAGAGAGAGTGATTGCCCATTAGAATGGGCTGCCTGTGGAGGTGGTGGAGTCACCATCACTGGAGGTGTTCAGGAGGAGGCTTGCTGGGGTGCTTGGTGCCATGGTTTAGTTGTTTAGGTGGGTTGGATTGGTTGATGGGTTGGACGTGATGATCTTGAAGGTCTCTTCCAACCTGGTCTATTCTATTCTATTCTATTCTATTCTATGCTATGCTATGCTATGCTATGCTATGCTATGCTATGCTATGCTATGCTATGCTATGCTATGCTATTCTACAGTTTCCAGGCATGTTGTGTAAGGGAATACTTTCTTCTCTCTGCTTTGAATCTCCCACCTTTCTTTTTCATACAGCATCATTCCACACACTTGATTCTTGTCATCCTTCTCTGAATTTTTTCCAGGTTTTCTATATCCTTATAGGGATGAGGGGCTCAGAAAAATCCATAAAGTTCATAGTAAAGGTATGTTGTAGATTTATCATTTACAATCAAAAGCTGATCAAAGATTGATTTTACTGTTGAGCTAGCATTGTTTTTAATCACGTACAATGCAAATTCCAAGCCAGACCTCCTTCCCAGAAAACCCTGTATTCTCCACACTTAACCTTGGTTGATCCTGGAAACCCGAATGCTTGATTTGGTCTTTTGGGGGACTCCTCTGCTGGTAATCTATGCAAAAGTTTTAAAAACTCACATTCTTTCTCAAAGGCAAAGTGTCTCCATTAAAGCATTGCCTGCTGAAACACTGATGACAGAACCATTTTCCTTGGTGCATTCCGGTAACCACATTAACCTTTATGGAGTTCTCACAGATGTTGGATATGCTCATTTGCTGCTGTCATTTCCTACCACCATAATCATGTTTCCTGGGACCCTGTGTCACAGCTTATAGAAAAGAGACACAAAGAGACCCAAACCTGAAGCAATTAATGAAAACAGTGAGAGCGGGTGAGCCATCTGGGAAAGGGTCACAGTAATGGCAGAGAACAGTACTGCCCAGGTCGTCTAGTTAAAGGCAAATAGGAAGTCAGGCAGATGGACAAATGGAAAATGCAGATGTCAGAATCCAATGGAAAGCAAGAAGGCAAAATTTTCAGCCTACAAGAAATCCCAAACCTAAGTGAAGCATTGCAGAAAGACTCATGTTATATTCCAGCACCATGACTATACCATGGCAATGGAGATCTTGTCTAGGATTGGACTTCTAATGTATCTGTCATATAATTTTAATGTATCAGTATCTGCTGTACAGTTTTACCAGCTCTAAAGGTACCCCTGATGCACACACTGCAGAAGAAGCATACTGACCAAATGATTGCATCCCTTCTACTGGATGTACTTACAGCCACTTACAGGCTAATGGACCAAGTCAATTCTAACTGAATGGGCAGCCCTCTGAAGTCCATTCCCAGAAATTCTGCTAAACAATGACAGTACACTGCCAGTAGATATCCAGACAAGGAGAGTAAAAATTATAAAGCAGAGTCAACAAAGCCTTGAAAAAATCTGACTGATGATTGGTTGTGTTCAGTGAAACCAACTTAAGGCCAGTGTGCAAAGCTGGGAAACCCACAAAACAAAAGAACCTTTCTCATTGGGCACATCCACAACTGGCACTCAGGAGAAATGACCACTGATGAACAGCAGGGAACTGCAAAACACAGATTAGATTGCCATAGGACGCTGTTTGTGCAAAGAGAATTGTCATGCCTATGTAATTGCCTCTCTCCTGGTTGAAACTGACAGGAGCAATAGCCACATGTGGTCAAGTAACCACAGCTGCTTTCTGTTTACTTTGGCTTGCTGTTTGACTCTATCTGAACATCTAAAGGAAGACATCGAATCATGTGGGAGCATGCTGGAATATAACAATTCACCTTTCCACCAGCACAGAAGAGATGGGCAGAACTGGAAGTCTGCTTTGCTTGATGCTGCAGCCTAGCAGGACTACAACTATAGAGAGAAACATGGTAACTAAATGAGCAACTCCCAAAAGGCTAGAAAGAAGTGCTTGAATTAGCCTCAAGACTAAGTAGATTTGGTAGCCATCCAATCTTTTTAGAAAGCAATATCAAGAGGCAGCAGTTCAAGCATTGTTATTAAGAGGTCATACAAGAAACATGTACCTGTAGCCATGAAAAGGTAAAGCTGCAGATAGTTCCAAGGAATAAGGAAGCAAATGGTTGGTTGATATGAGAGTATAGGCAGGAAAATCAGAGGAAACAAGGTGAATGTGCAATGAAACATACATGATGTAAGCCAAGAAAAGGAATGCAGTGATCAGACAAAAGAAGCTGCCTACTGTCAGCAACAACGTAGGCAACAGGAGACTAGCTCAGGGAAGGGATACCAGTTGTGTTAATCTGTAAGGAGCTGCAGGTAAAAGAACATCTTCCTGGAGTACAGACTCTCAAGTGACACACTGAACAACACAGTTAACACTTGACACGAGTCTCACAATCGCATGCCATCACACTTACGTCACACCCGTGTCACACCCATCTGCAGTGCAGTGATCCTTCTCCGTGTTCCTAATCCTGTAGGGCAAAACAGAGTAATCGGCCTAATAAGATAAATGATGCAGTTGTGCCTGCACAGGGGCTCTGGGACCATGCTATATGGACATCATATTATAGGTGTCTGGGACTGTCTTTCCGGAGGTTTCGGAGAAATTCCACTGAAACGTTCGAACTTTGAGAGCAACTTCCTACTTTCATTGTGTGGTGGTTTGGCCCTGGCTGGGGGCCAAATGCCCACCAGAGCCAATCTATCACTCCCCTTCTTAGCTGGACAGGCGAGAGGGCAAAATATAACAAAAGGCTGGTAATAAGGTAGAAGCAATTTAATAATGCTAAGCAAAAGGCTGCACACAGAAGCAAACCCAAAGAAAGATTCCCACCAGCACACAGTGGTGGGTCACTCCCAGGGAGCAGGGCTTTAACACACACGGGGTTTTCTCTGAAGGACAGATGCCATAAATGAATACCCCCACACTTCCTTCCTTCACTCAGTTCTCATATCTGAGCTGACGTCACACGACATGGAACACCCCTTTGTCCAGTCTGGGTCAGCTGGCCCAGCTGTGCCCCCTCCCAAGATCTTGCCCACCCCTCAGTGTACTCTTGGGGTGGGGAAACGTTGGAAAAGCACAGCCTGGGTGCTTGTCGAGCCGTAGCCAAAACACTGCTGTGTTGTCAACACCCATTTACAGCGCTGAAAAACACAGCGCTAGAAAGGTGCTTTTGAGCATCATTAACTCCAGCTCAGCCAAACCCAGCACACATTGCTTGCTACCATTTGGTGGGACACACAATCCTCTTCTCTTGCTGCCCTCTAAGAAGTGTATGAATAATGCTTGCTATTTTTCCACTGGGCACAAGCTCCTGGAATCTCTTACAGGAGCAGTACATTTCCGCTCTAGCCGCTTTCAGGGCCTTTGTTTTGGCACCAATACCAATTTTCACACAAAAAGCACACACACAGAGGTATTTAGTCCCAAGGCAAGGGCAATTGAAAATTAGTTACTAATATTAATAACATGTCCCAGGCATTTGTTTCTGCTGGATTTAAAGCAGGATGGGTTACAACTCCTTAAATGCTATAAATATTAATTTTAAAAGACAGCTTTCCTTTGGGCACCACCAGAGCGATGGAAACAACTACACAAAATAGAGAGGAATCAGGTATCACTTGTAAGGAAGTAACTGGGGATGTAGTATTCCATTACATGGGATGCATTTGTACCATTTTAGCTTGCACAGATGGAAATATAGTTCAATGTTTCAACATCATTTGACTTTCGCATGTTAAAATATTGATAAGTGCTGCACAGGATAATGCCCCTATGGTTTCAAGTAGTAACTGGAGCATGATGTTTATTGAAGTGAAATACAGCAAAGCCTTTAAAAAGTATTTAAAATTCTGGGAATCATTCTCAACACTGTCATGGATTATTTCTTTATTTTTCTCCAGCTAATCTTTGTTGATATCTTCCAGTTAAAGAGTGTTACAATAGAATTCATTTTCTGATCACCTCAATGCTTCTGTGTGACAAGAAACCCTGTAGGGAGGAAAAAAAAAAAAGATCCAATTTGAAAACTAAAATGCTGCTGTCATATGTGAAACAGAAAACTTCAATAAAGAAACACAATGCCACATAAAACAGACAGAAATGCACCCCAGACTCTATATTCTAAATATTTAAGGGCCTTGATGCTGCAGCAAGAACACCTGAAAGCCATAAAACACATGATTATCCAGATTGCTCAGTAAGGTCTAACTCGTATCATGTCAAAGCTCCAGTTCTAAAATGCACAGTATTTCCTAAACCACTTATGATTGCTAAGACCAAATTAGTCCACTAAAAGCCAGGGAGGCCAGAAGAGATGTCAGTTTAATCTATTTGAAGGAAAGATGGGCCATGGAGCGTTTTCTGAGCGTGCACATCACAGGGGTAAGGCTGGCATCCACACAGAATGGGCCTATCCCGTCTGCAGCATCAAAATCAACACATAGATGCTTTGGTCCCTTATGAAACCTAAGCTCCATTTAATGCTTCCCACTGGCACAAGCGTGGAACAATCAGAGGAGAGCAGTTCACCAGATATAGTTCAGGTGAATGGACTGAACAGTGTTCCAAACTCTCTGAATAAAATCTGAAGGGAAAAGAAAAATGTTCAGGCACTTGAGCAACTATGCACCAGGGCACACAGCTCTACAGGGGATTTGGGAGCTTGTCTCTGAAACAGGCAGTTCTTTGAATGTGGCATTTAATCATGTCATCTCTGGGATAAGAGATGAACAGGTGAGCACTCAGCAGTCCAGAGTCACATGGGAAGCCTGAGACATTCCCAAACAGATGCTCAGTATAGGTAGGAGGGTTTGGAATTTATCTGTGAAGGTTTATGGCAAACTCTTCATCTAACCTCATGGTAGTTTTAAAGACCAGAGAGCATTGCTCGACTGTAAATAGGATATTGTTTTCTTCTTGTCAAAGCAACACAAGAAAAATAAGACCTATATATCCCATTGTGCTTTATCTGGTTGTAAGAACGCTCAAGGTGTTATTAAGATCTCAACCTTTTCACTAGGTTTTCTCTGAATACTATTTAAACTGAATGTAAGCTCCCTTGTTTCATAATTCACACGTACATTTTATCACACAAATCATAATAACAGGAGTGACCAGTTTCAGCAGAGCAGTCAGTCTTCCTGTCCATCTTTGCACTTCATTATCTGATAATTAGAGATGGATAAAAATGTTCTGGTTTGTCAGTTTCAAAGGCTTATAGAAGATGCTGTGAATGTTCTTTGCAAAGAATGCTGGAACATTTCATTCCTAGGCTGTGGATGTGTTTCTGTATGGCTTTATAATTTAGATTAATATGGAAGAATGTTCCACTCTCACTGAAATAGGAGATTTTGGTAGCTCATGTAGATATTCCTCACTGTCTAAAATTTCAGAATTTTGCTCTTTTTCTTATCCTGAAAGAAAAGCTGGAAATAGTAACAATTCTACAGAATAAAATCTCCCAGTATCAAAATCTGCTCATTCCATTGAGCAGTAGTGGACATTCATAGAATCAAGAAGACTGGAAAAGACCTCAGAGATCATCAAGTCCAACCTGTCACCCCACACCTCATGATTAACTAAACCAAGGCTTCAAGTGCCACGTCCAATCCTTTTTTGAACACCTCCAGGGATGGTGACTCCACCACCTCCCTGGGCAGCACATCCCAATGGCCAATTACTCTTTCTGGGAAGAACCTTCTCCTCACCTCCAGCCTAAACTTCCCCTGGCACAGCTTGAGACTGTGTCCTCTTGTTCTGGTGCTGGTTGCCTGGGAGAAGAAAGCAGCACCCCCTGGATACAACCTCCCTTTAGGTAGTTGGAGACAGCAAGAAGGTCTCTCCTGAGCCTTATCGACTGAATTCAAAGCACCACATACATATTCCTAGAAGTACCACAAATATTTGGGGAAAAAAAATTGTGTTACTATGAACTAGTGATGCAGCAAGATCTGTAGGTGAATAGAATAGAATAGAATAGAATAGAATAGAATAGAATAGAATAGACCTTCATCCCCACCAACTCAAGTCATGAACATGCCTGTGACCGTTTTAGGCTGTGCCTTTAAGAAAGGGACAGTTGCTGGAACCCTCTGGCTGGATGTTTTGGGAATAATAACGAAAACAAGATATTCTAAATGAATTTCATTGGTAGATTGGTAGAATGCAACTTTAAGTTTTAGTTCTGTTTGAATTTCAGTTCAGTTCTGTCTGTTCTGCCTGCCTGTCTGTTTCTGTCTCTCTCTGAGCAACAGCTGCCGGATGGAGTCGACCTTGAATTAACAAAGCTAACCAGATAAGAAAACTAATTCTTGCATAAGCTTTGAGCTAAGAGAATTTCCTCCTTAATAATTACCTTTTCTCTCTCTAACCCTTTTTGGGAAAAAAGGGAGGTAGGGGAGAGAGTGAGGTACGGGGCGGGGGAACCCTCCTGGCTGGAGGAGGGAAAGGTCTTCTGTATTATGTCCTTTGCTGTTTATTTCTGTATATGTTGTAAATACTGTATCTTGTGTACATATTCACTGCATTTCATTCTGCTTGTAAATATAGCACATTCATCTGCTTCTCCAACTGAGTTAGCCGTGGTTTCTTTGGGGGGGAGAACTTTCTCTCACCACCACAACGCCTCAGCTGTCTTCCTTCTGTGTTTGCATCTCAGTCACAGAGGACCCATATCATCATATGCTATACTGCTCCAAAATAACTTTCCCATGTGCAGAGAGCCAGTTAAAGCAGAGATATCATGTAACATTTCCTCTGGCCATCTGTTCAACCTAGGAGGCACAGGTATTTTAGATCAGCACATAGGTTAAATGCACGCAGCTAGTATATGCCGTGCTATGGCACTGTAGAGCAGTGTATCTGTGCATTTGGCAAGTGTAAGAGAAAGCAGCTATCACTGTCATGTGAATGTCACACTGAGAGCAGAATGCACAACAAATATGTTCTGCTCATTTTCAGAAGACTTGTTAAATACTTTCAAATACAATGTTCTGCTTCATACAATAATGTTGTCCATATATGCTGAGGTGGAACCTGTATAGATACAAGTACAGATAGCAGCGGTGAAAGGAAAGCAGGTAAGAGGTAATTCTCCAAGATGGCTAGGTAGCCACTTAGAAGGCAAAACATGTCATATCTGCTTCCTACAGGTACAGCTGGCAGCACATTGCTTAGCAGAAATAAGCATCACTCAAAGATAGAATCACACTTGGAGACCTCAGTGAGATGGATAACCTCTCCTGCTAGTTTGTGAAGACCTTGTACTGTTGTTCAGCACCTGAGACACTACCTCATGCTAGACCACTCCTCTGCTCAGAAAAGTCCATCAAAACAGACATTGTGTGTAGGAGAGGGCAGAAGGGGGTGACCAGGGTGTACATGTTTCATGACATACTGCAAAGGTGTTTCGTCTTACTTTAAAATCTCCAATTTCAAAGTCCATGTTATAGTTCTTTGCATATCCTTACAAAGAACTGTTTGCTCTGTCAGATATTGAAGAATTTGAGGTCAGATGGGAATCTGTAGGCTGGGGCTTTATTTGCTGATGATAGGTGTGATGTTTCCTCTCTGAGTCTCAGTTTCCTTGCAAGGAGACCATACTGTTTCACTCTGGCTTTTCAGAATAAGGCCCAGGCGAATGAAGCACTGCATAACTCGGGCTGTTGTTGTTCTCCCACCAGGTGGAGTTTTAAAATTTGGGTTCTTAAGTTCAGCTATGTGGAGATCTCTGGTACCAAAGGGCAGTGCCCCAGAAGCTATGACATGGAGCTGAGGGATGCCTAAGCTACTAAGGAAGAATTATGAACAGAGAAAGTAAGGTAACTCAGAAAGTCTACCTCAGGAACCTACTTGCAAAAGATAAAACCCAAGGCATTAAAGGAATTAGGACTTATCTAAGAAGAAGAAAGATTTTCTGTGGGTAACTGTGGTTATACTCTGTGTTGTTTGGAGTAACAATGAACACCTCAAGAGAACATGAGTGTTGCAGCATTTTTAAGAGGATAAATTAATGCCCTTTCTGTGATGCCCTGCAGGTGGGCTCTGGAAAGGGATGCTTGACCTGAGGTTTCTGCTGGGCCCAAGGCCCAAAGCTTCTTGACTGCCTTGGAACATGGACAGTCACTAGATGCTGTTCTGCAGTGTGGGTTTTGGAGGAATGACAGGGACCTGGAAGGCCTAGCCCAAAAGCCATTAGTTAAGCCTTCAGTGGACTTGGCCCAGGCAATCATAGAGTCATAGAATCATGGAATCAATAAGGTTGGAAGAGACCTCAAAGATCATCAAGTCCAACCTGCCACCCAAGACCTCATGACTACTAAACCATGGCACCAAGTGCCATGTCCAGTCCTCTCTTGAACACCTCCAGGGATAGTGACTCCACCACCTCCCTGGGCAGCACATTCCAATGGCCAATCTCTCTTTCTGGGAACAACTTTCTCCTCACCTTGAGCCTAACATTCCCCTGGCACAGCTTGAGACTGTGTCCTCTTGTTCTGGTGCTGCTTGCCTGGGAGAACAGACCAACTCCATCCTGGCTACAACCTCCCTTCAGGGAGTTGGAGAGAGCAAGAAGGTCTCCCCTGAGCCTCCTCTTCTCCAAGCTAAGCAACCCCAGCTCCCTCAGCCTCTCCTCACAGGGCTGTGCTTCAAACCTCTCCCCAGCCTCGTTGCCCTTCTCTAAACACACTCAAGAGTCTCAATGTCCTTCTTAAATTGAGGGGCCCAGAATCTACAGGTGGAAATAATATTTATTACTCTATCCCTTTCTCCTAAGTATACATTCCTTTAAGAAGATGTTTATGGATATGGTGGTGTGTTACATGGGACAAATTGTGTCCTGGTTTTGAGCCACGAGCTGCCCAGGAGGACAGAAAAGATATTTTGCCTCTATCCAAGGAGTAAAATAATAAATGCTCCACACTGATTTGATGTTTAAATGGAAACTCTACTTACAATTATCTACAAAAAAAGAGATTCAGGTAGAAGGAACAAATTCACAAACTAGGCTTGGTCCTTTACCTGGGCCCACCAGACCTAAAGCTTCCAGAGCCTTCCAGTAACCTCCACTCATCTCAGCCTCAGCAGACCCAAGAGCAGACCAGACTGCCGCCCAGCCTACCACAGGCTTCTACAGGCCCTATGGCATAGCTGGAAATTGCATGCCAGCCAGAAAGCCATCTCCCCCAAACCATGAGATAACAGTGTGCACATCCCAACTGGAGAGCAGAGAGAGAGAGGTATAAGGCTGTGCATTCCCTTCAGCAGATGAATACTAGGAAATGGAATACAATAACAGATTACAATATCCTGGGAGAAACTGCCTTTCCCCCGGGACTATCTAGCCTTTGGAGGACTTTCCTTTATGGTTATACCAATTAACTCTTAATTTCCCTTAACCTACAACAAATTGCTAGCTGATGTCACTATTTCAAATCCGTCATCATTTGGAAATAAACAAACAATAACATGAGATGATACTTCAGAGAAAACACCTCAGTTATGAAAACAAAGTACTTTCTAGAGAAAGTGTTAACAAAATGCAGACAAAGCCACACTGTTGTACCTTATGTATCACAGTATCACAGTGTCACCAAGGTTGGAAGAGACCTCAAAGATCATCAAGTCCAACCTGTCACCAAAGACCTCATGACTAGACCATGGCACCAAGTGCCACGTCCAATCCCTCTTGAACACCTCCAGGGATGGCGACTCAACCACCTCCCTGGGCAGCCCATTCCAATGGCGAATGACTCTCTCCGTGAAGAACCTTCCCCTCACCTTGAGCCTAAACTTCCCCTGGCACAGCTTGAGGCTGTGTCCCCTTGTTCTGGTGCTGGTTGCTAGAGAGAAGAGACCAACTCCCTCCTGGCTACAACCACCCTTCAGGTAGTTGTAGAAAGCAATGAGGTTGCCCCTGAGCCTCCTCTTCTCCAGGCTAAACAACCCCAGCTCCCTCAGCCTCTCCTCACAGGGCTGTGCTCAAGGCCTCTCCCCAGCCTTGTTGCCCTTCTCTGGACACATTCAAGTGTCTCGATGTCCTTCCTAAACTGAGAGGCCCAGAACTGGACACAGTACTCAAGGTATGGCCTAACCAAAGCAGAGTACAGGGGCACAATGACCTCCCTGCTCCTGCTGGCCACACTATTCCTAATGCAGGCCAGGATGCCATGTAGCATGGCACAATCCCTTCCACAGTTAGGCAGACAGTGAAGAGACAAAAGGGAGCAGGGAAAACTCTGGCAAGAGCTGCCTTTAAATATGACAGTAGTTATGATACAGAATATCTAAACTGTCCTCTTTTTGCCTTTTTTTTTAACTTTTTTTCCCTGCAAAACAAATGGTTATTCTTCAAAGAATATATAACTGCAATCTCTTACCCTCAGCAACCAGAACTATTGAATAACTGCCTTGCCTGTATAAAATCACCTTGCACCTAGAGCAGCAGTCTGCAAACATATCTGCGTGTGCCTAACTTCAAGTAGTGAAGACAAGAGGAGTTATTCCCTGTGCTTCAAATGAATGACGTGGCGACCTCCCAGTGCCAGGGGCGACATTCTCACGCCTTCTTTCTGTGTAGCTGCATTTCCCGGTGTTTGCCATGGACCTTTTTTCTTCTCGACTGCAAAAACAGAGCAGTTTTCAGGGATGAAGAGGTGGCTCAGAGCGATGGGACCAGTAGATGGCAGCAAGAACACGCTAAAAGTGCTTTCCCTGCCCAGCCGGTGAGCCTGGGAAGTGCTACAATTTTAAATGGATTCAATATTTGGTTTTCATATTTGGAGAGTGAAAAGTATATGTGACAATTAGAGGGTAATGCAATATTACAGTACAAATAAGAGATGAAATGACTGTGTAACCACTGAACAGTTCCCCGGTTTAATTTGTTTGTACTGATCAAACTTCTCTGCAATTGCAAGTTTCCTCTGAGGGACTTGGCAGAGGAATGGAGATGTGACTTCTGTCAGCCATCAGAGGTATTTTGAAACTTCCCTGGGCCCTCTTTTCTGTCTGTGCAGGATAGGTGAACTAACAATGCATTTAGGTTGAAAAGTCACAGCAACCTGCAAATAAAAGGAATCTCTCCCTTGATGTTTGCCTTTAGCTGAACATCAGTATTCTATTTTTCTGCCATAAAGGATTCTACTCTTTGCTACAGACCCTTCTGAAAACAAACAAACAAAACAGTTCATGTACGAATATAAAACTCGAATATGTATGCACACTTGCTAATTTTAATTATTTTTTTTTTTTTCAAAGGAAGCTCAGGTCTGGGAAAATTCACCACCTACTGCAGTAACTGCGGAGGTGGAATGCAACAGCTCCAGAAAACTGCCGAGGAGTAAACAAATCTAGGCATCCACGTGGCAGCTGGACTTCTTAATTATTGGCAAATATATTTATGTATAAACATTTTGCCAAGCATAATTTGGCTCAAGGTTTACTATGAAGTAACCTTTTGTGGGTTGTGGGGTTTTTTGTTTGTTTGGGGATTTTTTATTAATTGGTTTATTATTATTATTATTATTATTATTATTATTATTGGGTTTTTGTATACACGTCCTAGATAGATAGATAGATGGGGAGAGAAGCAAAGGTTTACAGACAAATGAACAGATTTCAAACAGCCCTCCAAAATCCCAAATGATGCCTAAATTAAACAAAGAGGGGATACGAAGCAAGGCAGAAGTGCAAGCACAGATTTCCAAACTGTGAAAATATGTCAGCAGAGCATAATTTTTTTGGTTCCGGCTGATAATCACTCCCCACTCTCATTATAATATCAGAAGGACCATCTGTCCTTTCTGGATAATTTGGAGCTCAGATACAGTGAGCACCCTTGTTAGAAAATGACCCTCCTACTCTTTGTAATCACAAGCACTTGCAGCCCTGGGATCTGCACGCAGCCGGAGAGGAACAGATTGGTTCCAGATCAATATCGATTATGTATAGATTTGTGGTCTATTTGGCGCTTTATTTAGGTGGTAAGGTTTTTATTTTGGAGTGATGATGTGGTTTGTTTCCTGCCTGCATTTTCCAGCTTGTCACCTTCACTTTTCCGGACTTTTCCTTCTCAAGATCTAACGTTAGGTTGTTGCATGAGACCGAGTTGTATCTTGATTTTGTAATGATAGAAATAAGCATCAGCCTGAACAATACAGCGCAGGAAGCTGCTCTCTAATACACGATCCCTGATTGACTGCAATAAGGTGTTTCCCCTCTGACAAACGGCAGCTCTCGAGTGAGCCACTGATTCATTCACAGCCGCTGTAGGGAGGTGTAAAATTCTAGGATTCTTCGACATTTGCTGTGGCCCTCCAGGTAAAAACCTGCGGGCTTCGCTGACCTAGGGCAAAGTCAATAGCTGAAGGGAAAATCCTGGCAAGGAAGCGTGGGCTACCTTCCTCTGCTGGCCCAGATTCATTGACAAAGTCCCGAATGTCCCCCGAAAATCATAGTTTCCACTCAAGGAGACAACTTGATCATTGGAAGGGCAGGGGAGGAGTGAAGGCACAATTTTTCGGAAAGAGTCCTTACAGGAGTAAATCACCCGGGATAATTCTTGTGGGAAGCAATGTGTATTGTATTGCAAATAGCAAGGGGGGGGTGGGGGGATGGGGGGTGGAATACTGCAAACAGGACGGACAGTTTCAGGACATCAGGACATGGCGAAGTCGCAGGTGGGAGGAATCCGATTTTAGAGCTAGGAGTTTCGTCGTCACGACCAGCCCCGCTATAAGGCACTCGGAGTTTCAAGAAGTACATTATTATTATTATTATTATTATTATTATTATTATTATTATTATTATTATTATTATTATTATTATTATTACGACAGTAGTGGTTTCTCCTCATTTTTAAGAGCATGATGTTTAATACTCACCAAAGAGCAGTGAGGTGGCATTTGAACACCCAAATCCCCTCTCTCGCCCCGGAGGCAGTGTCCCCACTTGCACAGAGCTGCGGCTGGCAGGCTGCAGCGTGGTGCGGCCGGCGGGGCCATTCCTTTGCGGGGTCGCTGTTCTAGAGGTGCCAGGGGTGCCGAGCCACTCCTGCCAAGCCGAGGATGGGCCCCTCCTCAGCGGCTGCAAAGTGTCCGCATCCGCAGAGGCGGACAGGTACTAAGCGACGTTTACAAACTCAACAGACCACGGTGTTAGAGCAGCTAGCTGGGATGGGTACTGGCCTACAGGCGTCATCCCCCGCAGCTTTGCTAGGGAAAGGGGGACTGAACACCTCCAGACTGGGGATGGGCAGGGTCTAGGGATGCTTGGGGTGAGATTTAGCAGGCTTCTTTTGACGATTGACACCCATAAAACATCTGTGCTAAAAATCAGAACGAAATAGAACCTAGGTAGCTCTCGCTGCAAATGCTGGCTGGCGTTAAGGACCGGCACGCTTCCGAGTAATCAAAATAATGTCTTAGTTGATGCCAAATAGGTCTCTTTATCCGGCAGCTAAATCATTTTCAGTACTGTTTTGTTGTATCGGATGTTTTTGTTTGTCTGTTCGGGGACTTTGGTTTGGTTTTTCAGATGGTTTTCGGTTGTTGGAGGGTTTTGTTTGTTTGTTAGGGGGCTTGAGGGGGTTGCTTGGGATTGATTGGTTGGTGGGGTTCGGGTTTTTTATGGGTTTTGGTTGTTTGGGTTTTTTTTTCTGTGGGTTTGGGGTTTAGATTGGGGGGTTTTGGGGGGGTTTTGGTTTTGTGGTAGGTTTTTTGCGTGTCTGCGGGTGGGTGTATTGTTGTTTGTGTTGTTTCGGGTGTTTGTTTTTTTTTTTTCAATAAAAACCTATGGATCTACCTAATTTTTGTACTCCCTTTCCCTATTTCCATAATTTTCGTCTCTAAGAAAAGCTTGCACATACGTGTATAGAACTCGAGTACACTGTGGGGGAGGAAAGGGAGAGGAAGTGGGTTCAGTACACAAAAACTATAGCACCAGGTAACCTCAGATACGTGAGCGATGCCTACATGTTTATTCTCACCGGGTTTTTCTGCATCTGGCAGACAAGGCATCGAGCTCTGCGAACGCCAACTTTTGTGTACTCCTGTGGAAGAAAACCCTGTGAAATCGCTTTACATCTGTCGGTGGTGTATATACATGCATGTGGGTGCACAGGCATATAGGTAGATAGATTGCACTCACGTAATCTGCTCGTGTCTATCTACTTGGGAGGATTACTTATCTCTGCATCTATTGAGAATTAACAGGGGCAAGTGATTACGTACCAACGTACAGACAGCGGCTATGAATATGAAACCCTGCGTACATAGGTAAGACGGATTCAGTCAGCCACTCAGCTGCAAAGCCCTGTTTCAGGGCTGCTCTGTCTTATCATCTCCAGGCCTTCAGACAGTTTCTCTCCGAGAGCCTCCACCAGGGAATAAAGAGAAGGCTCGGTGCTGCAAACCTCTGCTTTTCATATCCGAAATTGACATATGCCACCGCCATGCCTTGATTTTGCTAGAAACTGGTAGCCTCCGCGCACCTCGCCACACACCCCTTTTGTTTCAGCAAAATAAGCGTTTCGGCGGAGCTGGGGAAGGGTGTTACGCCAGAAGGGCAGAGAAGGTGGGAAAGCCGCTCTCCTCTCACAACCTCCCGACTCCTCCGACGGGACTGAGGTCCGAGAGACCGGCAGAAAGGATATGGGGCCGGCGCCAAGCCTGGTTCGGGCTGAGCCAGGGATCCCCAGGGAAGCGGATCCTTGAGGGGCGCGCCGAACCCGGAGGAGTGGCAGCGGAGGGCAGAGCAGAGGGCTGTCAGGGGGCCTACCGCGCCGCCAGGTGCGGGAAGGGGGCCCTGACTCCTGCCTGGGGGCAGCAGAGGCAGGTGGGAACTGAGGGGCGGGTGAGGGGGAGCTGTGCGGCCGAGGGGGCCGGAGTAGGGGCCGGAGCGGCGCACGGAGGGGTCTGTTCTCCACGCAGGACCGTATTTTGCGACAGAAACTCTCTTGAGCGCAGACAATAAAGCGGGATGTTTACTGCGGGCGGGAAGACAATTAGCAATTCATCGGGAGAGATGTGTCACCCAAATGTCACGGGGAAGCTAACATGACATCTGTTTTAATGCCTCCGTGCTAATAAACTCCTCTCGAAGGGCGGCTTTGTGGGGACGTCAAAGATTATTTACAGAATGAGTCAGTTTCTAAACGGGTTGAGGCGCCGTCGGTGGCGGCGGGAGAGCGGCGCGGCAGGGACGCGGCGCCCGGGATGCCGTGGGTCGGGAAGGACCCTCCGGGGAGAGGACGCCGGCGGCCAGTACCCTGGCACGGCTGGGCTGGGCTCGGCACGACTAGGTTCAGCTCATGGCAGGTGGTCAGTGGGGGCGACTGCCGGGGAGATGAGAGGCGGAGTGGCGGCCCCGGGGGCATTATGCCTTCCCCCGCCACGGCGGGCTGTGCCCCCGCGGGAGTAGGGCAGTTGCTGGGGAGAATCCTAGCCAGTGCGTCCAAGGGGTGCAAGTCCACCTCGGAGATTTTCTTTTTGCTTGGTTTTGCATAGAGGAGCGGGAACCCCCAGGGCTGAGAGAAGCCGCCCCTATGGAGAACCCCAAAGCAGCAGGCGGAGCTCCCCGCCTGGGGGCCGCAGCCGCGGAGCGCTGAGGGGCCCTGCCCTAAGGTGGAAGTTCCTTAACACCGGGAAGCGGCGAGGCCCCAGAAGGGCGGCCACGTTGATACCGACTGCCACATCCTGCGCTATTGAACAAGACACGCTGCAGTAAAACACATAAGTAGACAAACCGAGAGAATCCATTTAGAACAGTTAACACAGTCTGACTCGCTCACAAGCACACAGTGGGGGAGACAGTTTAATTTCCCTCGAATCCATCCGAAGATTTTTATGTTCAGATTGTTGTTTACATGACATGAAGGGGTTCTTTAAAAGAGAAGGGAAAACCTTTCGAGCTTATGGCCATTTGCCTGTGGTTTTGTGCCTCCTCGATTCTTGTGTTCTCTAAAGCCGGGGGGGGGGGGGGAGACGGCAGGAGACGGGGGAATGTGTAACCGCGCTTGCAAATACCTCTGTGTGTGTGTGTGTGTGTGTGTGTGTGTGTGTGTGTGTGTAAAGAGGAAATGTATTCCTGTGTTTGAATATATATGTGTGTGTGTGCGTGTGTGCGTGCTTTTCTAGTTTTGTAGGAGAACAGATGCTGCACCTTTTAAAGACAGGCAGAGCGAGCCAATCCAGAAAGTCCTTACTCGGGCAAAACTGCCACTGAAGGTAATAGCAGGTTATTGCAAACCTGTCTTCGGTGCTTATTAATCGTCCAGATCAAACACATTAATGGACAGCGAGAATGAAAATAGGCTGAGAACCGTCTGTCGTCCTTTCAAGGGCAACGAAACCGTAGTATTGACACCGGGTCTGAATGCAACAACGTGCTCCATAACCTAGAGAGAGGGAGTAGGAGGGCTGGGAAGTGTGTGGGTAAAAGGAAAATTGCCACTGTCAGGAAAACTAAATGTAATTTTAGGTGGGCCACATCTGAGATGAGTAAATAAGCCATGGATCTTCTTGCCGCCTTCTATCCCCAAGGCTATTGTATTCCCAAAGAAATGGCTAGGGCAGGCGAGTACCAGCCCTGCACGTGCGGGCTGACCCGGGAGACAGCGGCGCCGGAGTAGGGGCTCAGCCAGCAGGCGGGCCCCCTGTGCTCCCCTTCCCCGCTCCTACCGGGGAGGGAGGCGCGGGGGCTGCTGCCATGGGCCCTCTCCCGCAGTCTAGCACACCTCTTCCCGGTTTATTTATTTCGAATCTCCTGGCGCAGATCCGCATCCTCGTGCTTCGACGTCAGCGTCGGCGTCCTCCGTGGAACACGAACCTGCCGCTTCCCGGGACATGCAGAGGACAATGTCCCGGAGAGGGAGGGCGGAACGGGGGAAACGTCAAAACTATTTCTGCATGTGCTTTGTTTACTGGGATGTCTGTACGCAGCTACACTCACACACCAATTTTGTGTAGCAGCCCGGGGTGTGTGCATGTGCGTCCGTGGCTTTTGCGGGGAGTGGGGAAGGCTACTGAGATGCTCTCCCGGTTTAAGACCTTGCCGGCGCGGAGGACAACGGGGCGGCTTCGGCAGGGCGGGGGCGGTGGGGAGCGAGTCCCGGGGCGCTGCGGGGGCGGGGAGCCTGGGCGGCCTTCCTTCAGAGCCCCGCCGGCCGATTCACCGCCTGGAGCATGGGGAGGCAAGGCAGCGACCCGCTCTCTTTTTCCAGAGCATGGGATCCCGCTAAACAAAATGATGTTTGCTATCTCCTAGCGCTGATAAGGCAAGAAGTAGCTTTCTTTAATAATATGATTGAAATGTTAGGGGTATGATGCCTCCTCGTTAGTAATATTGGCTTTGCATGCAGAGCACAATCCCATCCCTCTAGACTGCTTAGCCAAAACAGAGCGTAAACTCTGTAATTAGTAACGTGTTCCATCATTAAAGAGCCCTGCTGAGAATTTCTATTTCATAATGGTCTTAAATTAGTTATGATGGTAAATACTCATCTGGAAATTCAACATCTAAAATCATGTACAATCTGGAAATGCTCCAGTGTTGCTGTAATCTCCTGTAACACAGAAATGACTATCACATTCAACCATCGCATTAGAATTTCGCCGTACCGTTAGGTCCATGAATATACAGTATGGATGTGTTAATTAGGTTAACCCATACACTGTCTGCTTCACAAATATTTAGAAATAAACAATGAAAGCTCCTTTTTAATACGATACAGCCAGGGAAGAGGGGAGGGAGGCCGGATTTGACTCTTGCAGATGAAGAGTCTTTGTTTTCAGATAAGCTGGAACTAGAACGTCCACAGGCCTAGGAACTCAACAGCATGCACCTACGGACACGCACTCATTCCCACGGGCACCTGCAACTGCGACCGCCTTGGCAGATCCCCGCCACACGTAGCTGCAGCACCCACAGAATGTGGCTTTTATGGCTTGCCTCCTGTCTCAGGCTGATCAATTCACATAATACTCTTTCTTTTATTCCCCGCCTCCCCTCCAACACACACCCCACACACACAAACCCCCCCGCCCAATTTTTTATATCGCAGACAGCTCTCTCTCCTGCTCTGCCCTGTCCGCAGCCATACAGTGGGGCTTGGTTCCAACAACCTTGCCAAGAGAATTTTAAAAATAATCCGAAGCGGTGCAAGGAAGAAGCTGAGAAAGAGTAAATAAATAAATTAAAGCTGGCTTTCCCCCTGACTGTCAGTGAAATAAAAAATTTCGCGGATAGACTGGTGCAGGTATAAATAAGTCATTCAGGTACACTTAAAGCCACCGAGCATATAAAGGGAAGTTATCTGCAATAACAATATAAAATCAGTAACTGAGAGAGTTGGGGGTTATAGTAAGAGGGAAATGAAGGAAGTGAAGTATATTTCTGTACACCTAAATGTCTAAACGTTTATCCTCTCTAACACCAACCTTTCATATTTAATGAATGAATCTGCACTGCGTGTTGCTTGGTTTGGTTGGAGTTTTTTCCCTTCCTCTCCATGTGCCGGCTAGTTTTAAATCTGCAAGCACCACAAAGAGGCCGTGATCCCATCTGCCTATGATTCCAAATTAAAGTTCAAACGGATGGCTTACACACTGCTGATCCTGTATCATAGCCTCTCGTGACCCTTCAATTACTATTTAATAGAATTACAGTGTAAAATCCCAATAGTCTTAAAGAATGTTTTATCACAGACTGAAGAGAGAGAATATACAGACACCTCCAACATTATTGAACTGTATTACTGACCTATTTAGATATTAAAAGGGAATGTTTAGTGTTCTACAAGATATTACAAAGGCTACTTTAATCTGAATACATGCATATGTCTGCGTGTATGTGTGCCCATATATATACACACACACACGTATGTATGTATGTATGTATGTATGTATATATATATGTGTGTGTGTGAGTGCATGTGTGGACATCATAACATCAACTCCATCCCATCAGCTACACTGCATAGACGTGTGTTCTCACCCACATACGCATGTTCACACACCCACAGAAGCAGACACGCTCCCCTGGGCTCGGGTGGAAAACAGTGTGTTCTGGTAAACTGACACACCACCTTATTGTTGTCAGGTATTGCTAAAGAGGTAGGAAAGCAAATTTTCCTCCACTCATTAAAAAATACTCTTTAATTGACCTTATTATTAAATTAACTTCCCTTAATGATGTTTCTATGGGGACATAAAGAGCAAATATTTGCAGTAGAGCTAAATCTGCCTCTAATAGCTAGGACTGGAATCAAAGTCAGGAGCAGCCTGGTTTAGATATTGTACATCTTGACTTTCAGTGCAGTTTTCTCTTTCTTTTCCAACCTATTCTGCAGAGGACTTGCTTGCCGCAGGCGGAGCCGATCCTACCACTTCACCTCGCTTAGAACGAGACGATTCTAACCACGCACTTCCAGATATTTACATCTACCTTTTAAAAAAAATATTATTCGTTACTCTTTCGCATCTTTCTTCTCTTGCAGATCTCGGTGTGCTGAGCCGCTTTGAAGCCTCCTGGTCTGAAAACACCTTTCTTCCAAAATAATTAAAAAAAAAAAAAAAAAGACAGAGGCGAAAACAAACCCTCACAGCCGTCCCTCCCTCAGACAGAACGACACAAATCCCTTTGGTATCATTTAATCATAACTATGTCCCGACAGCCCCTGCCTTTTTACCATTACCGTGCCGGAATATTTAGTGGTATCGTCAGTAACACCCTTCGTGCTTTTTCTTTCCAATTCTTTCTCTTCCCCTGCATCCTCCTTCTGCCTCCTCGCTTTCTCCATCCCTTGGTCTGTTTGCTACAGGGTGGTTTGGTTCATTTCCCCCTTTTTCATACATCGCATACAAACTTCTATGCATGAGGTTTCTCTGTAGGGTGGTGACGCAGCTACAGGCCACGGGTGCCCTCTGCATTTTGGATTCGCATTTGTGTGTGTGCCTGTGTCAGCCTGCACACACTCGTGTGCGTGTGTGCGCTCTAGAAAGAGGCAATGTTTGTCTATCCTCGCCTTACATGCAGAATCCAGGCCAGTGCAATGTGGAGCTCAATAAGAAGCTGCATGAATAAACACGAATGGAAAGTTGTGCTCAGCTAACCGGAGAAATCAGAGCAATACCAGGGCACCAACGTCCACATTTCTTTTCAGTTCGGGCCGGGGCAGTAACCTCATCTGGGGATGCTAAAAATTAAGGGCAACGGGCAAACAGATTCAAGTCCTTCGAAAAGGCAGATGTAATTGATCGGGCAGAGAGAGATGGGGAGGATCGAAGTCCAAGTCTGGCCGCGGAAGGCAGGCCACAGTTGCTGCCCACAGTCACACAAAGGACACCCAGACACGTTAAAGGGCTCATGAGGACCCTCGGGCAGCGACAACGCGGGGAGAGTGAGACAGGTTATTTCCGTGGTCTCCAGACTCCTGCGCCGGGCTGCACGCACGCCAGGGGAGCCGCGAACCGAAGCTCGCTGTGGGTTGGGGCAGCAGTATAGCTCCACGCCGAGAGGATGAGCAGCGTGGGTCGGGGGTAAATTATAGCCTCCAATTTGCTCCCGGAACCGGCTGGTCTTGTCCCGACTTCCGACGGTTGGGGCGTGGCCGTGCCCCCGCGGCCGCGGGCGGAAGGCGGCGGTGTGGGACGGCGCAGGCCGGGAAGTGGGGCCGCCATGGCCAGCTCCGGGGAAGGCAGCGCGATGCGCTGCTGGGCTCCGGCCATCTGCCTCCCATCCTTCGGCTTTTCCTTAAATATTGATCAAACGCACTTCACCTTCCGAGTAATTTCATTTTAATCAACGGCCGAGTTCGGCACGGATAATAAGCTAATGCTGGAGAGGGGCTGTCGATAATGCTCGGCCAGGGGCAGGGAGGAGACAGCCCTCCAGTTTGGCGGGGCTCGATAGGCCCTATCTTCTCGGGGCAGATGGACTTAATGGGTGAAAGGGCTTAAACGCAGCTTTTCATAGATTTACACCTCAATCAGCCATTCAGGTTTTTAATGCAAATCCTAAAACAACATCATTTACCCATTATGGAGCATGGCTGTGAAACGGCATATCATTAACTGCACCCTTGGCACCCCCAAACCTCTCAGGCACCGACGCCCTCCACATGCATGTGTGTCTCCCAGCCGCTCCGCACAAAGGCCCGCGGGCTGTGGGGAGTGGCAGGCATCCCCAGCGGAGCCGGGGGAAGTTCGTCCCTCCACCTCCGGCCAAAGGGGTAACTTTTCAGGGATGGGTGCGGGGAGGCAAATGTCATGGGAGCAAGGGCCTTGCTAAGAGGCAAGAGACTGAGGCCAGGTATGGGTGGGGTGATGCTAAAGGCGATATTTGGCCTCCCCTAGCTGCCACGGCACGATGGGGTGATCTTGTGGAGGTTTAATCAGAGGGAAGAAAAATTCAAACCTATCAGTGTAAAGCTCAGCTGAGGTAGATTATTGCTGCTGGCTTGGTGCATTCTGGCTGCAGCTTCGAGATGCGAAAATTAAGGAAGAGAATAAAAAAAAAGATCGCAAACTTTCATGCCTCTGAATTCTTTCGTATATTAAATCCCGTTAAAATTGAAGTAAAATGAGAACAGCACTCCACCATCGAGGAGCAGAAACATCGCACTTAAAACCGATACCGAATAACTCATTTCCATCCAAACCTCGAGAGTAACTGGAAGGACCTGGATTTTTTTCTATAAAGACCTCTCCCCTGCCTCGCTGCAGGGGTGAGGGAGAAAAAGAGAAGCCCGAGCTCAAGCGTGAGACCCGCACGAGGATGCCGGCCACTGGGGAGCCTTTTATCCCCTCCTGGGCAATATTTATCTCCTCTAAAAGCCACGTGGGGGAGGGGAATAGCTAGGTCCATCTACACGACCCCATTCTCCAACCCACGCGGAACACGACAGCCCTGTTGTGTGTGCTTCCCCACCCCCAAGCAATTCACGTCTATTCTAGTTTCGTACAACCGGGAGTTACTCTTTCAACTCCCACTAGTGTTGGCAACGGCGCAGTGATGAGACCCCACGGCTAGACCCCGCTGCGGAGCCGCGCGTTGGGCAAAGCCCGCGGGACCGGGGCAGCGAACACCGACGGGGCGGACGCTGCTGCTTCGGGCAGTCTCTGTCGTTCCCCGAGACAGCTCCCGCAGGAAAACGGAGGATAAATTCCACACCCCCCCCCCCCACCTCTACGCGTGTCTCCGCGATTGGCAGGTCCAGCGTGGAAACTCTATTCTGCCCCAGCTGGGGCGGGGGGTGGGGTGTCTCACGTGGGGACACATTCCCTATGCGCTCACTTAGCGCACACGCGCGGCTTTACCTCAGGGGCGCCGAAGGTAATTTGCACCAAAGGAACGTATTTGCACATCGGCTTATTCCTTAAAATTACCCATTAGTGACTTGCTCTAAGATCTCACACCCTAGGAGGTTCTCCCAGATCCCCAGGTAGCCTTTTGGGGCGGAGGGGAGTACAAGGGGAAACCCGGACACTTCCTGAGGCTTTCCGTAAACTTAACTTGGACTTTCCCAAAAAAGGGGAAGAGGAAAGAGGGGAAAAAACATTCCAGCAACACAAAGGTAGATCGGAAGTCCGAATTTGTTTGGAAATGGTCAAGAAATTCCAGACACGTTTCTCCCTAAATCCCTGTTAAGTTTCAAAATTGTATTTTCAAGTAAAAACAAGTTTAGATTTTACCTCTTGTTAATTCGTGGCTGAATAATCTGCCCAGGGCAAAGCAAAACTTTAATGGGGGAAAAAAAAAAAAAAAGTTTTTTAAAAAAAGAAAAGGGGGGGGGGATGCTGAAATTCTGTTAGTGGTGCAAATAAAGGCTTCTTTCATCACATTACAATATACTCCAGATTCGAGGGGAGGAGCTGCAGCCCGCTTACGGCGAAGAGTTTACGGGTTTGTTTTTATTTAAAGCTACAAAACAAATCCCGAAATGTCTTAACCGCTCTCTGGAGACACTTGGCCCTGCAAAGAGGCGGCCAGGGGGAAGCCTTTCAGCCCGGAGTGAACAAAAAAAGAACCAGGATGGGGGGAAAAGGCTGGAGCCCGGCGACGGCAGAAATTACACTGGGGGTCGTGCCACGCGTCCAGCGCCGCCACGGCTATCGCAGTTCAGTGTCCCCACTGCCACCCGCAGCCTCTTCGCAGGGTCGCTCTGTATCCCCAGAATGCCTCCAGGGTGTCCGGCCGAGCCGGGGAAGGTGAAGGGCCGGCGGTGGCGCAGAGGTCGCGCAGTGCTGCGCTCCTGCGGAACCGCGGCGGGGGCAGGGCGAGGAGAGAGGCGCCCACAGGGAGGGCGTGTTGTTCCGTGTAGAACAAAAACATCAACATCACTGGGTAGATAAGAAAATGGAATACTGTATTTGATTTAGAAAGTTTGTACATATAGATAAACACGCAGTTAAGGAAACAATAGTTTAAGCGTCCTACGTGGAGTTTAAGAAGAGACCCCCCCAAAGCTGCTATGAAATACTCAAAATAGCTTTTGCATAAGATAACTACAGTTGCACCCTAAGCTTTTTTTTTTTTTTTCCTCTCTTTTTTTTGTTTTGTTTCTACCGCTGAGGTCCCTTTTGAAAACTTAGCACGTCAAATCTTGACAGCTAAGTTTGTGCAAGGAACACCGAGTCAAGGAAAATAAAAAGGAGAGAGAGAAAGGGTGGGAGTGAGATAGAGAAGGTGGGGGGAGGAAGAAAGAAAGAGTAGAGCAAATATCATATACAAGCATTTCTACACATATATTACAAACTGGGAAAATGACCGCATCATTAAGATATACATAATTCATATAAAATTTTGAAATAAAAATAAAAATCTGTTACAGTCATAACTATTCTTTTTCCACATTTATAACCAGTACCCACACAGGCAGTGACAGAAGTGTAGAAAAAAGGTGCTTACGAATAAAATGATTGTCAGCTGAACAAAAAAAATAAAAACAAACAGAAAATTGCATCTTGGCTGGACCATCACTTGGACTTAAAAAGGAAAAAAAAAAACAACAAACAACAAACAAACCAAAAAAAAAAAAAAAGAAAGGGAGAGGGAGAGGGAGAGAGAAAGAGAGAGAAATAGGACCAACGAAAAGGTGATAAACATTTGTTATTTCCCTCTTCAAGGAGTTCCTTTTCAATTAATTTTTTTTTTTTTTTTTTTTTTGCTTTTTGTACAAATTCGATCGGAGTTTGCATTTGTCTGGTTTCTGTTTGCTTTCCTTTACTATAGAGAATATTTTTTCCCAGATACAAATTTAATCATCATCATCATGCAAGTGGGTGAAATGCGTCCATGGAAAAGCGCAAAGGAGAAATCGTGCTTGTCCTAAAAAGAATACAATTGTCACTTTTGCTTTGTTTGTTTTTTATCTTTTCTCTTTTTTTCTTTTATATATATAATTATTATTTTTTTTCCCGCCCCCCATCCCCCCTCCCTCCCAGATGCAGCACCAGCGTTTGTGGCTGTTGAAGTTTTAGCTCCATCTCTTGGTGGTGGTGTTGGCTGACGGTGGTGGTGGATTCTCTGATCCCTGTCTGTTTGCTATTATATTTGGGTCGGGTTTGGCCTTTTCTCTCTTCCTGGCTGTGTGTATGCATGCATGCGGGTGTGTGTCCTGATTCTAGGTTGCCTCGGTTTGTTTTGTTCGGGATGGGGAGAGGGTGCTTGGCTGTTTGGATTTGGATTTTGTGTTTGTTTGTTTGTTTGTTTTCCGATATCATACATCACATTCCGAGTCGCTGGAGGTTACCGAGAGGATGGAGGTGCCCGTCTCGGCTCTTTCTGTCAAGCTGGAGACGCTGGTGGTCGGGCTGGCCGCCGTGGACGGAGACTCGGCCGAGCTGTGTGTTGGGCAGCCGGGCTCTGCCAGCGACCGCATGCCGCTCTGTCCTATCGCCTGGTGCTGGAGCCTGCATCGCGCCGGGAGACAAAACAACAGCACAGCCCCTCTGAGATACCGGCCACCACCGACACCGAGGGCACGGCGAACGCTCGACCCCGCGCTCGCCTGCGCACAGCCCCGCCCCAGTCGGAGCGAAGCCAAGTGGACCCTCCGGCCCGGCCCGGCCCGGCCACCTTCCCTCAGCGCCCTGAGAAGCCCGCGAACAGCGGAGGGAAGCTGAGCCAAGCCATGCATTCGGTCCACGCTGTCCCCACTACGGGCCGGCGCCGGGGGAAGGCCACTTTAGGGGGGATGGCACACAGCGCAATCAGAGCTAAAGGGCTCGCGGTTTGAAAGGGAATGGGGAACGGGGAACGGGGCATGGTGGGGCGGGAGGGAGAGCGTTTCTCTGCTCTGTGGTTTGAAAAACGCCTTCTCGTTCCCCCGGTAGCCGTTTATACCAGCGACACAGCGGGCCTAGGAGAGAACCGTGCCTGTGTGAGCTCCCCGAACACTCGGCCTCCGCCGAAAGCCGCAAGGACCGGTCTGCAGCGGCAAACAAGGGCGCAGTACCCTCATTTTGTGTTCCCGAGAATATCTAGCTAAACACTTTCCAGTGCACAGATAAATTCTCTAAGGTTTGCGGACGGAGGAAGTTCCCGTCCCGGGGACGCAGCGCTACCAACACAGTAATTTTTTAAAAGGCGATGGTGTAACGCAGCACTTCTCGCAGCTCGAAACTTAAGGTCCTTTTCCATCTGAAAGCCAAAATTATCTTTAAAGTGTTGGTCCTTTCACCGTCAGTATTTAAGGGTACATTGCCGTTGAACATTTTTTTTGTAGGAGACAATAAATATTTTTTACGTTCCCTAGCACGTAATGTGAATATCCCTCTGCTCCCGTTTTTTCCGCTCAAAACCCAGGGAAAGTCTGATTCAAGGACAAGGGCTAAAAGTCCTGGGCTGAGCAGACAGCCACGACCTCTAGCATTGCTAAAGTGAATCAAAATACTGTCTTCGCTCAACTGCTTCTCACCAGGATATTTTCTATTTAACTGCCTGCAAAGAACAGGAAAAAATGTAGCCGGCTTATTCTACATCTCTCATTGTTTTAAGTTTTGCAGTTTCAGCGTCTCTGATTTGTCTCCCATTTGCAATTCCTGGTGCATTCGTCTGCTGTCAACACTGTTGAGTCAACAAAAGCATCCGTAGGCAAGTCCTGTTTATTTACAATCCTAAGCTGATCTGTTTTCCATTTAATGGAAATTAAATGGCGAGGCACTTTTACATTGCATTTCTCCTACAGAATCTTGAATCAATGGGACCAGTGCTATAATTAGGAGGAATTTAAGAGACAGCATTTTCAACAAGAAGTTTTGTTTACATGCTTACAGAGGTAGCCAAACTTAAATTAAAATAAAACTAGTGTGTCAAGACGGATTAAAGGCCCATTTTCATTTGCAAAACAACTTTTACGAAGGGTGACGAGAAAAAAGTGGGGGGGGGGAGAAGGATGCCTTGTTTTTATCATGGTAAAGAAGGAAGAAGGGGAAAAAAAGAAAGAAAGAAAGAAAGAAAGAAAGAAAGAAAGAAAGAAAGAAAGAAAGAAAGAAAGAAAGAAAGAAAGAAAGAAAGAAAGAAAGAAAGAAAGAAAGAAAGAAAGAAAGAAAGAAAGAAAGAAAGAAAGAAAGAAAGAAAGAAAGAAAGAAAGAAAGAAAGAAAGAAAGAAAGAAAGAAAGAAAGAAAGAAAGAAAGAAAGAAAGAAAGAAAGAAAGAAAGAAAGAAAGAAAGAAAGAAAGAAAGAAAAAAAAAAAAAAAAAAAAAGCAACTAGAGACACAGATAAATACAAGCGTAAATGCACAGGAAACACAGGACCGGAGGGCCAGCTCCCCATGTGGTGTAAACAGAGAAATGAGGATTGCGGGGAAAAAAGGGAAGGGAAAAAAAAAAAGTTTCTCGATCTCCTAAAGACTTTTGTCCCTTTTTCTCCGGACCCAAATTCTTTGAGCCGTGCCTGTGCTTGTACCGGTCCCGCTGCGTTTGCAGAGGGGCATGAACAATCGGAGCGAAGCCACCTGCGCTGCCGAAACCCGCTCTGAATCGCACTTCCCGCTCCGGCCCTTCGGCGGAGAACCGCGCCAGAGGCGGCCAGGAGCAAATGTCGGTAAACTAAAAGCAAAACTGGAGCCCACCGACCCAAGGTTTTCCGTTCCCACGGCAGTCGCTGCCGGGAAGGCGGGAGGAAGAGTCGGGCTCTGCCCCCGCTGCTGCTTCTGCCGCTGCGCCCCGCGCCCGCCCGTACACACCGGCATCCACGAAGCTTCTTCTGCCCGCGGGTGAGCTCCGGCCCTACCCGCAACCCGGGAACCCGTAGCGAATCGGGGCAGGGCTCGTGGAGCGCCAAGCAACTTTGATCCGTGTCTGTCCCCGACGCATCCCTGAGGCTTCCGGGAGGTGACCTACCCGCCCGGCGGGGGCACCGAATTCTCCCGGTGGCGATAATGAAGAGAAGTAGGAGGAGGAGAGGAGAAGCAGAGACGTGCTGTCGGCCGGGCGGCCGCCGAGACACGGCGCGGAGCGGGGCCGCCCGCAGTGCCCCGCCGCCCACCTCGCCCCCGCCCCGAAGCGGGCCCTGAAGCCCCACTGACCTGTTTTTAGCCGCTGCTGCTCTGTCTCTTTGCCTTCGGTTTTTAAACCAGTTGCCTACTTGCGTGGGGGTGAGCCCCGTGGCCTGAGCCAGTTCCCTTTTCTTGCTGGGGTTGGGGTAAGGGTCCTGCAGGTACCACTCCCTCAGGAGGCTGCGAGTCCTCTCTTTGAAGCAGTGCGTCTTCTGTTCGCCATCCCAAATGGTCCTGGGCAGTGGAAACTTCTTCCTCACCCTATATTTATCAACCGGCCCCAGCGGGGCGACCCCTTAGCTTCTCGGCCTCCTGGTAGTGCGCTTCGAGCCACATGGCCTGCAACTTGCCGTGGGACTCCTTGGTGAATTTGTGGTTCTCCAGGATGTGGTAGAGGTCTCGGAAGTTGCCCGTGTGGAAGGCCACCACCGCCCGGGCGCGGAGAATGGACTCGTGCTTGTTGATGGCCTCGCATGCCCCCGGCGCCACCGGCAGCGACCAGAGGAACCTCCCCAGCCTCTCTATGTCTCCAGTCTCCTCCAGCGTCTCGCAGACGCTGGCCACTTGCTCCGGGGAGAAGTTGAGTGTGGGCAGCTGAAACATTGACAACTCTTCGTGGGGTGCCCGGGAGCTGCCGCCTCCACCGCCGCCGGCACCGGGGCTGCAGCCCGAGCCGCTGCCGCTGCCGCCGCCGCTGGCGAGAAGGAGGGAGCGGTGGTGCGGGTCGGCGGCGAAGTTTGGCAAGAAGAAATGGGTGGGATAAAGCTCTAGCGGGGACCTGAACACCATGGGATGACCGGGGAGAGGGGGAGATAAATCAAGGAGAAAAGAAAGAAAGGGAGGAAGAAGGGAGGAAAGCGCACACGCACCGCGCACGCATCCACACCCGCACACGCACACACAGCCACATAGAGGCACGGGGGCACACGCACTCGGGTACACGCGATCACACGCACTCGAGCACACGCACTCACGCACACACACACACACGCACTCACACACTCGGCCCCGCGCCGCCGCCGAGTCGGAATTCAGTGATTCAACAGCAGTCGCCCTAATGACAACAGCCTCATAATATCTCCCCTAAATCCACAGTGAGTGCAGCGCTG
>CM066578.1:2397500-2540000 GCA_033816785.1 Picus viridis | reverse complement strand
TTAAATTATTATTTTATTTTACTTTTTCTGAAAGGAGAGAACGAATGCAGCTCGCCTCCGCGGCGATGTGCCTGCTTGGGAAGCAGCAAACTTTCCCTGGGAGGCGACGGAGCCGCAGCGGGTCGGACTGCTTCTCCGCATCCCTCTGGATCTGGGGGCACCTCCCGCCAGCCCAAAGTCACCTGCTCTTCAGCAGCAGCACTAGCAGCAGCTGCCGTGCAGTCACTTGCTCGTGAATTAAGCACAACTATTAATGATGTAGCATTATCAACAAGGGACATTTGATTGACTGATCTAGGTATGATATATGTGCTGGGTGTCTAAATTAAATATTAAGTGAAATACTTAGCTCTAATTAGAAAACGTAACCTAGCAATGAAAACTTGAAGAAACAAATTGTGGGGGAAGGAGGGGACAGCCTTCAAGCGCGGCAGCAAAGAAAGTAGCGGACATGTGTACAGAGGGTGACATATTAGCAACAAGCACAACTTCGAAATGATTGACGTATCATTAAGGCCATCAGGCTGATTTTACAAATTCTTCTTCAAGAGGGGAGTGAAAAACAAACAAACAAACAAACAAACAAACAAACAAAACCCAACCAACCAAACAAAAAAACCCCAGGCAACAAAACAAACAAACAAACAAAACCAAAACCAAATCAACAATCCCACCAGGAAAGAAAAAGAAAAAAGCGTGGAACCTTGCAGACAAGTTATTTATTTATCAGCGCATGTAACCCAGGAGAAACATAATTAGACGAGGGGGTGGAGGAGAACGAGGGAAGGCATGGGGAAATCTGCCGACGAATTTAACAAACAAGCGAACAAAAAGCAGAGACCATCCAGTTCGGGGTTTCTCTAGGAGATGGAGATGTCAGAGCTCGGTGCCTTCTCCCCCGAGTGTGCCTTCCCAAGGTATACAAGCACACAGTTGCCTCAACTTTCTCCTTTAGTACAAAGTTCCTGGTGCGACGGAAAATTTGAATATTTCATCAGTCTCTTGTAGTGACCCTCATTAGGTGGGCATCCTGCTAAGGCCCTGGCGTTACAAGAAAGCTGCCCAATCAGAGCATTTGCACGCCTTGTTAGCGATGGTTAATGAAGCTTCCCCATGCACTCAAAGAAAGGCCCCCTCGATGTAGATTTACCTTATGTCAACTCGTTACTTCTAATGAATCGCATCAAAATTCTTCCCTGAATGGGGCCGAGGCGCCGGGACCGGGATCCCCTCCCCGCCCGGTGGAGCCCACCCCTGCCACCACCGGCACTTTAGCGGAGCATCTGAAACCGAGGTGACCCGGCTTAGTTTGGCGGCGGGGAGGGGGAGAAGAGGCCGAGGGAGGGGATGGAGCTTGCGGCCGGCAGCGGCAGGGGCACCGCAGTCCGCGAGGCGGGGTGCAGCCCGGCCCCAGCCCCGGCTCCCGGCGAGCGCAGCGACTTGCGGAGGCTTCGCCGCTGGCAGGTAGACATTTGCTCTTCGCCTCTAATTTCCAGGCTTCCCCCGCCCCCCTCCCCCCCCCATCCCTCCGGGCTAGTATTTTAAAATCAATTAGTATTTTCAATTCTTGAGGTGAATTATTCAAACAAATGTTTGGGAGACCCTGAGGGAGAATTTGGCTGCGACAAAAGGTTTGATTAGCTTTATTTCCCCCAAAAGCAACAAAGGCGCAGGGCTGAGAGAACAATCCGCTACATCAGGGCATGTTCAATTAAATGAAAGTCATTAGCTTCGCCGTGAAAGCACTACCTTTAAAATCAGATGGGGCGGGCGGGAAGAGGCGCGGGGGGGTACTCTGATAATTGTGACAGGAGGATTTAACAGCCCCCTCCCCTTATACACACAAAGCCCTCCAAAAAGAAGAAGGAAGAGGAGTGTGTGGGGGGAGAACCCAAAACATCACTTCACCCTTTAGAAATTTCTGCTCAGTCTAAACAATAGGAAGCCCATAATGCAGATTATAACACTCACTGACTCGAATCCATTATCTGCCCTCCACACTGTCTATATATTGATTTCCATATACTTTCTATTGCTCTCAATGACTGAGCAAAGCTCCAGTTAAGAGCCCACGACACACAGGAGCTCCGCTTGAACTACATCTTACCATTACAAGCCGGAGCCGGTTGTAAACACGAAATGCTCCCACTTTCCCAGTGTAGTCGTGAACAAGCACACGACGTCCACCACCACCCCAAAGAGGCGGGCGGCCAGGCAGAGCCGGGGCGCTGCCCTGGGGCCCCTTTCTACAGCAGGGAGCCTGCGGGTCCCCCGCGGAAGCGCGTCGAGGTGCGCGCGCCTGCGTCCGCGGGAGAAGCGGTGGGGTTGGTGCCCAGTGTGTCACCGTCCCGAGAGACACCTGCAGGAAAGGGGGTCTCGGTCCTCCACGGCCCCTCGGGGCGCAAAGCCGGGCGGGCAGAGCTGGGGAGCTGAGCTCCCCGTCCGTGTCCCTCTGCCTGCAGCCCCTCTCCCCAGCCTCGAGCTCTTAAAGAGGGATGACGGTCCTTTCTTTAACTCTGAGACCCAGCAGAGCAGAACTTTTTCAAGATAGTGTCCTCCAGATGGTAAGTGTGATATTTGGATTAAGATCACTTCCTCAACAGGCTCTTCTAGTGTGTGTGAGAGAGACAGAGAGGGAGCGACCTCGGCCGAAAATGGCCATCGGAGAGAGAAAAGTAACCACCAAGAGCACAACCTGATTTTTGGGGAAGTGCTCTCACAGGAAAGGCAGTGGGCGCGGCCCGACGGGGAGCGGGAGGCCGCCGGGACTGAGCCCCAGGAGCGCAGCTGAGGTGCTCCTGACACCTCACAACCTTTCTCTCCTCCAGGCAGAAGGCAAAGTATCGAGAGGGTTAAAGTACGCGGAGAGAAGCAGAAATTTGGAAGCGAGTGTGTTGGGGGGCGGGGGAGTAAAGCGGTAATTCTGCTGCTATGAGGACCCCAAATAATCCACTCGGACTCTGCCTAGATCGAGGAGATCTGGGACAGCGTCTTAAACGGTCACGTCACTCCCTCTCCCTTTACTTTAATGAAGATTGTTAATTTGTTTCGAGGCAATGCACTGGGCCGTAAGTCCTCCGCAGCTAATATGTTACAGTTTAAATACCAGCAGGTGCAAAATCGCTCTTAAGGCTGAAAAAATAATGGCGAAATTCAAGAGCACAAGAAGTTGGCCTTTGTATTGTGATTTATAAAAGGGAAATTGCGCTATACATAGCCAACTATTTACCAAAAAAACCCAACCCCCAAAGCCCTGAAAGTGCTAAATTCTTCTTAATGATGCCGAAGGTGAAGTTGTTTCATATTGGACAAAATGGGCATTATTCTTTGTCATGTAAATTACCCTTCACTTGACCTCAGGTTAGAGAATAATGTTCATTCTTAGTTCACACTAAAACTTATTTAAATCAGAGAGCTCAAGAATCATTTCACAAAATCCGCGCAGTAAAGTGAAGAGGACTTAGGGATCTTTATTTAAAACACATGGATTAAGAACGCGTACTTTAAAAAATATTGCTATTTGCCGCAAAGCTCCAAGATCAGGAGGTTTTTATTTAATAAAGTTACGCTCCTTGGATTTCACGAGAAACGTGTATGCGATTTCTCAGAACAAAATTAAAAGAAAGGAGAAGATATGGATCAAAGGATCTACACATACACAAAAGACCTCCAAGTAACAATTACTGTAATACATATTTTAAAAGAGGAAAAGAAGTTAAAATATATTGAACAACAAAGTAAAACGTAAATGAAGGTTTGATAAAGAAGATGCATCTTGCAGTGCTCTTTCATTCGATAAACATACTTTCGGCGTGGAGTGACAGGATATGTTATTTTGACACAGAATGAAAGCGTTACTGTAGATATAGAGACATAGATACACACGAAGACAGCTGTATACACTCATTTATAAATTAGGGGTACACGTGGAAGGAAATCTGAGCGTCTCTACTTTCCAATGCGAAGCTGAAAAATATCCCATAGGTGAGGCTGTGGGCTGAGGTAGGTTTAATATTGAAGTGCTAGAGATTATTGGAAATCACATAAAAATTGGACACGCACTGACCCATTAGAGGATTTGGCGGCGAGGAGGGAGAGATTTTCCAGAGCTTTTGTCGCTAATGTTTCAATGCTAGGCGCTAACTTTAAGAAAAGTGTCAGTAGAATAACAAATTGAGGGCATGAAAGGCCACGGAGAGAAAGCAAGCAAGGATGCTCTTGACTTCTTAGCAGTTGCTTAGAAAGGATCTCGAGCTTAATATGGAGACTCAATCAGCGGAGAGCACAAAGCTGGGGGAAGGGGGAGAGGGAAGTTGGGCTCAGCACGTGCACTTTGGTCAAGTCGCTTGAGTGAGCACTGGAGGGGAGCTGCGGGCTCCCCGCTGGCTGCACCCCCTGCCCCCGCTCCCACCACCACCACCGGCAGCGGGCACTGACCGCCCGCCTCCGGAGGGAGACCGTGGGGGGCACCGGGGGCTGTGTAACAAGAGGGCCCCTCTTGAGCCTCGGCGGGAACGCAGGGAAGAGCCTCCTGGACAAGAACATATCTGCCGGGCTTCCCCAGCACGGCCGCGTCCAGGCGGCCGCCGAGATGCGTAACCAGATAGAGCGTAATTCGCCCTTCGCCGGATCGCCAGCAGTAGATTTTGTTAAAAGACTCCGTCAGCCAACTCGGTCTCCCCGTGAGAAATAGCTGATTTTAAAGCCCGTCGGTAAAGATTTTAACAGTTTAGCGAATATCACAGATAAGGGAAATCTGGAAGATGTTCCCAGGACACCAAACCTTAATGGGCTCCTTCAGTGGTGAAGGGAGCTCCATTCTGTTCCTGGCGCGTATTATACTGCAGACAGGATTCGATATATACTCTATTTAATCTTGCTCTGTGACAGAGCTGTTTAAGTGTATACCATGCCTACATTCTTTGTATCAAGACCAAAAGGATGCATTGTTGAAAGAAAACTATTCAAAATCTTTCATCTGATAGAAACGATCCAGCAACTGTGAGGCAGCTACCGTACAATGGTTCTGTCTGCATAATAGGTATCTCTTAAAAATACAGCGTGTCATTGCAACAAAAAGTTAAAAGTCTTAAATGTATCCATCTTATATATTGCATGAAGTCTATAATATTCTAACCTCGCCTGCACCCCGCCATTAAATGGTACACGACACTTCAAAATCGAGGGCATTGTGATTGAAATCCCAGTTTCTAGCAGAAAAAGAGGGGAACAAGGTAAGTTAAGCGAAGACCATTACGGGTGTAATGACCTCAGGGTAAATATTCATTAGGAAGAGGAGATTCCTCTTCTAATACCCAGTTTATTTTCTTTGGAAGAAAATATCACGGATCCTTACGTAGTAGAAAGACCCAATATTTAAAAGAAGATTATTGCCAAGTGTGTTGAGTGGAGTTTGGGGGATTTTTTCCAGGCACATTCCTCAAGTGGAATGTAAACGACAAGAATAGGCTGTGAATTATATATATATATATAATTCACCTTTCTCATTTTATTCGGGCAGCTGGAGAAGGTTGTTTCTTGCACAGCCCCCGGTAGAAGGAAACAGAGAACATTTAAGCACTGTGGTGAGCTGCTCTGCCTCTCCCTCTTCACTTGGTAGGTGCACTTAACTGTCGGAAAGGAGACTGCACACAACCTCGAGGACAGTGTACCACCTGAACTACGCTTCTCTCTTTGAACAACAGGAGTGAGATAGGCGCTTTAAAGTATTTGCGAGCAGCCCTCCCGTGACTTAACATAATCAAATAGGAGGTTTGAGCCTTTTCATTTACAGCCACAAGGAATTGTTCCCTCGGAGCCCCGTGTTGATTTGAATTTTGTGTGTGTGTGTTTGGGGCTTTGTTTTCCTAGTAAGACGGAAAGGCAAACAGGGCACTACTCCCTTGAACACAGACAGATAAAGGGAGAGGGGAAGTCAAGTCTTGGAACATCTGGCTGTAGGAGACTGTCCCGTGCTCCTGGACGCGCTGTTGTCCCCGGCGGGATGGCGGACACGGGCTCCGGGGGCTCCTGAGGCTGCCGAGCCCCGACGCCGGCCCAGCCCGCGCCCTCGCCCTGTGCGGCAGCCAACGGGCGCGTCTCCCAGTGTGACCTTCAAGGAGCACATTTCAACTGCTAAACGTCGAGAAAAGAGCTTCTCTCGCTCGCAGGCGCCATATTAATGCCGGGAGCTGGGGCTAGGGCGCGGGGAGGGCGCTTTTGCCGTTGGTCTAGGTTTATACAGTTGTTAATTCAGACTGGAGCTGTCGACGGCCCCATAAAAACAAAAAGTACTTTGTGATTCTTCCCCGCTCCTCATTTCCACTCCCTGCGAGGGGATGCGCTTTGTAATATTGATCCCTGCTCTGGGACCCTATGGATCATCCTCCCTCTCCCCGCCCTGTGGGGAAGGGGTGGGCGGGGAGTGATCCACGGGAGCGCGGGATGCCACCGCGGCCCGGCTCAGGGCCTCAGCACTGCCTTGCTGGGGGCCCCAGGCACACTCGGGCACAGCCTGAGACCGCCCAGCTTCCCCCATCCTGCTGCTTGCTTTCCCAATCCCCTCTTACCTCCACGCACCGCTCGCAAGGCTTCAACACTCTACTTGCAACTGCGAGCAGCAAAAGAACAAAATACAACCCTACCTCCATCTCCCATTTACCCCCGTGTAAAATGATTTCCCAAGCCACGGGTCTGCCCTCTGCTGAGCTCTCTGCTTCTCCAGCTCGTGCTGCTTTAGTCAACGCCCTTGGTTTGTCCTTTCTTTTAATTTTCTTTCTTTCTTTCCTTCCTTCCTTCCTTCCTTCCTTCCTTCCTTCCTTCCTTCCTTCCTTCCTTCCTTCCTTCCTTCCTTCCTTCCTTCCTTCCTTCCTTCCTTCCTTCCTTCCTTCCTTCCTTCCTTCCTTCCTTCCTTCCTTCCTTCCTTCCTTCCTCCCTTCCTCCCTTCCTCCTTCCTCCTCTCCCTCCCTCCCTCCCTCTTTCTCCCTCCCTCCCTCCCTCCCTCCCTCCCTCCCTCCCTTCCTTCCTTCCTTCCTTCCTTCCTTCCTTCCTTCCTTCCTTCCTTCCTTCCTTCCTTCCTTCCTTCCTTCCTTCCTTCCTTCCTTCCTTCCTTCCTTCCTTCCTTCCTCCCTTCCTCCCTTCCTCCTCTCCCTCCCTCCCTCCCTCTTTCTCCCTCCCTCCCTCCCTCCCTCCCTCCCTCCCTCCCTCCCTTCCTTCCTTCCTTCCTTCCTTCCTTCCTTCCTTCCTTCCTTCCTTCCTTCCTTCCTTCCTTCCTTCCTTCCTTCCTTCCTTCCTTCCTTCCTTCCTTCCTCCCTTCCTTCTCTCCTTCCTTCCCTCCCTCCCTCCCCTCCATCCCTTCTTCCCCTCCCTCCCTCCCCTCCATCCCTTCTTCCCTCCCTCCCTTCCTCCCTCCCTCCCTCCCTCCCTCCCTCCCTCCCTCCCTCCCTCCCTCCCTTCCTCCCTTCCTTCCTTCCTTCCTTCCTTCCTTCCTTCCTTCCTTCCTTCCTTCCTTCCTTCCTTCCTTCCTTCCTTCCTTCCTTCCTTCCTTCCTTCCTTCCTTCCTTCCTCCCTTCCTCCCTTCCTTCTCTCCTTCCTTCCCTCCCTCCCTCCCCTCCATCCCTCCTTCCCTCCCTCCCTCCCCTCCATCCCTTCTTCCCTCCCTCCCTCCCTTCCTCCCTCCCTCCCTCCCTCCCTCCCTCCCTTCCTTCCTTCCTTCCTTCCTTCCTTCCTTCCTTCCTTCCTTCCTTCCTTCCTTCCTTCCTTCCTTCCTTCCTTCCTTCCTTCCTTCCTTCCTTCCTTTCTTTCTTTCTTTCTTTCTTTCTTTCTTTCTTTCTTTCTTTCTTTCTTTCTTTCTTTCTTTCTTTCTTTCTTTCTTTCTTTCTTTCTTTCTTTCTTTCTTTCTTTCTTTCTTTCTTTCTTTCTTTCTTTCTTTCTTTCTTTCTTTCTTTCTTTCTTTCTTTCTTTCTTTCTTTCTTTCTTTCTTTCTTTCTTTCTTTCTTTCTTTCTTTCTTTCTTTCTTTCTTTCTTTCTTTCTTTCTTTCTTTCTTTCTTTCTTTCTTTCTTTCTTTCTTTCCTTTCTTTCTTTCTTCTTTCTTTCCTTCTTTCTTTCCTTCTTTCTTTCCTTCTTTCCTTCTTTCCCTGTGGAAAAAAACACAACCGAACTTTTGCAGATGGGCAGAAGTAGATGAAGCAACACTGAGATCGCGGCGGGTGACACTGAGAAGCCGAGCAGAGCCAGTCCTCCCCGGGGCCGTAGGGCCGGTGCCGTCCCAAAAGTTCAAGATTTCGCAACAACGGCAGCCCAGCCCAACTCCACTACACACAAACCTCTCTTGTAATACAGGGCTTTTAATTTCTTTGTCCTGTTTTCCAGTCTGCAGTTCCTGAAGGTCAGATGGAGAGGTGGTGGCTCTGCATCCCCTATAAACAGGTTCTGATACTTAAAAAGCCATTGCTACTTAATATTAACTTACAGGATAATGGCAATGCGCTGAACCTGTTATTCACGAGTGAGCAGCATCTGTCGAATACAATTCTTGTCTTTGCGCCCTGTTTAGCTATAACGTAAATCTATAGGGCGAAGGACGTCCTGCAGGCCGGGGAGGGGACAGCGAGCGGGACGGCTCTGCGGAGACAGAGTTGCAAGTAAAGAGTTGAAACTACAGGAGGACTTCAGAGAGCTGAAGTCAAGAGCCAGGCAGGCCAGGTAGGCTCGGGGATTGGAGGAACTATTCAAGAGCGGCTGGAGGAAATCTTCCAGCGCCGAGTTTGTTCCGGATCTTTTGACATTTTGCTTTAAAACACGATGTAAGCTGTTGAGGTGGAAAAGTACCCCTCCCGCACATTCTCAGCACGAATTCCCATGACTTTAAAAATCATGTATTCTAGGTAGATACAAACCTCTTGCTGTTTACTGAGCATTCAAGAGAAGGCAAGGTCTTCAGTTATCTGTAGCATTTTGAAAGAGCACTAAGAATTCTTGTGTCCCATTTTACAGAGCATCCCACCTATCTTATAACCCCTAATCTTCCTTTGCCTTTTGCCACAAGGCTTTCACACTCCTCAGACGTCCTGAGTGCAGTACTTTTCTTGGTGTGCAATTAAAATTAAATTTATGGCTGTGACACCGGTTGAGGACTTGGAGCAAACATATCCACACCTGCGCACCCACCGGGAGCCGGCCAGACCTTTGGGAGCTGTGCATCCTCTGGGAGTTGAGGCCGCCCCTGCGCAGGGCCAGAGCGGGCAGGGTGGGGATATGGGCAGCCAAGACCCCATGGGACAGGGAAAAAAGCTGGACCATGTTGAAAGTATCAGTTCTCCCTCTTTTTGTTGGTTCATGCGTGGGTCCTGCGCTTTCTGCAAAGCAGAAGCCCTGTGTCATTGTCGAGAGCACAGCTCCATAAAGTAGCTGTATCAAGATCCTTTTATGCAGGATAGTAAATCACGCAAGTGTCTCCATCCATGTACTTGGGTACGGCAGGATCGTGAAGGGGGCAAATTATTACTTGCGTGTGAATTTTCTAGTTAAAGGAGCAAGCCTGGGGGAGGGAAGGGAAGAAAGACGTGCCAGTTTAACCAATAAAATATCTGAAAGTCGTCGAGATTTGATTTTCTGCTTTGCTCTCTTTAAGGTTCATGTGTAGCACCTAGTAGCTCTGTGTGTTTGTTTCGGGGGGTTGGTGTGCCCCTTATTTTAAGAAAGGGTATTGTTGCTAAGGGAGAGACACAAAAGAGGCGGTTTTAATACGCTGTGACTCCCTAAAGCTTTGCGGTTTTACAACTAGCCCGAGCAGCAGTGAAACAAAATTTCTGTGGGAAGTTTCCTTATGTTCAGGAGGGACCAACGAGTCTGTCAACCCGGCCGGGGACGTGCGGACTCCGCTCTGTCGGGGAGCGAAATCCCCAGACCTGTCGGCCCGGCGGGTACTGCCACTGCAGGAGGCCGGCGGGGACAGTGGGTGGGAGGCTGTCAGGGGCCCACGGGGCGCGGAGGGAGCAGACGCCCAGAAGCCCGGGCCAGGTAGTTGTCCATTTCCGGGGCGGCCCCAGGCAACGGTGGGGAGTGCCCTTGGCTTGTGGAGACCTTGTGCCAAGAGCCCGACCAAAGGAAAGGGCGCGACTTTTCTGGATGGTTTCCCGGCCAGGGAGGGAAGGTGCCGTCTCCTCCCCTTCACCCTGCCACCTGCGGCTCCGGGAGGTGTCTGGCGCTGCACAGTCGCTGGCGCAGAACCCCTGGGGCGGCAGCCGGGATTGCAAGGCTGTGCAAGACCTTGTGCTTCCCCTGGCCTGGGCTTTTTGACCCGAAATGCTGCTCAGGGTGAGCTGTTACCGACACTGTCCTCGTAAGCGAAACTGAGGTTTTTGTGAGGTGCAGTCCCCATACATTTTTAACCACAGTGATGACTAAATTAATAGCAGGCCCTAAGGCAGATGTCAAAACGTCTTGAAAATGTTTATCTGTGAATAATTGAGAAGGTGGTAAGACACATTATCTGATTGTATAATGAAATATGTATGAGGAACAGCTGTTTGCAATGGTCACCTCCCGTTGTTTCATTAGCCTAGAGCCTCCTCTTTAAAGAAGCGCTTCCACGGGCGGCCAAGCCATGCCCGCGGAAGCTGTAGCAGGGAACCGGTAACCCGGTGTTGTCCCTAGGCCGGGCCATGGCTCTCCTCATGGTATTTTGCACTAGTGGTTTACTCCAGGGGTGGGGGAGAGGAAGAGTGGATGGGGTCTGAGGACAAGACAAGACGGGTCTCACTGGGTAATCTCAAGCTGAAGAGGATGCTCCGGGAGGAAGGATCCTAGGTGCTTACATCGAAAGCACGGCAAACGGCCATTTATTAAGATTTCATGCCGAGCAGCGACAGTCACCTCGGTTGCTTGGTGTTGACATAAACTTCCAGACATCGAACATATGCTGTTGCACAGCATTGTTTATGTGTGGTACCAGATGTTGCTTTGCATCCTATTGTCTGGAGACAATGTTTAGTTCAAGCTAAAATATCTTTACTTAAACTGCTCAGTTAGCCATTGTGTGAGCATTAGTGAAGTGTCATAGAGAGGTAATGGGAAGTCCGGGGAGGTTAGCTCTCTGAGCGTGGCCAGGAGGTCCCTGGTTCATGGTGGGGTTACAGCCACCACTGTCATCTTTTGTTTTCCCTGCTCAGAGAACCCTTGTCCTTCCTCTTAAAGGATGTGGCCCGCTCTCTTTCCCTTCGGAGCTTTCTCCATCGGTTTCATGAAAGGGCCAGACTGTTTATTTTTCTTGTTTCCCTAAATCGCCCGAAAGAGGAAAGAAAAGCGCGTTTCTGCGTCACCACCACCCTGGTCCGGTCCGGTCCAGGCGGAGCTGAACGACCCCATACCTCTGCCAGGGGTGCTGGCGCCGGGGAAAATCGGCACCGACCGCAGAGTTCACATTCCAACCACGCCAGCGGCTCCTCCCACAAAAATGCCCGCCGCCCTCGCCGGCGGCCCGGCCGAGTCCCTGGGTTCAGGCGACCGGAGAGGGCGGCGGGCAGCACCCCGGCGGGGCGATCCGATCCGATCCGATCCAATCAGCGGCAGCTTCCACCAGCCTCCCGAGGGAAGCGGCTTGAATGGAGCCTTTGCTTCCCTTTTACCCTGCAGCCTGGGTCAGCCGCCGCATCTGATCTGTGGCAAGGCTTTTGCTCCGGGACAGAGAGGGGAAAAAAAAAGCTATAGACATTAATCGGATTTCTCCCCAAACACTTCTGGTATGTTGTTGTTATGCATCTATATGGAGATCATTATTTATAAATGAGCGAGTACGATCAGTCGCAAAGACTTTAAGAGCCCGGATTTGTGTCATTAAGTTGAGGGCGGGGTAGAGTGATTTAGCAGGGAACGGAGGTGCTGGCTGGGGGTCGCCAGTCTCCTTGTCGGGCTGGTTACCAGCCACTCCTCTCCCGAGAGTCGCCAGTCGCTCTGCTTTCCGTTCAGCCATCCGGTCACGCCGGGCGAGAACGCGAGTGAGGCCTCGTCCTCTGCCCCCGTGCCCAGGACTGCTCGGCGGGGCCGGGCCTGGCCGATCTCCACTGCCTCGCTCGGTCTCTGCTCGTCTGGGAGTCAGCGAAGGCCCGGGGTCCGCGGGTCCTGCAGCCGCTAACTCTGTTTTCTTTCACTGCAGTCCTGCTTCGCACAATGGAGGCATATTTTCCTGTAAACGAGGTGCCCTGCTAAGAGTGGAGACTATGTAAGAACATTTACAGCAGCAGTGGTTTTAGAGGTCGAGATAAAACCTACCCCCTCCGCTCCCTGGCGTTTGTAAAGCCACTTCAGGATACAGTTAACATCTCTCTAAACGCCCGAATTAAACAAAAAGCCACATTGTGTATTTCAGCATTGAGAGCAGAGGTTTTGCAATGCGATGCACTCTATAATGTACATGTACTTGTGTTATTTCTAGCATTTTTGCTTGTGCATAATCCCTTATGCCTTTTATTATAATCCTACACATTACAGTTAATCTGTAATGATACTGCTTCAGAGGGACCTGTTGCACACAGTGATGGTAATTTGTAACCTTGGTAACAGTTTTAAATAAAGATTATAACAATGATGTCAACTGTTTTTATTCACTATACCATAAATGGGGTCTCAATATTGCTACGCCTGTAGAGGATAGTTTCAGAAACAGTTAGGAGGTTCCACTGTACTTATAGTGTGAGCTGTCACTTTTCTTCCCCCCCCTTAGTAAACATGATCATGGTTCTAAATAGTATAAAGATTTTCAAACTGCAGAGGACTATGTAAACTTTAATTTTCTGAATGAGGAGGATATTATTAGAGAATTAGGGTTATCAGGATCCAAGTACCCTTACCAAGAACATTTTCGTCTTCCAGAAAAATGGCTCAGAATAAGTGCTACTTAGAAACCCTAATGAATAATGTTAACACTGACTCTACCATTAGCCTTCCACACAAGCTCTCCCCTCTATTAAAGCATACAGAAAATACTCACAACCTGAAAGCAAAATTAAGCGTAATTGCTTTTATTTACCTATTGCTTTTATATAATTAATATTTGTAGCTGCATTTATTAAACAGCATACACTTTGATTATTACCTGCCATATCTATTAATCCATTTTTCTGTATTAACCACACCATCTTTAGCTATGAAAACACATGCATGTCCATACATATATATATATATATATATATATGTATGTATATGTCCTGTTTTGTCTTTGCCAGGATATGTTTCAGCTCTCATTAACAAGAATAATCTTGTGGAAGATTCTACAAACCATGGGTTTTTGGCACACTTATTAATAACCACAGTTGTCAAGAACCAGTTATGCGCAGGTTGCAAATGGAAAAGAAAACATTAGGTGCAAACATATATATGGTAGAATTGAAGAATAACTATTTTTCCTCCTTAAAATAAGAATTTTACAGAGTGAAAGCCTGAGCTATTAAGCTTACTTAAAAGATAGCTTTGTTGCTTTAATTATACTGCAGTTATTTTATAAATATGTCTCAATGGAAGCTTGCCATATTGAATGTCAATGAAGCCTGTAAAGAAAAGACTTACAAAAGCTAATGCCTACCAAATACTAAATTTTAGCGCTCTTATTTATGACCAACTAAATGAACCTATTAACAGAGAAGATTGTCTATTTAGCTAGCATTACAATGTTTATCCATTAAAATTTAAAAGGACAAAAAAAATGACCCCCACCCCACTTCTTTCTTCTTGCTTAGTAAGAAAAGTGTATAAAAAAGATCCTGATAATTTCCTCTTTTTCCAAAGGACAAGATCTATCTGATTCAGAGCTTCAGGTATTTTGCATGTACCGTAACAACTGTATTTGAGGGACTTTTGGTTATGGGGCAGCATAGATTTGCTTTGGGCTGGTGCGGGCCTACAGGATCAAGCCTGGAGGTTGCTGGGCCTGGTCCCATGTCAATAGAGACTTCCCTATCACATCCAGTAGTTTAGATCGAGTCTGGGGTGTGGATAGCAGCTTTCATGCTTAGAATGGAGGAAGGAAGGACTAAAGCATTCATTGGCTTAGGCAGGCTGCTAACCGGAAGTTCCTTTTCTTTCTGTGCTCGTCGCAAAATCAGCGTTTTTATTCACGTGCTGCCTATTTGTTCGAGAATCCCTTTAGAATCTCGCGGCCAAGCATTTCTACTTTTCAAATACCCTTTAAGAAACTGGGGGTTTGCCTCTTTTGAAGACAAATGTATGCATATGTAACACATCTCAGAGTTTCTAGAAAAGCATTCAGCATGTTATTACTCTGTGACATATACTACATTTCACATATGAAAGGTAAGTAACCTCTCTTGCGTTTTTCACTGAACTGCACGCTCCTTTTCGTAAGAGGAGAAGCTTTTGGGGACACTGATATTTGTGACGAGGTAACAAACTGATAGATCTTTTCCCCTTTGTTCTGTCGGACATAGTCCTTACCTTCTTAGCTTGTGAGCATCCTTCCCTGAGACTGTTGTGTCTATTCAAATTGACAGGGAAATTAAAACCAAGACCAAAGCAGCAGCACAACTTCTGGATTGCCGGATGCTGTCAAATGCCTGTTTTACGTCATAGATGACTTAAGTTTTCAAAGAGTAGGAGGGAGGGAGACAGGGAGTAGTTCAAGAAAGTTCAACCCATCGGTTTAACCTTCCTTTCTGATTTCCATTGTTCATTTCTAAACCAGGCTTTACATTTAGTTGAATAAAGGGTTCTGTTCCACTAAAAAGGATCATTTTTTAATTTTGATTTTGCAAGAACAGAGTGAAGACTCACACAAAGGACACTCACTGTATAAACATCCTGCCCAAGAAAGGAAAGTTCACCTTTACTCCACCTACAGGATCTGTAAGTACAAGAAATTTCTTCTCTTGAAATACATTGAAACTCCCAGGCTTTAGGAAGCCATCGTAGTGCTGGTTGTTTATAGCTTTTCTGTGAACATATGGAGAGAAGTTTGACTTAAAAGATTCTGTAATCAGCCTACCTCAGCATGTATGAAATATTTTGAATGAAAGGAGTTCCTGTATGACCCCATTTATGTGATTCGTGTTGCTGCTTTTCATTAATGAAAACAAAACTGATCTGAAATTTGTCCGAGTGTGGCGACTGGGGGTAGCAGTCTCATGGAATCAAAACGATGCAGGCTTTCTCTGATTTTGCAAAGATCAATTAGAACTTGGGAGGAGGCATCTGATGGAAAATTAAACATAAAAGCAGTCAGAGTTTCTGAAATTTTAAGAACTCCTACTGTTCCTTGGAGGTATTTTCTGAGTCAAAGATCTTCACTTCTGTTTATTATCAATGAAGAGTACTGGTTCAGGAGGCTACAAGCAGACGGCTCAGATTAGAATGAGCCTGAAGGAATCTTGATGTTGTCTCTCAAGTATTGTATCATTCACAAGCAGAGCTTTTTCTAGGTCAGTGTGTTTATAAACCAAAATGGAGCTGATCCATAGATCTACAAATCAGCTGGAAAGATATGAGACATCTTGCAGGACTTTCCTTTACTCTAAGATGGCATGCTAGATAGCTACCATGAGAAGTTTTTCAGCAGAAAATCTTTCATTTGCAACATTTCTGCCTACCAACCCCAAAACCTAAACCATGTGGTTGGAGCAGAAAATATGATTAAAGGAGAATGCGATAGTTTTGACAATGAAGTTCAGACAAAAATAAGAGCAGCCCTATGGAAGAAAGGGCAGTGTGATGAATCATTCCTTTGTTCAAACTACAAAGCAGAGTACAACTGCTTGAATAAAAGTGCTTAAACTGTTGCATTCTCAGCAATGCTTTCTCTTTTTCACTTCAAACCATCCATAGTGTATTTTGGCCATATGCAGTATGCGACAGAGCAATTTGGAAAAGATTCATCTATCAAGTTTAGCAACTTTCTGGTGTAACTTCAGAGAGCTTTATTGCTTATTCATGTGGAAGTGAGTACACCCAACTTGTTATGCCTCGTTTTGCTACTTTTGCTGGTTTGCAAGGCTGTTCTGGTAGCTGCAAATGGCTTCTCAAGTGACATTTGCTGACATTCAGTGGTGTATACTTATCAGTATTCTTCACCTCACTTCTATACGTGTAATCTGTTTTATTTTGTTCTTCATAGCAACCTCCTTTTCACTGTCCATACCCTGGAAATGATAAATGGCAAAGTGGCATATATCCCTAGCTGCACTAAAATGTCACTGTGAAAAATCCTTAATGGACTAAGTGTAGCTTTTCAGGTTATAACTTGTCAAGCTACAGAGAAATTCTAGAGTTTCTCCTTAATCCACCATTCTTTGGAACCACACCACTTCAGGCAGAGACTAATTATAAGTTACACCAGTCAGAGCAGGACAAAAATAAATGGACTAGAAACCTTTTGACTCATTTTGTGTTTGCTTTCTGTGCTTGTGCTGTGTTACCTGATTGCCACTGTTTAGGCTAATGCTTAATGTGTCTTTTCAGTTTACATGTATGCTGAGATCTCTATTATTGCTATAGCCTTAAATTTATGATCACCTAATTCTTAGGAAAAAGTGTGTTGTGAGTTCATCAGCTTTCTCCACAAACATTTTCAATGCTTTTTTTGCTGTGTAGTCATAGTATTGTGCTCTGGAGCGGTGTTCACATCTCACTTCATTTCCAAGGCAAAGTTACAGGGAAAAGAAACCACTTCTGCAGGAATAACTGATCCAAATAGCAGGAGGAAAGTTTCTGTACAGAAAGGAAGACTTGTCTGCAAGCTTTTCTCCCCTAGTTAAAACAGTTGGTCTGAAAAAAAACAACCTTGTTTCTTCCCATAGTCCTTATCTTATCCTTAGCCCATACTGCTACAGCAACTACTGTTGTAGTATTACCGTACTTTGTCTGTCTCATAGGTGCAAGCAAAAAATAACTTTTAATGCTTTTGAGATGATTTATTATAATATTTTTAGGCCTTTGCACTGCTATTTATCTGTTCTTGGTGCTCTCCTGAAAGACAGCAGATGCTCTGTGCTTTCACTTACAAGTTTATAGTCTTTCCTGTAACACTGCCACTGGAGGACATACATTTCTCCAATGCACTCTACATTACAATTACTCTATTACTCTATTACTCTACAATACAGTCTACCTGGACTTCAGCAAGGCCTTTGACACCGTCCCCCACAGCAAGCTGGCAGCCTCTGGCTTGGACAGCAGCACTCTGAGCTAGGTTAGGAACTGGCTGGAGGCTGAGCCCAGAGAGTGGTGGTGAATGGTGCCACATCCAGCTGGCAGCCAGTCACTAGTGGTGTCCCCAGGGATCAGCACTGGGCCCCATCCTGTTCAATATCTTTACTGATGATCTGAATGAGGGGATTGAATCCATCATCAGTAAATTTGCTGATGACACCAAGCTGGGGGCAGGAGTTGATCTGTTGAAGGGTAGGAGAGCTCTGCAGAGGGACCTTGACAGGCTGGACAGATGGGCAGAGTCCAAGGGCATGAGATTGAACACATCCAAGTGCCAGGTTCTGCACATTGGCCACAGCAACCCCATGCAGTGCTACAGGCTGGGGTCAAAGTGGCTGGAGAGCAGCCTGGCAGAAAGGGACCTGGGGGTGCTGGTTGATAGCAGGCTGAACATGAGCCAGCAGTGTGCCCAGGTGGCCAAGAAGGCCAATGGCATCCTGGCCTGCATCAGGAACAGTGTGGCCAGCAGGAGCAGGGAAGTCATTGTGCCCCTGTACTCAGCACTGGTTAGGCCACACCTTGAGTCTGGTGTCCAGTTGTGTGCCCCTCAGTTTAGGAAAGATGTTGAGTTGCTGGAGGGTGTCCAGAGAAGGGCAACAAAGCTGGGGAGGGGTTTGGAGCACAGGCCTGTGAGGAGAGGCTGAGGGAGCTGGGGTTGCTTAGCCTGGAGAAGAGGAGGCTCAGGGAGACCTTCTTGCTGTCTCCAACTCCCTGAAGGGAGGTTGTAGCCAGGAGAGGGCTGGTCTCTTCTCCCAGGCAAGCAGCAGCAGAACACGAGGACACAGTCTCAAGCTGTGCCAGAGGAGGTTTAGGCTGGATGTTAGGAAGAAATTCTTCCCAGAAAGAGAGATTTGTCATTGGAATGTGCTGCCCGGGAGGTGGTGGAGTCACCATCACTGGAGGTGTTTAAGAAGAGCCTGGATGAGGCACTTGTTGCCATGGTTTAGTTGATTAGATGGTGTTGGGTGATAGGTTGGTCTTGATGATCTCGATGGTCTTTTCCAACCTGCTCTGCTCTGCTCTATTCTATTCTACTCTACTCTACTCTATTCTATTCTATTCTATTCCCCTCAGAAGTTACACTGAGTTAAATTTACTGTGTTTAGTATCTGTCATAGTGAAAGCCAGGTGAGTATGTTCTGCTACCACTTCACTTGCGCATTTTAGGATCTCTGAAGAGCCTTGGGTCCTCTATTCATTTCAGGACACTTTCTCCTTACTAAGAGGAGAGCAAGTTAGCTGCTGAATGGGCTCAGAAAAGAATTCTGAGATTTAAGCTTGTAATATGCTTTAATTTGTAATTTAAGCTTGCACTGGCCTTCAGAAAGGCAGCTGTCTGCTCCACAGGTACAAGGCCAGTGCAACCTGCAGTTGGCATCAAGTCTTCCTGCAGAAGTTGCCATCTGGCAGGTATTTTGTAGCACGGCATTGCAAGACTTCAGATTCCACATCTATCTATTTTCTTTGACTGTTTATGGTTCTTTCAAATACAACTGTCTTCTGGGTCCCCAAGTGCTACACGGGATGGTTTGCCTTGTGAAAAGGCAGGGAAAGTGGAAAGTGGAAATAAAGTAGCGTCCCTAAGGACTTTTTACCTAAGGTACACTGCTACTTGTGGCTTGTTTCCCTTGGAGGAAATAATTTATCATAGTGCTTGACATACATAAAGATACAACCCCTGCTCTTTGCCAGCATCAAAAAGGAGGAAGTACTTGAAGATCTACAGCCCAAAGTGCACACAGAGATTATAAACTGCTTCAGATTAAGCACATCTAACATTGCTAGGACCAAACTGGATATTATATTGTTATCCTTTTTCATCATCCTTTATATTCTTGCTTGTATATGAAATAGTTCAGTTAAAACCCAGAACACTGAAATAAGAACAACACACATCTTCCCTGCTGAAGTGGTCTGCCTCATAATAAAATTCAAACATTTCTTTCTAAAAAATATTGTAGAAAGGGTCACAGCTACAATAAGGAAAAAAAACCAAACCTCAGTCTGGCCTTTTCAAGGGCTCTCAGCTGGTGCCTAATTTTACTCCATTTTTCTGAGAATAGAGCTAAGGCATCGCCGCAGTCCAGAGCAACTTCCCACCTGAGCATGGGGGCCCATTTCTGGTGCACATTTCAGAGTGTTGCAGCCCCTCTCCTGTGTTCTTGCTAGATTACAGGCTAAAGTGTGGCCAGGTCTCTGCTCTGTTCCTGCTCCCTACACGCATTATAGGTGCAGCTGTCTCTGTGCAAATCTCTGTGTGGATCTGGGCCTGAGTGTTTCTGAAAATCCCACCCACACGGGACAGCCGGAGGTCAAATGGAACATTACATAAGCTATTAACTAAAGCTCGAGCTTATACAAAGTTACCCACAAGAAAGTTACACAGGTTAGTGCTGCTCCAGGGCATCTTTAAATCACAATTCAGCAAGTGATGAAGTTATCTTTGGAGAGCAATCATACCAAGTTGTCAGCCCTATAAGGATAAATTTATGTGTGTTTGACATGTCAGTTGTCTTCTTTGCCACTTCACTGCGGCTATGATATTTCAGCAGGATGTAACCACCGCTATTCCCCTGCATGAGAATCTGCAGAACTTCCCTCTGTAAACATTTCTTACCCTAGGTATTTCAGCATCACAGGGCTGCATCTCTGAATTAATCTACATGTTTGCATAACTCTCACTCACAGGTCACTGCTTGTTTGTTTCATTTTTTTCCCTGTTTTCATCTCAGTTTATGTACCAGAGGGTTCATAGGAGAATCTTCTGTCCACAGAACCCACCACACTTCATTGTTTTTTTTTTTTTTTTTTTTTACTAGCCTTACCTAGTGGTTTTGTTAGCAATCTGTGATGTTTAGGCAACATTTTTGTTGAGATTTCTTTTAGGGTTTGACTAATTTCTTCATATATCCTCCTGGAATATTGTTCTGCAAGGAGGAAAAATTACACGATCTGCCTGAGTCTCAAGTGAACAACTAGAGAATGGGAACTCATGGAGTGAACTCAAGCAAAACAAGTTCCCAGAGAAAGAGGCCTTAATCTTCCTGAAAGCTGAGCACAATGCCAAACTGTATCCTGATTGCAGTTATGCTGGAGACTGAAACCCTCACCTTAGGTTCACAGCTGAGTGTGCAGAGCTGGTGTTGGGTAGACAGAGGCTGGAGAGAGAACAGTCTATGAACCAGTACAAGCCATTAGCCTAAGCAATATGATATTTCTTATACTCTTAACGTTTATTTTGGTAAAAAAAAATATGGAGCTATGTTTACAGATCTGCCACTTTAGCAAATGATATTTTGCATATTCTCTGGAGATGCCACATAGATAGTGCTGCATACTCAGCTGCAAAGGGACCATGTGAATTGAATATGACTCAGCTGCTCTCTGGGGTGGAAATGCAGGCTATTTTAGACTGGCAGTCAGTAAGAAAAGCTGAAGTGGGGCCAGGAAGGGTATTACTGCAGTGTTCTATACTATTAGGAATTTATGCTGATAAATAGTGGAGATCTGCTTCCTCACAGCAAATACATTTTTTAAATTAAACCCCCCTCTTGTTGGTAGCCTATGCCACCAGAATTAATGCACAGCAGGTACTAAGGAAATGCTCTGAACTCTGCAATGCTATCACTTGGGAAAATTTGTGGCCATCCAGAAGGACCTTGACAGGCTGGAGAGGTGGGCACAAGCCAACCTCATGAGCTTCAACAAGAACAAGGGCAGGGTCCTGCATCTGGGTCGAGGCAATCCCAGGCACAAATCCAGGCTGGGCAGGGACTGGCTGGAGAGCAGCCCCGAGGAGAGAGACTTGGGGGTGCTGGTGGACGAGAAGCTCAACATCAGCTTTCAGTGTGCACTTGCAGCCCGGAAGGCCAATCAGATCCTGGGCTGCATCAGGAGAAGTGTGGCCAGCAGGTCAAGGGAGGGGATTCTCCCCCTCTACTCAGCTCTGGTGAGACCCCACCTGGAGTACTGCCTCCAGTTCTGGAGCCCCTATTACAAGAGGGATCTGGAGGTGCTGGAAGGTGTCCAGAGAAGGGCCATGAGGATGAGCAGAGGGCTGGAACACCTCTCCTATGAGGACAGGCTGAAGGAGTTGGGGCTGTTCAGTCTGGAGAAGAGAAGGCTCCGAGGTGACCTAATTGTGGTCTTCCAGTATCAAGAAGTCTGGGGAGGGACTTCTCAGGATCTCAGGTAGTGATGGGACTAGGGGGAATGGAATGAAGCTGGAGGTGGGGAGATTCAGGCTGGAGGTGAGGAGGAAGTTCTTCACCATGAGAGTGGTGAAGCCCCTGGTTGGGGCCCCGTCCCTGGAGGTGTTTAAGCCCAGGCTGGATGAATCTCTGGCCAGGCTGATCTCGTGTGGGGTGTCCCTGCCCAGGGCAGGGGGTTGGAACTAGATGATCCTTGTGGTCCCTTCCAGCCCTGACTGATACTATGATACTATGATACTAGATTTCCTGCTGTCTCCACTGAACATTTTTACTCTTTTCTTTCACTGATCTGATTATTCCCTTTGTCCATATCAACTTACTGCCATCTCCTTTCTCACCCTGGGGACAGAGAGCCGAATGAGACTGAGTAAACCCACCCATGAAACTTCCCAGGCTTTCCTTGCTGCTCCAGCTCTTTCCTGAAGCAACCCCAAGTGCTTTCAGAAGATTTTTCAAAATATGCAAACAATCAAGACAGAGATGTACAGCATGTCATCTCCACAGCATACTCAGGTTCAAATTCCTGACCTGCCATCTCTCTAATTATAGATGACTCTGCCAATTCACCTGATGGTTATCCTAGGGCAAGGCACATTCCACAGCTCCTGCTAGGGATGATCCACTTCGTATTACAGTGTATTCTTCAGAGTCTTTAGCTGAATGTGCATCCTTGCATACTGGGTGGGTGTCTCCACAATTGGATTGTGGAAGTGCACTGCAACTGAGCTGTAGTTCTAATTTGGAACCCCCAGCTGAGCTCCTGAGACAGATCATGCTGTGAAGGACTGGTGGGTTGAAGAGACAAAGGCTGCGAAGCAAAGCACAATAGAAAGGTGAAACGGTTTCCTGAGAATCATGCAATGGGTCAGTGGCAATTTTAGGTCTTCCTAGCGTCAACCACAGCCCATGCTCTCTCTCACATCCTGAGCTGACAGACAGGCTATACTTTCTCCTGCCCATCTTTTCATTAACTAGATTACTTTTGCATGTAGATTAATGCACAGGTGCACAAGCTCAGTAGTTCTGAACCTTACTGCTTACAAGGCATCGTGTACATACATGGTACCATCAGAAACTTTAAGGTAACAGATAACAAGGCTGTCATAGTAAAATGCTGAAAAACCAGACTGTGGTGCACCAGAGCAGCAAGGGGACAAGCAAAATCAAGCACTGTTGAAACTAAGTGTATCAGCTGCTCCGGGCAAGGCAGGAAATATCACTTGTGATCTACAGTTTGGAGAACCTGGCATAAATTTATGCATCTGAGCCCATACAGGTTGTGAAACCAATGCCACAGTTAGGATGCAACGCCTTGCTTAAAACTGAACTTTTCCCTTCAGAAGCTTCCTTATGTCCCTGGGATTCATTGGAAATTTTTATTCTAAGAACATATTTGTTTTTCCCCCTTCTGGTTCTTAAACTACTTAGCAGGAGCAGATTAGACACAACTTGTTGCATTTTATAAATAGCATAACAGTCTACTTTGTATATTTGCCCCCAAAAGCTTTCTGAACCTGAAATTGCCCTTTGAGGCCAGCTGGTCCACGCCCCTGAGGAAGAAGATGCATCAAGGCTGTGGTTAATAATTTCAATTTATAGGTTTTGGGGGAATATAATTTTGCTTCTGAAGAAATGTCTCTATTCACTGCTTGAAAAAAGCAAAGATACTTAAATAAGACTTCACCCCAAAACATATTTAATTTTGTTTGACTAGATCATGTTAATATGTAAATAAAATAATTGTTATTCCAAACATGCTTGGTGAACTTGAATAGCAAAAGTGAAGTTTATATATTTAATCAAATCTATTCAGTAATTCTATTGGAAGATGCAGAAGTGTTTTCCATCAATATTTCCTTGACTTTTGAGTTGAATTTACATTGCCCAAGTTCTCATTCCTGTGGGTCCATTTTCTATCCATATCCAAGCAGCTGGATTTATTTGCATGGATGTTTACAAAAGCTGACAAGGAAAAATAACCCACAAGCTCACATGGGCCACATCTTCTTGCTGGGAGTGCTGTTAGAGATAGCTGATCAAGGAGAGGAAATGTCTCGCAGCTCTTCAATCCATGAGTTGTTAGGTGGCTCATAAGACCAGTTGAAAGTTTGAGAACCATGCAGGATTTTCCCCAGAAAAATTTGGATGCGTTATACAAAGGCAGTCGTTCCTCATTTGTGACCCTCATGCAGCACTGTGTCCTTCCTTCTGCGTGAGATCATGTCTTAAACCTTGTCTAGTTCCTTCAGAAAATTTCAGTAGGGAAAAAAAAATAGCTAAAAAAAGGAATAATTTATAAAAAGCCTCTCCATAGTACTACATTGCTTGAAAACCAGACAGGGATCTGTGAGGTGAGGACTGTTGCTGATTGTTTGCTTTTTTTACAAGGCTGGGGAGAGGCCTTGAGCACAAGCCCTATGAGGAGAGGCTGAGGGAGCTGGGGCTGTTTAGCCTGGAGAAGAGGAGGCTCAGGGGAGACCTCATTGCTCTCTACAACTACCTGAAAGGTGGTTGTAGCCAGGAAGGGGTTGGCCTCTTCTCCCAGGCAACCAGCACCAGAACAAGGGGACACAGTCTCAAGCTGCAACAGGGGAAGCAACAGGGGAAGTTTAGGCTGGAGGTGAGGAGAAAGTTCTTCACGGAGAGAGTGATTCGTCATTGGAATGTGCTGCCCGGGGAGGTGGTTGAGTCACTGTCCCTGGAGGCGTTCAGGAGGGGACTGGATGTGGCGCTTGGTGCCATGGTCTAGTCGTGAGGTTTGTGGTTACAGGTTGGACTTGATGATCTTCGAGGTCTCTTCCAACCTTGGTAATACTGTGATACTGTGATTGCTTGCGGACTGACATTGCACAGGTGTGGGGAAGCAGGATAGCACAGTTACGAACAAGAGCGGGACCTCTAGGGAGCAACGGAAATGCTGAGGGTCACTTGAAGAGACAACGCAGAGGTAGGATATGAAACGAAAGGAGCCAAGAAAGAACAATCAGAAGGACACAGAAGCAGAGCAGGCAATTGCAAAGAGCTGGTAAGACCAAGGGGGAGTTACAGGATCCTTTGAGGCTCTTTGCTGCTGTTACCCCAGCTACATCTTTGCATAATGTTCTGGGAAGATGCCTGAAGGGAATTTGCAGGATGTGGTTTATAATCTTTCTATATATTTATCACTAAATCCTGTACATTTTCTTTAAGCAACTTTTGCCTAGCTACTGCTCAGGGGCCTGGCGACAACCGAGCGGCTGCAGGTGGGCTTCTGCTCTGTCATGTGGCTGGCAGGGAGGAGGTGAAGGCAATGTCCCAGAGTTTAAGTGTATCCTGTTTGCAATTTGCACATCAGGAGTGACCCTGAACTCTTCCACCCCTTGGAAGATTTTCTGTCCTCAGGGAGCATGAGTAAGAATGGAGACCAGGAGGGAGATTTGAAGAAAAGATTCCAATGTGAACACTTGATTATTTACTGGCTGATTTTTTTAAAAGCTTTTGCTAAATTGTGTGGGTTTATTACTTCTAGCAGTAGAAAACCAAATAGGTAAGAAAACACAAAGTCATCTAAGAGTCAAAATGTTGTTACACAATTCCTTAACTTAGCTTGGAAGTCTCAAATCAGATAAGGCTTTTTTTCCCCCCAGTGGCATGGCTCTTGTTAGGTTATTACAGGAACAGGGATTTGATGAATTTTAACAAACTTCCCTTGTAAATGCAACCCAACCTTTGCATCACATTAAAAGATGCTGTAGAACTACTGGTGGAAGAACGTTACTCTTGCTGCAAGATAATGAGCATCAAATAAGCTTATTTAATACAGAAATTCACCTTTCCCAATATATTTCGTGTAGCTTCTCTGCTCTGAGAGCTAAATGAGCAAAGTAACATGGATATATATGTATTTTTTTCCTCCAGGGGAAAGTCTCAGCTGAACACAACTTGTTCTTCCAACCAAGCAGCAAAGCAACAGTATAGAGCCAGAGCTGGTAGCCCTTGTGCTGCAAATCCACATCAGTTCAACTAAGACCAAGCACTTGTGAGTACTAAACTCACTCTAGGGTAGCTGAGAGTAGAATTAGGCCTTTCTAAATGAATCCTTCACAGTCTGAACAACAACAACAACAAAAAGAAGTAGCAGGGTTTAACCTTTAAACTTTTCACTGACCTTTAATCAGTACTTTGGATTATATCTGCCCCGGTTAATCTGACGTTACTTGCAAACATAACTGGCATTCCTGTGTGTGTAAGTATACCTTATACGTTGCAGAACAGGTTAACAATTCAAAAGCTTGGCTCCTGTTCATAGTGTCCTGATCACCTTTTAAAGTGATGTTCATCTTTGCAAATAAATTTTTATGTTTAGCAACAATACAAGCAATGCTTTGTGTCAAAGTCCATTACTTAGGTGATGGACAGATGTAGATTCAACCTCTGGGAGGTGCAAACCCAGACCAAAACAGTAAATATTACAGAAGTTCGGTATTAATGTGGAGCTCTATGAGAGCCAGATCTTTTAATACCTCTTTCCAGCACAGGTGAGTAGAAAATCTTCCACCCACAGCTGACCAGACTATTACTTTTTATTCTTGATTTTTTTCTTTCTTTTACACTATTCATATCACTGCTTTGCATGCACTTTTTCCTCATATACTCTCCCCATAGAGATCCCCACTTTGGTCTATTAAGTCCAAACTATAGGTGCAAGTGACATAAAATGAACCAAAAATTTCTCTTGGACAGCATTTCAGAGCTTTAATAGTCAAAAGAACTTAATTAGCACTAGAAACATTCACTGCTTGATATAAGTAAAACAGTCTAAAATTGGTGATTGGCATTTCCTCTTTTAGTTCACACAATGATTGCAAATTGTCTTGCCATTCACATGGAAATTTGTCTTCTAAGTAACGTCTATCCTTAATGGGAAAATGTCATGGGCAGGGCACAAATTTATGAGAGGATGTATATGTTTAAGAACTAACTGCTGTATCATACTCTATGTTCATCATTTGGATCCATAATTTTCCTGATGGAATGTTACAACAACACAGGGATGTTCACACACCATCCCTTACATTCAAGCTACTCTTCAGGCATGGAAATATTTGGCTTAGAAATAGCCAAAATTTCAAGCAAATAATTTTGCATCGAAATACTGAATTCTGAAAATGACTAATACAACCTAGCACAACAGAAGCAGTCATGCTGAGTCAGTGTGGGAAATGCCATTGCAGCTGTAGGAAAAATAAATGTCTGGGGGTTTGTCTCCCTGTGCAGCTTTACCAAGACTTGACCTTGTAAAGACATTGGTTCTTGTAGGCTTTTAAAGGGAGTTTATGAGCAGAGGGCAGACACTGAATGGTTTTGTGGTATAGCTGGTGCAAAGCATCTGTATTTTATGTTCATTATTAATTTATTGAACAGTTTGGAAAGTGCCATGCATTTTTTAAGCATCTCCTTATCTCTTGCTGTTACAAGAGGACACAGTCTCAGGCTGCACCAGGGGAGGTTTAGGCTGGATGTTAGGAAGAAGTTCTATACAGAGAGAGTGATTGCCCATTGGAATGTGCTGCCCAGGGAGGTGGTGGAGTCACCATCACTGGAGGTGTTCTGGAGGAGACTTGATGGGGTGCTTGGTGCCATGGTTTAGTTGTTTAGGTGGGTTGGATTGGTTGATAGGTTGGACGCGATGATCTTGAAGGTCTCTTCCAACCTGGTCTCTCGTCTCGTCTCGTCTCGTCTCTTCTCTTCTCTTCTCTTCTCTTCTCTTCTCTTCTCTTCTCTTCTCTTCTCTTCTCTTCTCTTCTCTTCTCTTCTCTTCTCTTCTCTTCTCTTCTCTTCTCTTCTCTTCTCTTCTCTTCTCTTCTCTTCTCTTCTCTCCTACATTTTGGAGAATGACTAAATCTCTGGAGAGGGGTCAGGCTTGTGAAAATACTCAGTTGTTGAGAGAGGGTATTCAGTGAATAAATGCATTATTGCACTGAAATCCTTTACAGGATATTCCTGTGGTACTGCTTTAGTTAAGTGTCTAGAACACTAGAGTTTAATAAAATTACTTTAAATTCAAAATGTCTTGAAATGAATGAGATGAGATTGCAAATGTAGTCAAGAATAAAACATATTCCTTACATTACATGGAATTTTTTTGGGGGGGGAGGATATTTTTACAGAACACATTTAGAAAATACTTCCATGTGCCTGAAATCATTAAAATAGATTTCAGTTATCACTGACTTAAACCAGAGCCAGTTCATTTCTTGGTGAATTTGTTCCCTGTATCACAGCGAGCACCAGCTGACATGTTCACTTGTGTATCGCTGGGAGGCCAACTGCTTAAGGCTAAAGTGTTGCTGTGCTGCTCATGTGGGTAATCCTAGTAGCAACAAGAGAATATAGGCGTGGGTAAACTGGAGAATGGTCAGAAGTGAGAAAATAACCTGACTTCCTTCTCATTTCTCAAGATGAGCTGTACGGCTATTTTAGGCAGCCTTTGTGTGCTGGTAGCAGCAACTTCAAAGCCTTGATCCTTTTACCTCCTGTCAGAGGTGCCACAATCATGCTAGCTTTCAAATACGTACTCAGATAGGCACACTCAGAATAGTACTGGGTGCATACTCAAACCTGTTTGATAAGCTGTCCTCTTTATTTCCAAAAGACTGGTACCCAGAAAATAAGTATAAGGATATGCAAGAAGCTACTTTTCTCTGTATGTAGGACCAAAAAATACTTATTCAAGAAATTCAGTATGAATTAGGACCACAGAGCACTCTTCCCAAGGAGCAACCATGTCCATAATGGAAAATATACAGCAGAAATTTTGTATTAAATCTACTTTTACTATATTTATTGTTAAGCTAATTACAGCTTTTAAGTATTAAATTTTAGCATTAAATGTAGTGTTACATTAAAAAATAAAATAAGGCTTTAATCCAGGTAGAAAAGTCCTACCAGTGAGTTATGCTCAAATTTGCTGCTAGGGTTTGTGGCACTTAGAGATGACCAGGAATGGCAGTATTTGGTTTATTAATGAAATGCTACAAGTGTTCAGGTAATAATAGTGCCTGTTAATAGTAACTTTCTCAGAGCAGCATGGTTAATTCACTGATCAAATCACCTGCCCATCCATCTAGGCCATGCATATACTAGAAACAAAATATGATTACGGCCTAATGCAATGCACCTATTCTTAGTGCATGATGGGGTATTGCAAAGGCAGTGAGGGCAAGTGATAGAGCATCCCTTGCAAACATGTTATTTCATGCTCTGTGACACATGTAATGCAACAGGAATGGGACAGAGAAAAGGAATTTGGGTTTTGTGGTGATGAAATTCGGAATCTGATTATGTATCCTGATGATGACAGGGACCTCTGTTGTCACACAGCGGTGATTATGTATTCACCCTATTAATTAATAATTATGGAAGGGTTAATAGAACTTGAAGTTGCACCCTATCTGAAAAGAAAATGAGTACTGACATGTCAAGAACTCAGCTAAAAGTTGTTTTGATTTCTCTCTCTGTAGCGCTGGACAATCTTATTGTTGATCTGTTACCATTTTATTTCCATCAGATGAAACAGTAAGATTGCCAAAGACAGGTTTTTCCGTCCCACAGCATCTTGGAACTGATACCAACTGTGCAAGATGACTGACAAGAGGTAAGACGAGAAACTCACTAAGGTAACTCCAGCACCAGCTAACCAATACCCACCATTCCTGCTCAAACCCTTCTGCTTTCCATTGTTTAATACCACATTCATTGGGAGAAAGAGATCAACAACAGCCCCACTCCTTAAGCAGACAGCTAAGACTCTTATGGGACACATGAACTCATACTCCAGGAGAAATGCCCTGACCCCGTGCAGGTGGGTACACGAGAGTGAAGACCACCGTCACCAAATTTTGTCAGGAAGTAAGACTTTTCATGCTAGCCCAGTCTGGGAAGTGTGGCGTGCATGTAATGGTTTGGAGGCAGACCTACAGGTGATGCAGACATTACTTCTCTCCACTGTGCAGGTGATGGTAGAAAGGAGGTGTGAAAGTATCCTGGAAACTGAGGCTGAAAACTGAGGAGCTTTATCTCTACAGATGACACCAAGCTGGGGACAGAAGTTGATCTGTTATAGGGTAGGAGAGCTCTGCAGAGGGACTTTGACAGGCTGGACAGATGGGCAGAGTCCAAGGGCATAAGACTGAACACATCTAAGTGCCAGGTTCTACACACCGGCCACAACAACACCAGGCAGTGCTACAGGCTGGGGTCAAAGTGGCTGGAGATCAGCCTGGCAGAGAGGGACCTGGGGGTGCTGGTTGATAGTAGGCTGAACATGAGCCAGCAGTGTGCCCAGGTGGCCAAGAAGGCCAATGGCATCCTGGCCTGGATGAGGAATAGTGTGGCCAGCAGGAGGAGGGAAGTCATTCTGCCCTGGACTCAGCATTGGTCAGGCCACACCTTGAGTCCTGTGTCCAGTTGTGTGCCCCTCAGTTTAGGAAAGATGTTGAGATGCTGGAAGGTGTCCAGAGAAGGGCAAGAAAGCTGGGGAGGGGTTTGGAGCACAGCCCTATGAAGAGAGACTGAGGGAACTGGGGTTGCTTAGCCTGGAGAAGAGGAGGCTCAGGGGAGACCTTCTTGCTCTTTACAACTCCCTGAAGGGAGGTTGTAGCCAGGAGAGGGTTGGTCTCTTCTCCCAGGCAAGCAGCACCAGGGGAAGTTTAGGCTGGAGGTGAGGAGAAAGTTCTTCACTGAGAGGCTTGTTAGCCATTGGAATGTGCTGCCCAGGCAGGTGGTGGAGTCACCATCCCTGGAGGTGTTCAAGAGGGGATTGGATGTAGCACTTGGTGCCATGGTTTAGTAGTCATGAGGTCTGTGGTGACAGGTTGGACTTGAGGATCTTTGAGGTCTTTTCCAATGTTGTTGATTCTATGACTCAAGATTCCCAGCATATAGAAAATTTTGTGGGATGTCAACGTGTGGTGGTAGATGGGAAAGTGGAAAAGGCAATTTCTATGATGTGGCTTGTTAATTTTACCATTCTTAAAGCCATTTCCAAGCAGTGAGTCAAATAACACATTTGTTATTTAATCTTCACATTGAAGTATTTTCTTATTTTTATTTTTGCATTCACAAATGTCTTACACCTCCCATGGCTCTGAAACCAGCAGGGATATTTTGTGGAGCAAGATATTCTTCCACCAAATAAACATTCTCCATGAGGAAGAGTGATGGACTGAAGATATTTAGCACAGTGAGCCCATCTGCATAAGTGGGGACAGCATGGAGGAGTGAAGGTTCCGCAATCAACTGTTTCTGTGAAAAGAACCGAATGAGTCAGCTGCGATGTGTTAGAAGTTGTAATGGTGATAATGACCACACCTTGTGGCCACACTTCTCTCCTTCTGCCAAGGACTCTTTTCTATTGGGTGACCTCCCCTTCATGGTAGTTAGGTTATTTCTCCTATTGCAATCCTTTCACACAGAGATTCTTTGTGCCACACAACATCATATTTTTGCCAGAGGGCGTTCATGGTTATTGTTTCTTCAATGCATCTCTAATTAATTTTGCCAAAGCCACCCACCTTCTGCCATCTGTCAGGTGGCACAGAGAAAGAATGTGGCTCCAGACAGCTAGACATTTTGAAGAACAGAAGAACATGTGGTGAGGTGAGAAGTATATGGAGACAAATTCAGATCATCACCTCACAATAGCTTCATTTATATGATAGCTTACGCGTCATAACGGACTATTATATCTACAGTATATAAACTAGGGAGTTTAAAATCTACAGATTAAGAAACTGAGTCAATGTTATGAAGCGAGAGACACTAAAGCCCTTTTTGCTCTAATATATTGATGACAACAGTAATACAGTTCTTGTAGTGGTTGCTGTTGGTTTTTTTAACGAGCAAGCCAGGTCCTTACAGACAATGCCCATAGTTTACACTTCCAAGAACAAATGTGTATTATCTTTAACTGCTTCCACATTTCCATATGCTTGCAGTTATTTATCTTGGCAGTGGAAACAAAAACAAATACCCAACATATAAAGAAAAGGCTTGACCTCTCTTCTAAAGGCCACATCCTCTATTCTTTGCATACTCCAAAGCTAGCTTGCATTCTGATTAACTTGACTGGGAGTTGTGCTCATGTATACATTCATGTAATGTATATATAACCTGGCCTCACGTGGATCCACAGCACTGAACTGTGGGGAGCTTCAGTTTAGCAGAACTTCAACTAATGTCTTCACAACCAAACATGAGCTACCAGAAAATATTTTAAAGTCCATAGAAACTCTCCTTTAAAGTATGCAACCCCTAAATATTTTGGTTTACATTATGGTCTTTCAGTTATGTTTTACTAGACTGTTTCATATTTGCCCCTTTGTTTATTTTGTAAAAGTACACTTGTCTATCTAGCACACATTTTTATGCCAGCCTTGCTTTGCATTTTTACAGTCTGCTAATTAGACCATTTTAACTAATTTGTTTGCATTTTGTATGAGCAAGTTGGGCTTTTGGATTGACTAATGTAATTGCAGCCAGTTTCTGCCAAATACAAATTACTCTTTCTAGTGTGAGCTAGAGAGAAAAGTAAATATTTAATAGCCATCAATACCCTTGCAGCATTTTAGAGTGTGCTTTTCTCCTATGGAAAGTTTAAATAATTTCTTCAGTGCTTGATTGCACTTTAATGTTAAGAAATTATTTTTTAATCTTTTTTTAAATAATAATGAATTAGACATTTTAGTCTCTCCGTAAGGGTTTTATTTCTGTGCACTTTGCAGTTTTAAATTCCAAGCGCTAAGATCTGGTATTTTCACATTTGAGTTTACTTGTGTAGCTTTTCATGTATTGAATACTGTCTCCTGAAACCACTTTCCTGGAATGTACTTGGGGTTTAATGCTTGCAAGCAGATGAAGTCAAGGCTAACAGCAACGTTATATTGTAAGACTTCCGCTTGCTTGATTTATTCTTTTTCATAGGAGCATAGGAGAAGACAGGAACTGGCTGATAAACATCAGCACTGTTGCTATCTGTGTTTTGAATGGCAGATCTTACATTTTTCATCACAGCAGAAGTGGACAAAAAGGCATAGACATAGGTACAGAATACAGAATTAAACGGGTTGGAAAAGACCTTCGAGATCATCAAGTCCAACCTATCACCCAACACCATCTAATCAACTAAACCATGGCAACAAGTGCCTCATCCAGTCTCTTCCTAAACACCTCCAGTGGTGGTGACTCCACCACCTCCCTGGGCAGCACATCCCAATGACAAATCTCTCTTTCTGGGAAGAACTTCTTCCTAACATCTAGCCTAAACATCTCCTGGAACAGCTTGAGACTGTGTCCTCTTGTTCTGGTGCTGCTTGCCTGGGAGAAGAGACCAACCCCCACCTGGCTACAACCTCCCTTCAGGTAGTTGTAGAGAGCAAGAAGGTCTCCCCTGAGCCTCCTCTTCTCCAGGCTAAACAATCCCAGCTCCCTCAGTCTCTCCTCGTAGGGCTTGTGCTCAAGGCCTCTCCCCAGCCTTGTTGCCCTTCTCTGGACACGTTCAAGTGTCTCGATGTCCTTCCTAAACTGAGGGGCCCAGAACTGGACACAGGACTCAAGTGCTGAGTCCAGGGGCAGAATGACTCGCTGCTCCTGCTGGTCACGCTATTCCTGATGCAGGCCACCAAGCTCCCTGATGATGACTGGACAAACCAAAGCTGTTGGATATATGGGGGGGGGGGGGGAAAGAAAGAAAAAGTAACAAAAATTGCTGGCATCAAAAAGGGCAGGCAAGAGAACCAAGGCCTGACATGTGAGAAGAAGCTCCACCACGTGGGAAACTTCGGTCACATGAGAAAGAAATTCCAGTGTGGTGTCCCAATATGTGTTGTTCCACAAGTGGCATCAGTGACAGACAGGAGACAGGATGGCTACTCCATCTGTGCTTTGATCATGCTAACATATCTAAGTACAGTAGCTGCTACCTCTTCTGCAGGAGTCATGAGTGTGGAAAGCAAAATTCAACATAGCTTTCCCAGATAAGGACTCCAGTGCTTGGTGTCCTGCGTTATGCTGTTGTTGACTCTACAGACATCTGCAGCAAGCCTAGGTGAGTCAATCAACTTCCTGCCTGGCACAGAGGTTGTTCGTTCTTCTCCATATGTGCTGGCATCTCTATGATCCCCTAGTTGTCAAGTATTTTGAAAGGAATAGATAGTTTAACAGGTTTCCTTCTAGAGCTATCCAGCCCTTGCCTGCAGTTTACCAGTGAGGCAGATGACCTGGGAGGATTAATTCAGCCTGTCTCACTGCAACCCATTTGGGCAAATCTCCCCATCTTATCAAGAAGTCCAAATCACCTAGCTGACCAGCCCATGGCATATTCAACTCTCACTTCACTTCACTGGGAATAGCAATGCTGTATCTACCCATAAACCAGCTTCATAAAGAAGTTGGCCTGCTTTCCCAGAAATCTTGACTCCAACCTTGCTTACACTAGTGGTGAGACTTCCCCTAGGTTCAGTGAATTTGGTTTATACACAGATTGTACCTGTCTCCGTTTTTAGTGAAAGAGGAACATTACACAGTTATGCTGGCTCTAGTAAGCTAGTATAGAGTGATAGGAGTAGTAAGGAAAGGGTTGAGTCCCTGAAGGAAAGCTGACCAGGAGAAGAGTATGTTGGATGGGAAAGTGGATGGATGAGAAAGTATACACCATGACACGGGGAGGGGGGAAAGTAACAGAGACAGCAAAGGGAAGCAAAAGAGACCTAAGAACTATACCAAGAAATAATGTGGAAAGAAAAAAGCAAGTGGCAAGGAACACTAATTGCATATTTCATTACCTGGAATAGTGTTTGTTATAAACTAGAATAGAAAATACAGTGCTTTATCTTTGCAGGGGATGCAGAGCACTTTTAAGGGATCTGAGCTAAGTAGGATGTTGAGGGGAAAAAAACTTGATTAATATATTTTTTTTTTCTTGAATAGAAGGCAATTGCTTTACCTTTGGCTCTGATGTAGCTCAGGAAACCTACTGTACCAGCTCAGCCTCTCTTCACATCATTAAGGGCAACAAGGCTGGGGAGAGGCCTTGAGCACAAGCCCTATGAGGAGAGGCTGAGGGAGCTGGGGTTGTTTAGCCTGGAGAAGAGGAGGCTCAGGGGTGACCTCATTGCTCTCTACAACTACCTGAAAGGTGGTTGTAGCCAGGAAGGGGTTGGCCTCTTCTCTCTAGCAAGCAGCACCAGAACAAGAGGACACAGTCTCAAGCTGCACCAGGGGAAGTTTAGGCTGGAGGTGAGGAGAAAGTTCTTCACGGAGAGAGTCATTCATCATTGGAATGTGCTGCCCAGGGAGGTGGTGGAGTCACCGTCCCTGGAGGTGTTCAAGAGGGGACTGGATGTGGCACTTGGTGCCATGGTCTAGTCATGAGGTCTGTGGTGACAGGTTGGACTTGATGATCTTTGAGGTCTCTTCCAACCTTAGTGATACTGTGATACTGTGATGTCCTATTTTCAAAAGTCCTCTTTCTTTTTCCTCCCAAGTTTCATTAACATGCTACTTGGGGTATGTGTGTGTGTGTGTGTAAATCAGTGTAAAATTCCACACATGTATGCAGGATGGTTAAATAAGCTCTTGTTCCCTAACTCTCAACCATAACTCTTTTTCCTTTGCTGTTGTGTGGATCAAGCAGCTATAGAGGTTGTGAAGTGAGCACAGTTTATTCCAGACTCATGCCGGAATAATTTATGTTCTTGAGCCCTTGCAGATGTACAGTCACTAGAGAGCTGTCTGCCTACAGGAGTTTTTACACATATATTGTCTAAATCAATGCTCCAAATGCAACACTGAGGATGCAGTGAGTTTGTGTGGATTTGCAGCACTCCCTGGAGGACTCTATGTCTAAAAACCAAGAAACATTTCACAGTTCTCAGTAAGTGAAGGTTGTTATAATTTTCAATGCAGGCAATATTGATGAGGTGTCTCATTTTAATTTCAGTATTATTCCACAATTAATAAGTACTTGGGAATAACTTATTGTAACTGAATGATAAAAGTGAAAATTAATCTTTCTATATTTAACTGTTGCTCTTTGTTTTTTATAATGCAATGCAGAAAACCAGAATATTCATGCATAAACAAAATGTATTTCATATTGAATGACAACTACAGGAGGATCTTGATATTTTATGGTCAGAACAAGTAAAAAGAAGGCATAAAGAAGCAGATGTTTTATTTCTGTGTACAGGATTTTGTGTGTGTTTGTACACCTAGTACGAGTGTCACAGGTTCAGCTCAAAATAGCTAATTCTGCATAAACCTCATTGCTACAACCTGTAAGCCTATGTGGAGATTAAAATTCCTAATTATTGCTCTGAAGTCAGTTGATATAAAGAGCTGACTGAATATGGGGTCAAGATCTTAAATGTATTCCTTAATCAGCAAGATGCTGTTTCCAGGATGGAGTGACTATGAAATGTTTCTGAGAGGCTGGTCGGAATCCATCACTGCAGATGCAGAGCTGCGCACACACTGAGGGCGTGTGTGGCCAGTGTTTACAGAGGCACATGAACAATAAATCATCTAGATAAATAGCCATAGTTAGAGCTATGCAAACAAGAGAGCAAATAAATCAAGGCCTCCTGCTCATGCATAGATACCAAATACTGCATGCCTTCTTTTGTTTTGTTTGTTTACTTAAGCAGGAGACACAAATGTAATAAACAATGACAAAAGCATTCAGTCAGTAAGAATTCTTTTTATTTGGTTTTTAGATTTTATATCAAATCAAATGTGTGAGTAAAAGCTGTTCTTTTAAATTGATATAGTTATGCTGGGGGCATTCAGAAGGAGAAGGCAAGAAATATAATGCCATTGTTTGTCTGTGTGATTGTCTACATGAGCAGAATTTCACCTGAGAAGAGGAAATACAGGGATTACATGTCAAGTGTCTGCTTCCTCGTGTTACCCTGTTCAGCACTGCAACTGGTTCTGAGCTAACAGACTAGTTGTGAATCGGTTATTTCAATATCTGGATAAGTGAAATGCCCTTATTTCATAACAGTTTATTTCTTTTCCAGGAGTTTCTGTAATACAAGCCACTCAAATGTGTGTCCCCTAGTATGCAGGGGAGACTCTCCACACCGTGTTGTACACCTTGGTGCAGAGAAGATTTAGGGAATTCCTGCACACCATCTGGGTAAAAGGAGGCAAAGGTTTGATGTGAAACATAGTTTTCCATTTATGTGCTGCAATTTTAAACACTAGGCAACATTCCATTTCACACTGGCTAGGACTTATTAATGAATCTTTTGCACTAGCTAATCAAGTGCTCCAGGAATACTAATGCATATGTTGATCAATTTACTGTCATTTATAATGAGAACATACGGCTGTGCAAGTGGTCACAAGTGATGGTTTCTTCCTACTTTCAAATGTCACCTACTGTTTAGTGAACAGAACTCCCTACAGGAGAGGATTTCTGATCTTCTGCTGCATGGCACTGAAAGGAACAAATGACTGCCTTGACACTGGAGGTTGTGCACTGGCACGAAGGCTCCCTGAGACCTGCCATGCAGCACCTGCCCTTGCTCATGTAAATGGGAACAATCAGTATTGAGCTTGAGCAAATTCTGACCAAAACTGTGTATTTGTTGTAGGGAAAGTAACCTGTTGGAACCACCTGGTGCCCTGGATAAGACATCTGGAGAAGATGCTCATCTCAAGATGCCTACCACAGCTTCTCTTCCCCTCTTGTCACTGAGGAGAGTTTTTCCTTTTCTTTTTCCCCCTCTGTCATTCTCAGTATGTGCCATCAGCTATGGAGACTGCTAATAAATTTAAATCCGTGTGACTTTGTCAAAACATCCTTTGTGCAACACACTGATTCAAACATGCCTCCGCTCTCAGCAAGTCAGAATAGTTAAACATCATTATTTGGCCAGAAATGGAAAGGCAATAGTAAGATTTTGGGGCCATTATGTGACATCATTTGTGTACAGAAACATTTGGATGAAAGACAATAGGCAGTAACGTGTCACCTGGCTAGGACAACAGGTCTGAACCAAGTGCTGAGGTGAAAACTGGTGGAAAAAAACCTCAGCCAAAACTAAGGGAAATTCAGAGTGAGATTTCAGGGCCCAAAAGGTCCATTGTCAACATTCCTGCCTTTCAACCTAATCCTACAAACTTTGCCTTGTTGCCAGCATCTCTGCCGCTATTGTAGCCTCTCTCCAAGGCACATGGCACCAAGGTAGCCATCAGCAATGAAAGCAACAAATGTAACCAGGTTGTTTACTTGAAACGGCTTTCATTATTAGTGATATAGTTACCCAATGATTCCCAAATCAACCCTGTTGAATCATTGAAAAATTACCACAGTATACAACATATTCTAAGAGCTGAAAAGATATGTTCTGTCATGTAGTTGCAGGTCTGGGATATACAGAAACACAGAAATACAGAAATCAGGTCCAGCCAGCATGGATTTAGGAGGGGCAGGTCCTGCCTCACCAACCTGATCTCCTTCTATGCCCAGGCGACTGCCTGGTGGATGTGGGGCAGGCTGTGGATGTGGTCTGCCTGGACTTCAACAAGGCCTTTGACACCGTCCCCCACAGCGAACTCCTGGCCAAGCTGTCAGCCCATGGCTTAGACAGCAGCACTCTGAGCTGGGTTAGGAACTGGCTGGAGGCTGAGCCCAGAGAGTGGTAGTGAATGGTGCCACATCCAGCTGGCAGCCAGGCACTAGTGGTGTCCCCAGGGGTCAGTGCTGGGCCCCATCCTGTTCAATATCTTCACTGATGATCTGGACGAGGGCATTGAGTCCATCATCAGTAAATTTGCAGATGACACCAAGCTGGGGGCAGGAGTTGATCTGTTGGAGGGTAGGAGAGATCTGCAGAGGGACCTTGCCAGGCTGGACAGATGGGCAGAGTCCAAGAGCATGAGACTCAATGCATCTAAGTGCCAGGTTCTACACATTGGCCACAACAGCCTCATGCAGTGCTACAGGCTGGGGTCAGAGTGGCTGGAGAGCAGCCAGGCAGAGAGTGACCTGGAGGTAGTGGTTGGTAGTAGGCTGAACATGAGCCAGCAGTGTGCCCAGGTGGCCAAGAAGGCCAATGGCATCCTGGCCTGGATGAGGAATAGTGTGGCCAGCAGGAGGAGGGAAGTCATTCTGCCCTGGACTCAGCATTGGTCAGGCCACACCTTGAGTCCTGTGTCCAGTTGTGTGCCCCTCAGTTTAGGAAAGATGTTGAGATGCTGGAAGGTGTCCAGAGAAGGGCAAGAAAGCTGGGGAGGGGTTTGGAGCACAGCCCTATGAAGAGAGACTGAGGAAGCTGGGGTTGCTTAGCCTGGAGAAGAGGAGGCTCAGGGGAGACCTTCTTGCTCTTTACAACTCCCTGAAGGGAGGTTGTAGCCAGGAGAGGGTTGGTCTCTTCTCCCAGGCAAGCAGCACCAGGGGAAGTTTAGGCTGGAGGTGAGGAGAAAGTTCTTCACTGAGAGGCTTGTTAGCCATTGGAATGTGCTGCCCAGGCAGGTGGTGGAGTCACCATCCCTGGAGGTGTTCAAGAGGGGATTGGATGTAGCACTTGGTGCCATGGTTTAGTAGTCATGAGGTCTGTGGTGACAGGTTGGACTTGATGATCTTTGAGGTCTTTTCCAACGTTGTTGATTCTATGACCTTCTTGCTCTCTACAACTCCCTGAAGGGAGGCTGTAGACAGGTGGGGGTTGGTCTCTTCTCCCAAGCAAGCAGCACCAGAACAAGAGGACACAGTCTCAAGCTGTGCCGGGGGAGATTTAGGCTAGATGTTAGGAAGAAGTTCTTCCCAGAAGAGAGATTTGTCATTGGAATGTGCTGCCCAGGGAGGTGGTGGAGTCACCATCACTGGAGGTGTTTAGGAAGAGACTGGATAGGGTGCTTGGTGCCATGGTTTAGTTGATTAGATGGTACTGGGTGATAGGCTGGTCTTGATGATCTCAACGGTCTTTTCCAACCTGGTTAAATCTATTCTATTATATTCTATTGGACCTTTCATCTCCACAAATAAGAGCTGGAAGATTTGACTGTGAATCACATCAGTCAGTGAAAATTTCCCCAGTAACTTCAGATGGGACCAAATCCTGTCAAGGACTTGCTTTTTGTCAGATCTTAGTAGCAGTGGAAATTTGGTGTGAGTCCTTGTATTCTGTATGGGCTTTAAAATACCCAGTTAATAGTCTATATCTTCTTAGATATAGGCACAACATTTACACAAAAATGGCACACAGGAAATGATGTTTTAAGATATTTGAAAACATAGATTATAGCTCTGGGATTATTAGTCTTTTCCTCTGAAGCTGAGCACGGCTGTTCAATGACTGAGGATGAAAAGTAAAAGCTCTGAGGTACAACAAACCTCTGTTGCAAAAGCCACTAAAGATACTAACTGCTTAGCTGGATCACATCATCTCTGGAGTCAAAAGATAATTATGTAAGCATCTGTCACTGGGGGTTGAGAGATTCTATCTTCCATCTCTCCCCTCCTCTCCCTGTGTAGGCTGAGGGGAGGAAGCAAGGTGTTACCAATTACTGTCAATGAGTAAAAAGAAAAGTATCACTCTACAGGTATCTATTTAGTATTCCAGTTAACTTACCAGTGTGGGAGGCAATGATGCAATCTGGAATATTTAATGTAAGTGTGACACACACACACACACACACACCAAATTGTTGGCATCTATTTATTAGCCTGCTTTGCTCACCTGACTGGATTCAGAGTTAGAGAAGGTTAAATCCCATGGCACAGTGCTCTTGCAGACCGTTTCCTTTATTTATAGCACATTTCACACTTGGCTACCTTATCTCCATTGGCAGAATTCCTACTTGCCCACAACAAGCCATCTCAGGCATATCAACAAGACCTGAGAAAAGAGTATTTTTGCAGCTTTGTTCTCAGGCAGGTGTCTAGGTGGTACTCTGCATGGTGATTTCTCCATTATAGTTTCCAGCCGACTTTCACTCTTTGATATGTTTCAGAAGCCACTTGCAATCAAAATCAACCACCATAATTTCTTGTGCAATCCATGTTTGCCTGTGCATTTTAGAAGCAAATGCTGGAGTTCCTTCTGCATAAAGCCCCCATTTTATGTGCTTTAGTCATCTCCACTCTCTCTAGTGTTAATGTACCTGTATGACAATAAGTTTTTTAAATTATCTAGAGATCTTGGCTGTCATTCCAATACCTCTTGGTGCTGTCTTCACATTAAAACAGCTAAGACAGTTTTGGTGTGACTCTACATTGAGGCTTTTCAATACAAGATTCTTTCCATGCTCCAGCCCCGTGCTCATAATGCACACAAGCAAACTTGGAATCAAAGCTGCATATTTGAGCCACGAGCAGGGAGCAAGTCATGATGAGATTATGCAGCCCAAAACATTCATGCAGTGACTGTCAGGGAGTCTTAGGAATATAAGACTTAAAAATTTTGTTTGCTTATTTATTTTTAATGTTGTTGTCAGTGGTACCATCAGCTTGAAACAGCTATATCCACAGATCAACAGATCCACAGATCAAGCCTCTGCCCTGTTGCTCTGCCTCACTCTTGTGAAATGTTGACCACTGTGGAGTCTACTGAATATTTTTTACCAAGTATGTTTTGAGCCAAGTTGGCAGACCATCAACTCTTACTCCCTAAGAAATCTTTGAAGATAGGAGGCACAATGCTGAGAAAGCCTCTGCTCGTGAGCAATATCATAAGAAAGCTTTGTAAATAATTATTAAAAAATGGAGGCAATGGCAAAAAAAAATGTGCTGTCTGTGTCCAGCCAGACCACTAAAGCCCTTATTTCATCATTACAATTTAGAATTTATTTTACAGATGGGTTCATTCTCATTTATTCCAGTTTAGATACTAGACGGATATTTCAGGCTGGGGTCAGAGTGGCTGGAGAGCGGCCAGGCAGAGAGGGACCTGGAGGTAGTGGTTGGTAGTAGGCTGAATGTGAGCCAGCAGTGTGCCCAGGTGGCCAAGAAGGCCAATGGCATCCTGGCCTGGATGAGGAATAGTGTGGCCAGCAGGAGGAGGGAAGTCATTCTGCCCTGGACTCAGCATTGGTCAGGCCACACCTTGAGTCCTGTGTCCAGTTCTGGGCCCCTCAGTTCAGGAAGGAGGTTGACTTGCTGGAGCGTGTCCAGAGAAGGGTGACAAAGCTGGTGAGGGGTTTGGAACATAAACCCTATGAGGAGAGACTGAGGGAGCTGGGGTTGCTTAGCCTGGAGAAGAGAGGAGACTCAGGGGTGACCTTATTGCTCTCTACAACTACCTGAAGGGAGGTTGTAGCCAGGCAGAGATTGGTCTCTTCTCCCAGGCAGCCAGCACCAGAACAAGAGGACACAGTCTCAGGCTGCACCAGGGGAAGTTTAGGCTGGATGTTAGGAAGAAGTTCTATACAGAGAGAGTGATTGCCCATTAGAATGGGCTGCCTGTGGAGGTGGTGGAGTCACCATCATTGGAGGTGTTCAGGAGGAGACTTGATGGGGTGCTTGGTGCCATGGTTTAGTTGTTTAGGTGGGTTGGGTTGGTTGATGGGTTGGACGCGATGATCTTGAAGGTCTCTTCCAACCTGGTCTATTCTATTCTATTCTATTCTATTCTATTCTATTCTATTCTATTCTATTCCATTCCATTCCATTCCATTCCATTCCATTCCATTCCATTCCATTCCATTCCATTCCATGGTATACTCAGACATTTTCTTTTAACCTGAAGCAAAACTCTGGCCTCTTTCCATGGGAATTACTGTAATACTGAAACGTAGGTGTGGGACTGTGGAATCAGGGAGGTTGCATCACGTGAAGCAGAAACAACACAACAGGCAATCAGGCCCCTGACTACATGAAAGTTTACTAGAGAACCTATCTGTTACTTAATGTGCTAAACTGTGAAACTTAGGAATGGAGTAAGAACAGAGTAATAATGAAATAAAACTCTTCTACTTACAATTAATGTGATATACTTTTTAGTGGAAAGAAAAAAAGTGAAGTTTGGTGTTTCCAGTAGTCCTAGTTCTCTGCTCACTCTGCATGACCTAGATTTGAAATCGTGGAAGTGCAGACTGTCTTCTAGAGCAGCCAGTGTAGAGCTCATACAATGGGGGTATTTCATACACTGGTGTTAGGTACAATGCAATTTTTTATTACACTGCTTGTTTCACTACTCTTGGGGCATACAGTGGTCAATAAAAATACCACCCCTCAAACAACAAACAAACAAACAAACAAACAAACAAACAAACAAACAAACAAAAATCAAAACCAAACCAAACAATCTTTCCAGTTTTCTGAGTGTCTTCATGGTCAGTATAACTAATTTTAAGCAAAAGCTGTTTTATCACCTCAGTTAGCTTGTTTACATATAACAGGCACTGCTGAGTAGTACATCTGGTTAATGATTATCTTTTACATATTGATATTAGTACCTGAAGTGGGAACATCTCATTTCCTGAATATGATTACCATTTTGAAATCTTATGCACAGGGGAAAAAAACCAATTCTATAAATTAAACAAGAAGTTCTGAGAACTTATATCCCCCAGTTCACATCCAGATACTAATGCATCTCATTTACTTTGTTGCTATTCCCTCGAGTTATCTGTGTCATGCAGACCAGTCTTGCATGTCGTGTTAACCATCCACTGAAAAAAGCTAGAAGTGTACTTGTAACAGTGCCCTAAGCTAGCATACAAGGTAGGTAGAAGAACATAAAAAATTCATCACTGTTACATTTCAAGTTGCTGGGATATTTTAATTCCAATAGGACAGGACCCATGTCAGCTAAAGATGGAGCTATAATTAAACTGATATGGCATTCACAATTGCCTCAGAACCCGCTGTAGTTGTCATATGTTTCTTTTCCCCATCTTTAAACTATATGGAAATCAATTATCTCAACAAACCAGCTGTAAGGACTGTATGCCAACCACTTACACTTGAAGTGAATAAATTATTTGAAATTCATTATTGATGTGAACAACTCTCCAAGATTTAAAGCACCAGTCCATTTTCTGTGCTGAGATTCACATGGAATTTCAACAAGTTCAGCATTATCCTCCGTCATAAATTCATACAGCAAACTGTTATGCAAATAGCTAGAGTTCAGGGATGGGAGAGCTCTGCACAGAAAATTATGCTTCAGACGACAGAGTGCCCATGAGTTAATGGTTCTTTACATTTAGTGACAAATTTGTTCCTGATTTACCCCAGAGTGACAGACACAGGGTAAAAGGGGGACATTGGAGACTGAAAATACCATTTGTGTGTCAAGGATGTTAGCAACCTGGAGTGGTGATAGGCACTGGTGTCTACAGGATATGAAATTGAGTTGATGTGATGTCATTTTGGCTCTGCTGTAACCTGGTTATCTCTTGCCAAGAATTCATGTATGATTAGTCAGCTCGGAGAGGACAGCAAGCCTTATCAGGCACACTTCCTGACATTCCTGTCAACTTAAGAAATGTGGTTAAGGAATTTAAGATGAGGTGTCACATCTTCATATCAAATCCCATTGAGTCACCACCTACAAGTTTGAAGACTCCTTCTAAAAATATTAATGAAAAGGAGAAATGAAGTTTGTGCTGGATTTGACCTTGTGATGCATTTAGCGTGCTGCATCCCTCCAAGTGCGCGTCTTTCCTAGGCATGCCTTGCCTTTGTACGCGTGGGGAAGAATTGTTACGCAGACTGTGGAAACACAATGTTTGTAAATACTAATGCAAAGCCATGTTATGAATGATCTGACTTGTAGTCTGTGGAATTAGGCAACCTTCCATGTGCCTGAGCAATTTTAAAAGAAGATCCTTGTGCAAAACGCTGGCAACCCCATATATTTAACAAGGACTCTATTTGGAACGGTTAATAGACAGATGACAATACTAAGCATAACAATATTTTTCATCTCTTCAAAGGAAAAGCTTGTACAATGCAATAGTCACACTGTATACAGAGTCAAGTTTCTTTTTGAATGCAGGTTAGCAGCATGTTACTTTTATGCCACCACGTTTGTCCAGCTACACAATTTGTACTAATAAAAGCAGTTGCATTCTCTTCTGTGCACTGGGGCTCAAAGTTAACATTCACTGCTAGGCTGAAAAGATTCCTTATATGCTGCAGACCAAAACAGGGCATAAACAAGGCACACTGAAGGGTCTGTCTATAGAGTACCATCTGGAAGACCGAACATGCATAAGTACTCGGTTTTGCAGCCATTGCCAAGTTATTCTTCCAAGTATTTCAGGGCCTAACAAGCTCCAAAGAATCTTCTCAGGCAGTGTACAACTACTTCATGGCCCTTACAGGGAAGCTTTCATGGTTCCAAGTCCTGATGTGTAAGATATATATTCCTTCACAAGGTATATATTCCTTCAGCAACAGTTTTTATAGTTAACAGTTAAAAGCATATCTTTATTGAATAAACAAGCCCTGGAAAAATAATTCTGCGTAGCAGAAACATTCATGACTCCTTCATACAGAGATGGCTCTGATGCAAGGCAGGTGCAGAAGACGTGGACTTACGAAGCACATCTGAGAACAGCCAGAACACTGTCACCACTGGAAGAGCCTTGTTAAAATGAACATAAAGCTACAATTACATGATAACATTTTCTCTTTCCATTTCTGCTGCAATAAACATCTTTTTACACTTTGTCTGATTGATTTTGTTGTTTTCAGCTTTCACAAATAATCACTATTTGATCGATTAGTGCAACAAGGGCTTTTCACTCTACCAGAATGGGTTTGTGATGCCTGAGCATGTGTCCCCTAAATTCTTACTGTGAAATTTAAATGCATTGCTTGCCTAATAGGATGCAATCAGGATGAACCAGTGGGAATGCTGTTAACAAAGCAAATGACTTGGACCTTTAACTCTGCCACTTTTCTCATGATATTGAAATGCTGAAGAAAGAGCACCAGTGACCTGTATATTAAGCAAGCTAAGCCTATGAAGTTTAGGACTCATGTCCTGTGCTTGCCCTGAAGAACTGTCCAGCAGCCAGAAGAATTTCCCTCCATTGAATAGATGTCAAGTTGTAGATCTTTTCCTGCACAAGCACAAAGCTAGACAGCATCTTCTTTACCAAACTCTCATGACTATTTCAGAGTAGACAAAAATGAATATAAAAGAAAAGAAAGAATGAATATAAAAGTCAATACAAAAGAAAAGAAAGTTTAACACTCCAGTTGTCTCAAACTGGGTTTTAGAACATTCAGTGATTCAAAGAGAAAACATTTATTGCTAGTGTGAAGCCTTCAGTCTGAAACCATGTAGAATTTTATCTAATTGACTATAAAGATTATGAATCAACTCCTGGAAGTCTTACCATGTTGAACTATAATTTAATTGTGTAGATCTCTCAGTCTATTAGCAAGCATGCAGAAGAGAGCAGGCAGAAGAGAGCTTGTGGTGGAGTAGGAAGGTTCCCCCCACACACAAAAAGAATCCACAGCTAGACTAGAGCATCATTTCCAAATTCTTCAAGCTAGATAGGTCCAAGCATACTGCTAGACCTCTCACGCTTGGATCTGACAGATGTGTTTATTTTAGATGAAGCAACTTGATTTTTCTGGGGATAGAAGTCTACTTTTTTTCACAAGTAATATTGTCTTTTAAAGTGCTACTCAACTACAAGCAACCTCTACAGCCCTTTGTCACCTACAACACCAATATTTCTATCAAAGAAATGGATGTGCACAAGACAACTAACTGCCGATGCCATGCAGTCCCATGGGCCCTGGGACAAGGTCGGCAAACAAGAGCTTCCTCCTTTGTCTTACCTGTACGACCCTAAGCATGGTTATGCCATCTACAGTAGTCAAGGAACACTATCCCACATACATCTCAAAACCAGCCAGTACTCTAAAATAACCCTCTGTTAAGGTTAGCCAATGCCCAGCTGTGGATATGTGCTCTGTGGATGTAACTCCCACGTTTTCATGTCTAATGAAGCAATTAAACCAACAATACATTACAATACATTACATTACAATACAATACAATACAATACAATACAATACAATACAATACACCAGGTTGGAAGAGACCTTCAAGATCATCGCGTCCAACCCATCAACCAATCCAACCCACCTAATCAACTAAACCATGCAGCCAAGCACCCCATCAAGTCTCCTCCTGAACACCTCCAATGAAGGTGACTCCACCACCTCCACAGGTAGCCCATTCCAATGGGCAATCACTCTCTCCGTGTAGAACTTCTTCCTAACATCCAGCCTAAACTTCCCCTGGTGCAGCTTGAGACTGTGTCCTCTTGTTCTGATGCTGGCTGCCTGGGAGAAGAGGCCAACCTCTGCCTGGCTACAACCTCCCTTCAGGTAGTTGCAGAGAGCAATAAGGTCACCCCTGAGTCTCCTCTTCTCCAGGCTAAGCAACCCCAGCTCCCTCAGCCTTTCCTCATAGGGCTTGTGTTCCAAACCCCTCCCCAACTTTGTTGCCCTCCTCTGGACACGGTCCAGCAAGACAACATCCTTCCTAAACTGAGGGGCCCAGAATAAATAATTAGCTGGTAAATAATGGAGATAATGGTAAATAATCTCTTGCTCAAATTGTCCCACAGAGTGTAGGAAGGGAGAGAAATTGTTTATGAGAAAGCAAAATAAATAAATAAATATTATAGGACAGTGATTAAGACATGGAAAGTGGTGAATATGTGAGATGGAAGTTCATGGTAGTGGATCTTCTCTTCAGGATAAGATTCAGTTCACCTAAACCTTGTTGCTTAAGCATTTTAAACTGTGCGTTGCCCAGGATGCCACCACAGTCAAGTAAGTGAGACAGTCACCCTCAAAGGGCAAAGCACCTCCTCGAAAGGGAATTGTGCAAGACCAGAGGAAGAGATTCTGTCCCAGGGATGACTATTTCTCTCTTTCAACAGTGGAGCATGTTGAAAGGTGTTAGGGTAAGTTACTACCCTCTGATTTCTTGCTCTAAGATTTTAAGGGTGATGTTTGTGTCTGTACATCTGGCTTGCACTTATCTCTTGTTTTTAAAGTGAAATCATTAGCATGGAAAGAAACTCTCTTAACACTTTTATTTTTCAAAGTACATTTATAGGATAAAGGAAGAGGTGATGATCTGTGCATAGTGCAAGGCCCAGTCTGCGGTGCTTAGCTTTGCAGGAGACCACATTAGGAGCTTATATAGACCATAGGCTTAATTTAATTGAGGTCAATGAAAGTTTTGCTACAGATTTCAGTGAAAAGAAGCTCAGGCCCCGACACAGTAGCTGCTCAAGCCCTTGTCCTTGTCTTAAGAGAAGAGAGAATTTCCTTGCAGCACTTCTGACCTTGGCCTCTTTTTAAAATTTATTTGCCTTCGTTTTGTTTTCTAATTCACCCCCAAATTTAGTCTTCATCTTCTGCCACAAAGCCCAGTGACTAGTTATGCACTTTATTATGTCTTCAAACAGCATTCACATTCCAACAGTAAACAAACAAACAAAGAGGGAACATATAAATAACAAATAAATAAACAGGCCATACCAATCTTGATCTGAAACTGGAGTAAGTCATCAGAGCCTAATTCTACTCAGTGGGGAGTATCATGATAAAAAAAGAGTCCCTGCTCCAACTATCTTTTTGTTGACAGTCAGGGACAAAGAAAATGATTTAACCTGATTTCCAGCACCCTCGCTCTTCACGGTAATGGGTCAAATATGAATGCTTGTGTTTTATTTCACTGAGCTGAGATTAGAACAAAGTGCCAGGAGAGGGGGCCTTCTACATAAGACAGATGAAAACTGAGCAAGCTGGAGAAAGAATGAAAACAAATAGAAAGTTTATGCACATAGAGAGGGAGCAATTGAAATGAAATTCTAAAATATGCACGTAGCACCTATTTGTGGCAGGGACACGAGCTGGAATATGATGTCCTAAATACGCAGATCTCTCCTTACCACAATTATTTTAATCATCATTTATCCCTTTTGAAATGGGTGGGGGTGCCACACATTTTTCTCTAAGAAGAAAAATTACTTACTCTACATTTTAGGGTCATAAAATGGCTCGTAAATCCCTGTAATTAAAGAGAGGGCTTTGTAGAGTCCGAAGGCTTTGTCACTGTAGCTCCAGCTCTTTTCTCTAGCAGCTGTTAGCCAGAGCTTTTGCAAAAAAGATATTTGTTCTTTAGAGACAGGAAAAGGACCTCAGGGTTCTGGCCAGGTCTTTCTATGCTGTTATCCATTCTTGACTCTTGATTTTCCTGAGCAATGTCCTTCAAGGGTGTTTGTGCCAAACCCATCCCCTCCAGGAAGGTCATCATTGCGCGTGTGTCCTGTAAAGCACACTAGTTTCTCTTGCACACAGTCTAGTTCTGCTATTTTTTGCTGCCCCCTTGACAATGTGTCATCTTTAAAATGTCATTGCGTTAACCTTTTGATATGTTTGGGGTTCTAGTGTCAACTGCAGGCGCCTCCAGAAGGATGTGCATTTGATTGGCAAAGACAGGATGATTGACACTAGGCTAGTATTCTGTCAAGCTCAAGTGTATCATTGCGTGGCAAAGCTGCTCTGCTCAATGCCACCCATTCCCGGTATATATGCCATGGTGGTGCATTTCAGGCCACTGTCAAAGACAGCTAACAACTGGGATTGGTGAGGCACAATAAAAAGTCAAGCTGCCATTAATCAGTGACCAAAATGGCTATAGTTAATAAAAAAAAAAGGTAAAAAAGCAGTGCAAGTCTGTCTGTCTACCTGTACATTTTTACATCCATGCACACTCTCAAAGAGCTGATTGTCTGGTACAAAAACATAAGCTCTGAATAATTAATATGAAAGGCCTAGTTCTCCAGTCTTTACTTCACTACCTGGGAAGTTAATGGGAGTATTCCTAGATACCAGGCCTGCAGATTAAATCAAATATTCAGCAAGTCTGATTCAGATACCTGCAAAGTTTTAAAATCTTCCATCTTGTCAATCTTACACTTCACTTTTAGCTTTGAAACTGAAGATATGCCTGAGAATAATTAAGAACGAGTTCAAAGAGGAGGCTAATTATTTAAGTAATTTGTCATTTAAAGTTAACAATGTGGTCTTATATATTGGCCTAAAATCCTATGTGAAATTTTGGTACTATTCAAAGAAGTCATTCCATCACCTCAAGTGAGAGGATTCATTTGCATTCACTGATCATCTTGTTACACTTGGTGGTAGTCCTTCCTGCAACTGATAGGTTGGACTTGATGATCTCACAGGTCTTTCCCACCCTGGTTAAGTCTGTTCTGTTCCGTTCCATTCCATTCCATTCCATTCCATTCCATTCCATTCCATTCCATTCCATTCCATTCTATTCTATTCTATTCTATTCTATTCTATTCTATTCTATTCTATTCTATTCTATTCTATTCTATTCTATTCTATTCCTCTTAATCCCTTGGGTGGCAGGAACTGACATTGAAAATAGAGTGCTTCTCAGTTGCATCTGACAGCCAGTGAGACAGTGTTTCCCTTCTGAATACGTGAACTGAGAGTGAAAAATCTGTGGATTCCAAATCTTGAGCCTTGTAGCTCAATGTATTTTTAGGACATGTGAGTTTTCAGATGCGAAGGGTGTGGTGGTTTTAGGCTATGCCTTTAGAATTTAGCTGCAGATTTTGAGCAGAAAAGTAGAAAAAATATAAATAAATCACTATTGGGTGTAAAAAGGAAAACAAAATATTATTCTAAATAAATACCTGGGATAAGAAAAGCTGTATCATAACAATTCTTCTCATTCCATTTCCTTTTATCTTCTCTTCTGATCTTGGCTGTTTCTGCTTCTCTCTGTGCATCACAGACAGAAGGTTTCTCTCTGCTTCTAACACTGCCTGGGTTGTTGTTGGTGTGGGTTGGGGGTTTTTTTGTGTGTGTTTTTTTCCCCCTTCCTTCAGGAAAAAGGTGTTTCATGAAACTTTCAATGTGAATATATTGATTTCTGGTGAAAATGTTGTCAGGATACCTTAGTTGAGTTAACAGTGAAGGCGACAGTGACATATAGAATAGAACAGAAATAGACTAGACTAGACTAGAAAGAATAGAATAGAATAGAATAGAATAGAATAGAATAGAATAGAATAGAATAGAATAGAATAGAATAGAATAGAATAGAATAGAATAGAATAGAATTAACCAGGTTGGAAAAGATCTTTGAGATCATCAAGTCCAACCTATCACTCAACACCATCTGATCAACTAAACCATGGCACCAAGTGCCTCATCCAGTCTCTTCTTAAACACTTCCAGTGATGATGACTCCACCACCTTCCTGGGCAGCACATTCCCATGGCCAAGCTCTCTTTCTGGGAAGAACTTCTCCCTAACATCTAGCCTAAACCTCCCCTGGCACAACTTGAGACTGTGTCCTCTTGTTCTGGTGCTGCTTGCCTGGGAGAAGAGACCAACCCCCACCTGGCTACAACCTCCCTTCAGGGAGGTGGAGACAGCAAGAAGGTCTCACCTGAGTCTCCTCTTCTGCAGGCTAAGCAACCCCAGCTCCCTCAGCCTCTCCTCACAGGGCTTTGCTCCAAACCCCTCCCCAGCTTTCTTGCCCTTCTCTGGACACCTTCCAGCATCTCAACATCTTTCCTAAACTGAGGGGCCCACAACTGGACACAGGACTCAAGGTGTGGCCTAACCACAACTGAGTCCAGGGCAGAATGACTTCCCTGCTCCTGCTGGCCACACTGTTCCTGATGCAGGCCAGGATGCCATTGGACATCTTGGCCACCTGGGTACACTGCTGGCTCATGTTCAGCCTACTACCAACCAGCACCACCAGGTCCCTTTCTGCCAGGCTGATCTCCAGTCACTTTGACCCTATCCTGTAGCACTGCATGAGGCTGTTGTGGCCAATGTGTAGAACCTGGCACTTAGTTTTGTTGAATCTCATGCCCTTGGACTCTGCCCATCTGTCCAGCCTGGCAAGGTCCCTCTGCAGAGCTCTCCTACCTTCTAACAGATCAACTCCTACCCCCAGCTTGTTGTCATCTGCAAACTTACTGATGATGGACTCCATTCCCTCCTCCAGATCATCAATAATGATATTGAACAGGATGGGACCCAGCACTGATCCTGTAAACCACTGATCTATCTGCTGAATCAGGAAAATTCTGCTGATTTGGAAAAGACACTGGACTGGACTTCCCGATGCCAGGGATTGACTCTGTACAGAACAAAACTGATAGCTAAAATCATCAATAAACTCACTGCTGACCTTTTCTCATCACTGTCCTCCATATATCCTTGGAAACCTTCAGACATTTTCCCCACCATAAACTCATGTCTCCTTTTGCTTTTACAGCATTACAATTCACTACTTCTTTCCTTGTGTTTAGCAAAATCTTTTTCCCATTGCTACCTGAGCAATTAAACACAATTCAGTGGCATTGGCTCAGAAACCTATTGCTACTAGGTGTCATTCTCTCTTATCTCCATCCACACAACCCCCTGTCTTAGCCTGTCTCCAACAAACACCAAGCCTCTCTGCTTAAACATTTTTTACTCCTTCCACATTCTTTGTGTCACCATTTTCACTGACACTGAGACTTATAATTTGAGGATCACCCCTGACTTCCTCTCCAGTTGTGCATCCAAACTGCATTACAATTGTGCCACACCTGCCTCCAGACCACATCTAAAAATCTCTGCCTGACAAACCTCACTTGTTTTACCATCCACCACAGCCTTCTTTGGTCCCCAGGACTTTCAAATCACTACTTCATCATGCAACAGTTCTCCCAGAGCAAATCTTTCTCACAGGCTGGAGTCTTTGTTTTAAATCTCTTCACCAAAGTCCTCCTCCCCCATATCAAATTCCAGTCATTCCAGTCTTTGCTGTCAGAGTCCAATAAATCCCTTCTTAATCCTCCACCCTGATTTTTTCACATTGCCCACACTGTACCCTGTTGACTACCCACTATCATTGCCTCCTCTCTTTTTGGTATCACCTCTGTCCATGCAGTGGGTACCTGAAATGCTGTTCAGAGTCATGGCACACTTCTACGTTGAACACAAAAGCAAATAATGATGTGTGGCACGGGTATTTGATACACAGGGACAGGCTATTTACATACTGATGGAGGGCTAATTGCTTTCCTACTTACTGATAACAGTTCTGTTTTGCCTTATAGTTTGCCTTCTGTTTTGCCTCTCTCCATTTCACCTGCTCAAAATATCTCTTCCTTTTGACAAGGCCTCTGTAGACCCTGTAACCTTAGAAAGCATTGTGTACATTTGAAAGAACTTTGTAATATCATATTTCTAGGAAATAAAAACCATAAATCTGGCTTGTAGTTTGCCATAGCCTTAATAGCTTCCTACATTTACCAGCCCTTCCAAAAGTTCCCACAAAGTATTTTGCTTTAAATAACTACTTCCTTGTTTAAAATCTTTATTTTGAACAAGAAACAAGTTTGGTTTTTTTTGTTTTGTTTTGTTTTGTTTTGTTTTGTTTTAAAAATACTCAACAAAGGTCCATGAACTCACGATGACAGGAATTGCAGTTACTACTCTCATTTCTATGTTGTGTTAAATTTCATTGTTAACAGCATAAATATGAATTTCCCCCAAAATTTTCCTTTGCAGAGAGCACAGCTCTCTAAAGAAAGCTTTTGAACTGATGTAAGAGTTAACAAACACTGGAGAGAAACTCTTACTCGCTTTACTGTTATCACAGTATCACTAAGGTTGGAAGAGACCTCAAAGATCATCGAGTCCAACCTGTCACCACAGACCTCATGACTAGACCATGGCACCAAGTGCCACGTCCAGTCCCCTCTTGAACACCTCCAGGGAGGGGGACTCCACCACCTCCCTGGGCAGCACATTCCAATGGCGAATCACTCTCTCCATGAAGAACTTTCTCCTCACCTCCAGCCTAAACTTCCCCTGGCACAGCTTGAGACTGTGTCCTCTTGTTCTGGTGCTGGTTGCTAGAGAGAAGAGACTTCCTGGCTACAACCACCTTCCAGGTAGTTGTAGAGAGCAATGAGGTCTCCCTGAGCCTCCTCTTCTCCAGGCTAAACAACCCCAGCTCCCTCAGCCTCTCCTCATAGGGCTGTGCTCAAGGCCTCTCCCCAGCCTTGTTGCCCTTCTCTGGACATGTTCAAGTGTCTCAATGTCCTTCTTAAACTGAGGGGCCCGGAACTGGACGCAGTACTCAAGGTGTGGCTTAACCAGTGCAGAGTACAGGGGCACAATGACTTCCCGCTCCTGCTGGCCACACTATTCCTGGCCACACTATTCCTAATGCATGCCAGGATGCCATTTGCCTTCTTGGTCACCTGGGCACACTGCTGGCTCATGTTCAGGTGACTGTCAACCAGCACCCCCAGGTCCCTCTCTGTTTGGGAGCTCTCCAGCCACTCTGACCCCAGCCTGTAGCTCTGCATGGGGTCGTTGTGGCCAAAGTGCAACACCTGGCACTTGGACTTGTTGAATGCCATCATGCTGGACTCTGCCCATCTGTCAGCCAGTTAAGGTCCCTCTGCAGAGCCCTTCCGCCCTCTAACTGACCAACATCTGCTCCCAACTTGGTGTCATCTGCAAATTTGCTGATGACTGTCTCAATCCCCTCATCCAGATCATCAATGAAGATATTAAAGAGCATGGGGCCCAGCACTGATCCCTGGGGGACACCACTGGTGACTGGCCTCCAGCTGGATGTGGCACCATTCACCACCACACTCTGGACTCGGCCCTCCAGCCTGTTCCTAACCCAGCACAGAGTTGTGGTCCCAAAGCAACTGCACAGGGTTTAATTCACATTTACCTTTGTTTAGAGATCTCCATTGTGCACAACCATACTGCTTAACAGAAGCAACTCTGAAGGCAATTGTTGTTGGAAGTTTTGAGCCTGCAGTTTTGAAAAGGGGCATGTTCTGTAGTTGCCCCACTGATTCAAGTAGTTTGGAAGTAGCTAATATGAGCAATGATGTGGGTAGTGAGAAGGAAAGTAGATCTAAGAGTTTATCATTGCTAGATAACTTTTTGGGATTCAAACATTCTGTCACACCCCAAATAAGAAATTACTTCTTCTTACAATGCTGTTCATAAAGAGTGTACTGCAGTGCTGATGGCAAAATACATACAGGGATCATTAAGGACTGATCTCTATATATAGGGGAAGATATTTTCTGATGAGGAACTAATTATGATAAACTCTGTGATAATCTGACTCAAGATACCTGCAAAGACCTGGAAATGAAAGGCAGCTCCGATGCAGGAGAAAATGAAGTGTCTCTGAAAAGAAATGGTATCAGATAGCCTGTAATTCTAGAGGAGAAGGTCTCTGCATCTTAGGCAGAGCTGAGGGAGCCAAGGATGTGGTTCCCAGAGCAATGGCAGGAGAAGGTGACTTTTTGTAAGGGGTTTGATGAGTTCCTGCTGCTAGCTGTTTTTACTACTCCTGTCCTAGGGAGCCCACAGAACTTTCATGTTCCCTAGTTGCTATTTAAACACAGCTAACAATTCCAACTTTCTTCCTAGTCATTACATGAGGTACTGAGGGACAGCATAGTGTGCTGATATATATATTCATCCTAAAAACAATTTCTTGCAAAATCATGACAATTGGAATTTAGAATTAGGGTAAACCAGGTTGGAAGAGACCTTCAAGATCATCACGTCCAACCTGTCATCCAACACCACCTAATCAACTAAACCATGGCACCAAGCACCCTATCAAGCTTCCTCCTAATCACCTCCAGTGATGGTGACTCCGCCAGCTCCACGGGCAGCCCATTCCAATGGGCAATCACTCTCTCTCTGTAGAATTTCTTCCTAACCTCCAGCCTAAACCTCCCCTGGCACAGCTTGAGACTGTGTCCTCTTGTTCTGGTGCTGGCTGCCTGGGAGAAGAGACCAATCTCTGCCTGGCTACAACCTCCCTTCAGGTAGTTGTAGACAGCAAGAAGGTCACCCCTGAGTCTCCTCTTCTCCAGGCTAAGCAACCCCAGCTCCCTCAGCTTCTCCTCATAGGGCTTGTGTTCCAAACCCCTCCCCAGCTTTGTTGCCCTTCTCTGGACACGTTCCAGCAAGTCAACATCCTTCCTAAACTGAGGGGCCCAGAACTGGACACAGGACTCAAGGTGTGGCCTAACCAGTGCAATGTACAGGGTCGGAATGACCTCCTTGCTCCTGCTGGCCACACTGTTCCTGATGCAGGCCAGGATGCCATTGGCCTTCTTGGCCGCCTGGGCACACTGCAGGCTCATGTTCAGCCTACCATCAACCAGTACCCCCAGGTCCCTCTCTGCCTGGCCGCTCTCCAGCCACTCTGGCCCCAGCCTGTAGCACTGCATGGGGTTGCTGTGGCCAATGTGCAGAACCCGGCACTTGGATGTGTTCAGTCTCCTGCCCTTGGACTCTGCCCATCTGCCCAGCCTGTCAAGGTCCCTCTGCAAAGCCTCTCTGCCCTCCAGCAGATCAACTCCTGCCCCCAGCTTGGTGTCATCCGCAAATTTGCTGATGATGGATTCAATGCCCTCATCCAGATCATCAATGAAGATGTTAAAGAGCATGGGGCCCAGCACTGATCCTTGGGGCACACCACTAGTGCCTGGCTGCCAGCTGGATGTGGCACCATTCACCACCACTCTCTGGGCTCAGCCTCCAGCCAGTTTCTAACCCAATGCAGTGTGCTCCTGTCCAAGCCATGGGCTGAGAGCTTGGCCAGGAGTTTGCTGTGAGGGATGGTGGCAGAGGCCTTGCTGAAGTCCAGGTAGACCACATCCACAGCCTGCCCCACATCCACCAGGCAGTCACCTGGGCATAGAAGGAGGTCAGATTGGTGAGGCAGGACCTGCCCTTCCTAAATCCATGATGGCTGGGCCTGATCCCTTGGCCATCCTGTAAGTGCTGTGTGATTGCACTCAAGATGACCTGTTCCATAATCTTGCCTGGCACTGAGGTCAGGCTGACAGGCCTATAATTCCCTGTCTCATCCAACTGGCCTTTCTTGTGGATGGGCACCACGTTGGCAGCTTCCAGTCTTCTGGGACCTCTCCAGTGAGCCAGGACTGCTGGAAAATGATGGAGAGTGGCCCATTATAGCTGATGAAGTACATTTTTGTTCCAGTGCCTTCTAAAAAGGCTTTAAAATGTCATCTGGTGAAGTATATAAAATAGTCTAGGTTTCAGAGTGCTTTCAGGGTCTCATGTTTTACTAGTGTCATAGCAAAAAAAGCATCCTGCATGCTATTTCAGAAAAAAATTCTGTATACCATCCCCTAAAAGGTTGTCTAAAACTTATCACCATATTTCACAGCACACACAGGAAACATTTGCTTTATCAATCACATGAACCAAACCCAGCTTTAAAATCTCAACCATATCTGAGCAATTCCCTGTCTTTCTTTAGACTTAACACTTACACCATCAGGAATCCAGATCTGATGAAGTTTAAAGTGTACATTGCAAAATACCTAAGCAGTTGTGCCATGTTGTAAATGAATATAAGCCTTCACATACTAGCTAAATCCACTAATTGATGCACTAGCATAATGCCATTCTGACTTGTTTGTGTCTGTCACACTTCAAAGTAAATCACATTTACGTTTGACAGTTCATTCACTGTAGGCTTGGTGCCTGACTATTGCCCACCTCATGGCACAGCTTTGTGGAGTGACACACCCTGAGAATGCTGCAACTTTGTCACTGGCATTAAATCTCTTGGTCTAATCCTCTTTTCTCTGTATCTCCCCTTCCTCAGCCACCTGTCTCTTCTGCTTTCTTCTAAACAACAAGTACAGACTTGTTAGCTCATATATATGCTTGGTTATGCTCTGCTCACCACGCTATCTCAATGTCTGCACTGACGCGGTTGGCTTCTCTAGTTCCTACCTGCCTGTTTCTCAGTCCTCTTACTGTCTACATAGCATCTACCCATCCATCCATCCATCCATGCACCTATCCCTCCATCTACCCATCCATCCATCCATCCATCCATGCACCTATCCATCCATCCATCCATCCATCCATCCATCCATCCATCCATCCATCCATCCACTCATCCACCCACTCATCCACCCACCCACCCATCCACCCATCCACCCACTCACCCATCCACCCACTCACCCAACCAACCCATGCCTGTGTCCTTCTCTCCCTGCCATTCTAAAGCAAGCAAGCCCTATGAGGAGAGACTGAGGGAGCTGGGGTTGCTTAGCCTGGAGAAGAGGAGACTCAGGGGTGACCTTCTTGCTCTCTACAACTACCTGAAGGGAGGTTGTGGACAGGTGGAAGTTGGTCTCTTCTCCCAGGCAGCCAGCAGCAGAACAAGAGGACACAGTCTCAGGCTGTGCCAGGGCAGGTTTAGGCTGGATGTTAGGAAGAAGTTCTATACAGAGAGAGTGATTGCCCATTGGAATGGACTGCCCAGGGAGATGGTGGAGTCACCATCACTGGAGGTGTTCAGGAGGAGACTTGATGGGGTGCTTGGTGCCATGGTTTAGTTGTTTAGGTGGGTTGGATTGGTTGATAGGTTGGACACGATGATCTTGAAGGTCTCTTCCAACCTGGTTCATTGTATCGTATTGTATTCTATTGTGTTGTATTGTATTGTATTGTCCCTTTAAGTGCAGTTACATCTCCCTTCACTGAGCCTTCCTATTCAGTGTGACAACTCGACCCTCTCCAATTCCTCCTATGGCCTCTTGGCGTTGGCACTCAGCAGTAGCTCAGGTTACTGCATATTTCCCATCAGGGAATTAAGCTCTTCAGAGGCAACCACAATTGCATATGCAGAATATTTTTCCTGAATAGAGTGCTCTCTGTATATTTATGATCCTCATTAGATAAGACTATAAATACCTGAAATACTGGCCAGACTTGTACAACCATTTTGGGATTACGTAGTCTACAGGATTAGACTTCTTGCAAGATTTCCAAAACTTCCTGGTTGGCTGACTGGAAACATTTTTAAAATAACATCTTATAGTATTCCAGTGTTTCTGTTTCCTCTATTGGTCAAAGACAGGAAATGCAGAAGCATGTGAATCTCAGGTTTTACTAAACTTCAGAAAAAAAGGGTTCAGAGAGAGAGAGAACTTAAAAAAAAAAATAGAGAAAGAAAGGCCCAGATTAGAAGGCAGTTTCTATTTTCATCTAACCCATCCCTGTGCTTTAGCCATCCTTCAAAAACAACACAAACCGGAGTATTTAGCATATTTGTAATGTCTGATGGAGATAACAAGCAGACGGCAGGCTGGTTCCAAAATAGCCTCCTGCTCCTCGTGTAACCCAGTGAGTGAACATCCTGACACGCAATTATTTGTTGGGTTTTCTTCCTCTCTTTAGTAGTGCAAAACATTTGGATAGTCAGGTTTTAATTTATTTCCATTTACAACGTTACCTAAGGACATTTCTTATCTGACAAAAGCATTACCATTCAAAAGAGCATTTCCCTTCTTTTAAGAGCTGCCCGTTCAGTGCTAGTTACCTTATTGCATATGTGAAGTTAGGACTCTTTCTTCTCTTGTGGATCACTGTGCGCTGATCAACACTGAGTTTCATTTGCCATTTTATTGCCAATTCCACAGTTCTAAAGAGGAACACCTAACCTTTACCTTATAATTTATTCCTCTGAAAATGTATTCTGTGTCTATCAGTTAACTCTTTCCCCTCACACTATCATCATACTACAAGCTCAAGCACACAGCACCGCTATCGAAGAAATTAGTTCTTAATGTTTAATCCTACTTTTCCAATTAAGCTTGAATTAATTTTTCCTTTCTTTATTCTCACTTTGAAATTTTATGGCTTCTTACATTTCAGAGAACTTGACTTAGGCTATATCCAGCCCTTGTGTCCTGATGCTCTTACTGACATAGAAACCAGCCCTGTCAAGTCGTGCAATGGAAACAGCGCAGCTCAAGGGCAGCAGAGAAGCTCTGCAGCTGCTGTGCTCATGGATGTTTTTGCAGTTAGCACAATTTCACCTCCTTCAAACCAGAAAATGTTCATGATCAGACACTGTGCTCATTTTCTGAGGTCTGCTTCAGAAATGACCTGTTGTCTTCTCCTTGCTTCAGCAAGAGCTTGCTAAGAAGAACGTGTACAAAGCTCATCAAAGGTGCTTGGGTGCCTCCCAGTTCATACAGTGCAAGCCAATGGCATTGTTTTCTTCATGTACTTTCTCACCTTAGAGCAACTTCCAACTCTGACCACTGAGTCAAATGTGACACCTTTGTGTGTAATTATTCATGGACTATTAGTCTATGAATTTGTCCAGAAGTCTTTGACTCCATCCACATCATGCTGTAGCAATGAGTAAGAGCAGTTTATGAACTAAGGGGAAAAAGACTACACTTTTGCTTTCTTTGTACTCCCATTTGATTATCTTGTGTTTTCCTTAGCTGTTCTACTACGGAAAACTATGAAGATGATCCACAACATTTGTGATTTTAGAGCTTTGTATCACACACAGTGCAGAGGAGGGCAAGGAAGCTGGTGAAGAGCCTGGGGAATAAATCTTATGAGGAACGACTGAGGGAGCTGGGGATGGTTAGTCTGAAAAAGAGAAGGCTGAGGGGAGACCTCATTGCTCTCTACAACTACCTGAAAGGACATTGTGGAGAGATTGGTGCTGGTCTCTTCTCACAGGTAATTAGTGATAGAGCAAGAGGCAACAGCCTCAAGCTGTGACTGGGTAGATTTAGACTGGATGTTAGGAAAATTTTTTCATGGAAAAAGTGGTCAGGCTTTGGAATGTGCTGCCCAGGCAGGTGGTTGAGCCACCATCTCTGGATGTGTGTGTAGTGTGGCCTAAGCAGTGCATGAAGGCTTTTTGGAAAATATATAATAAATATTCAGCTTTCCATAATTCATGCCAGCAGCTAATATTGGTCTCATTATTATTGTCATTTAATTATAGTGCAATTCTCTCTAACGTTTTTCAATGTAATTTAACAAGTTGTATGTCATCTGATAGTATCACAAAATGTGCCATTACACAAGCAATTAACAGTTTAAAACAGCTATGCTGGTTTAAAAAACATTGGCTACCCAACAGCATCATTTATACAGGTGTACATTGAAGTACTAATGCAAAATACATCTTTTCTAATTCACTGCAAAAATAGTCAAGGATAAGGAATTCTTCAGTCTCACTTGCATATGGCTTTAATAGCTCAGGGAGTCTAGGAAGCCTGGCTTTTATTTGTAGAATAGAGTAGAGTAGAGTAGAGTAGAGTAGAGTAGAGTAGAGTAGAGTAGAATGGAAGGGAGGGGAGGGGAGGGGAGGGGAGGGGAGGGGAGGGGAGGGGAGGGGGGGGAAGGGAAGGGAGGGGAAGGGAAGGGAAGGGAAGGGAAGGGAAGGGAAGGGAAGGGAAGGGAAGGGAAGGGAAGGGAAGGGAAGGGAAGGGGAAGGGAAAGGGAAGGAAGGGAAGGAAGGGAAGGGAGGGAAGGAAGGGAAGGAAGGGAAGGGAAGGGAAGGGAAGGGAAGGGAAGGGAAGGAAGGGAAGGAAGGAAGGGAAGGGAAGGGAAGGGAAGGAAGGAAGGGAAGGGGAAGGGAAGGGAAGGAAGGGAAGGAAGGAAGGGAAGGGAAGGGAAGGGAAGGGAAGGAAGGGAAGGGAAGAGAAGAGAAAAGAGAAGAAGAGAGAAGAGAAGAGAAGAGAAGAGAAGAGAAGAGAAGAGAAGAGAAGAGAAGAGAAGAGAAGAAGAGAAAGAGAAGAGAAGAGAAGAGAAGAGAGAAGAGAAGAGAAGAGAAGAGAAGAGAGAAGAGAAGAGAAGAGAAGAGAAGAGAAGAAGAAGAGAAGAGAAGAGAAGAGAAGAGAAGAGAAGAGAAGAGAAGAGAAGAGAAGAGAAGAGAAGAGAAGAGAAGAGAAGAGAAGAGAAGAGAAGAGAAAACAAGGTTGGAAGAGACCCTCAAGATCATCATGTCCAACCCATCATCCAACACCACCTAATCAACTAAACCATGCAACCATGCAATTAATATTAAGATCAGAAGACCCCTCATCTTGTCTCTCCTTCCTGTAATGTCTGCCCAGAAATGCATTCCAGAGTCCTTCATGTGTCGCCTATCAACCTACTAATGAAAGGGACAAATGGTGGTGGTAACACTGTTGGAATATACAGACATTCTGTGTCTGCAGCCTAAGGTCCAGCCAGGGAGAAGGTTTCTAGTAACTGTGAAGAATTATAGATCTAGCATTCTTCAAGAATACATAAGAAACCTTTTTCAGAAATTTCTGTGCCTCTGAGCTAGCCAGCAAATCAGGTGGTCAAATCCAGTCTTCACAAATCAGCTGCACTCTTACTCTGAGGCTGTGCAGAAGGAGCTTTGGTGACAAGAGGTCCATTCTGTGCCAGGAATAAAACATGGATATTTCAATATTTTTTTTTCACAAGGAACTATTTAAAAACCACTCAGGGTCACTCATAATACCCCATTTTGATGCTAATGTTTCATTTTGTGCTGCAATACATAATCTATTGTATTAAAGGAAATACAATACAAAAATGAAATGAATGAAAACTCATTCCAAGTGAAAAATGAAACCCCAATGACGTTGAAATTGATTATTTTGACATTTTCTCCTTGGTTTTCTTTGAAAAGGAAATTCAGGTGAAATCAAGTTGAATGTTTGTATGCAGTTTGGTTTCGGGGAACCCCCAACTTCTTAAAGATGTAGTTCCTTAAAAATGCTTTTGGCTAGTTTGTGATATAAAGTCCTGTTCCTCTTGGTCTGTGGATGTCTGCCTGTCCCAGTCCCCACGGGACAGGAGCAGTCCTCCCAGCTCCCCGCCCACTGAGTTTGTAGCAATAAATAGAATAGAATTAACCAGATTGGAAAAGACCATCGAGATCATCAAGTCCAACCTATCACTCAACACCATCTAATCAACTAAACCATGGCACCAAGTGCCTCATCCAGGCTCTTCCTAAACACCTCCAGTGATGGTGACTCCACCACCTCCCTGGGCAGCACATTCCAATGGCCAATCTCTCTTTCTGGGAAGAACTTCCCCTAACATCCAGCCTAAACCTCCCCTGGCACAGCTGGAGACTGTGTCCTCTCATTCTGGTGCTGGTTGTCGTCTCACCGACATTCGGGCTTTTGGGTGACCAATGACAGTTGCTTTCACAAAGCTCACTTCTCCTGAGCACAGCACTGCATGGCAGAAATAACCTTCAAAAGCAAGACACAATGAAAAATGCAATGCTGATCTTTAAGAAAAGCCTGAAGGCTTTTTTATCATTATCATGGCTGAGAACTTCAGGTATCAGCTTCATGTTCCCCTGACTTGCAGGAAAAGGCAGCAGTGTCACACCAGCATTAGCCCTAAAAATAACTGACACGTAAAAATAAATAAAACACCACTCTGCCTGGTCTGTTTTAACAACGAGATGAATACTTGTGCAGTAGGTGGTAAGCTGAAACACATCATATTTGATATGAGAACACTTAACTTCATGGGGACTGAGACAATTACACTATACAATCATGTCTCTAGGGTCTAATTTGACTGTAAGATTTAAATAACAATTCTATATCTCACTTGAACTTGAATATGTTCTGCTCAGTGGGAAGGCAGCAGAAACTTCAAAGTTTGGACAGTGTATGCGAAAGCTACACGCTCACTTGTAAACGTCGTCTTTCACGTTTGGCAAGGTCCCTGTGAAAATACAGGGCCAGTGTAATCAGGAACAGCTTTTGGTCCTTAAATATTGTTCAGGAAATGAACTTTTCAACATCCACCCTTGCTTAAGTACAGCGAACATGCTTATTCTTTTTTTTAGGTTAAGTACAAATTGCTGTAACTCTTCCATAAATCATCTCCCCGTCAGACAAAGGAGAATACCTCCACACACAGAGCGGAACAGGGCATATGCCAGGTATGGGCCAATTCATTTGGGTAATGCTGAGAAGTTTAAAGAAGCACACAGTGTAACATGTTGCAATCATTTTGCTTTTCTGGTGTATCTCCCTGACTGGGTACCATTTAAACGTCGTTCACCATCTCATGGGAAGTGAGGTTCATCGTTTTTGATTGACAGCCTACTGGGGGCAGGAGATCAATAAAACTAAGCAAACAGAGTAGCTGCAAAAAAACAACCACCACCACCAACAAAAAGGTCAAGAAAGGAATATTTTTCAGGAATATTCCTAACCCTAACTCTAACCCTAACCCTAACCCTAACTCTAACCCTAACTCTAACCCTAACCCTAACCATAACTCTAACCCTAACCCTAAAAAGGTAAAGAAAGGAACCTTCCTAGGTTAGGGTTAGGAATATATGATATGTGTATATTAATATACACATATTAATATGTGTATAAGCACATATTAAGTATGTGCTGATACAATGGTGGATGTTTTGCCCTTTTGCTAACCTTGTACAAACACCTGAATGGAAAGAAACTGTGTAAATACTGAGTGAAATAAGAGCATATTGTTGCATACACATTTGAACCAGAATAGGTCATGCAGAATTTCCAAATCAGAAAAAGAAGTAAGATGATTTGGGACCTCATGGTTAGTCCTGATTTTCTGTCATCTGTCTCATAGTGTCTTCCTTTCGCCTGTTGCAAAGATTAACATCCTCCAGAGCAGGTGTTCAGCAAATTGCATTCCTGCTTTGCTTCAGATGAAATCTTAAACAATTGTATGAAGCACCAACTTGAAAAATGTTCTCCTTAACTTCAGTTTTCTTCAGTTTTCTTAGCAAAACACCCTACTTCAAACCTAGGCTCCCTTTCCTTCCCTTCTAGTCCCCCACTGTCCTGGTATTTCTCAATTAAAGTTATCTGAATCCACGTATGAAGGATGGAACAAAAAAATTGACCTATCTCAATTCAAGACTCTAGCACCATCATAAAGCCTAGCATGGGCCAGTGAAAAATCTGGTTATGAAAGACAAAAATGGGTAATGAGTTAAGCAGTTTCAATTAAATGACACACCTGTGGAAAAATGTTGTAACTAATATTTGATTTATTACTGGAGAACAAACATTAATGACCTAATGTATTTGGTTACTAAGATCATGTGGAATGATGAACTTGGAGACTTGAATTAGACTTAGATCTCTGATATCTTGAAGTCAAAGAGGCTAAAAAACTTGCTGAAAAGGGAAAAAAAAGATGAATAAAGGCAAAACCAGTGTCATATGACTGGAGAACAGAAAATACATTATGAGAGGGGGAAAAAAAAAGAAAAATTGAGAAAATATTTGTTCATTAACCTAACCTCAAAAGTATGCAGGATTTCAGAACAGGTTTTGAAGGAACAGATGAAAAAAAACCATGGAGGTGAAGGAAATATTGGATATAGTGGAGTAGGAAATACAATAAAAGAAGGGAGATCTAAGCAGACTAACTTAATAGCTTCCTTTGATAAGATAGCTGATTTTCTAGACAAAGGAAATGGAGTCGATCCCATCTCTCCAGACTTTGGTAAAGCATATAGTGTGGTGCCACATGGGAAATGATTTGTTAAGATGGAGAAGATAGGGATTAGTAGAGGAATGACAGCAAAAGATTGTGTTGAAAGGAAAAATATCAGGAGGGTTACCACTCACCAGTGGAATTCTTTATGGATCAGTCTTGGATCTGATCTTATTTCAATTAAGACTGTGACACAAATATTAGGAATGAGGTGATACTACGTAGGCTGGCACTGTCACCACACAGAAGAGGCTGGATGACAGTAAGAAGCAGTATTTGGAAGACAATTGCTTATCAGCAAATGAAGATAATGCATCTGGAAACTAATAGCAAAAAAGTAGGAATCAGATAGAAAAGACTGAGTTAGAGGGGGACCCCGATGTATTTGTCAGGCACTGCATAGCTGAAACCAATCAATGAGATACTGCAGTAAATAAAGGGCAGAGAAGGGACGCATCAGGAAGTGTATTTTAGGTAAACAGAGGAGGACTAGCTCCATTCTGAAAGTCTCTGGTGAGACCTCCCCATAAACAGTGATACTGCCCTGTTGCACAGTCTCAGACAAGATACATTTAAACTGGAGCAGGTGCAGAGAAGGGCCAGCCAAAATGCAACAGTCACAGACCTGTTTTAGAGACGTAGCAGTGGTCATCTGTTGCCCAGGACTCACACTAACCACACATCTCACTCCCTCATTTCATAATCCTGACATGGATAGTGATGCCATAGGTGATTTGCTATGAAATGAAGCTGATTAGCACTTTAGAAGCACGTCAGCAAGGTTTCAAAACCCAAAATATGGTCTTACTGCTTTGTAATGCAAATCTGTAGTATTGCTTCTGAAAAGAGTTCTGGAAATTTTAATAAGAAACAGTGTAAAAATGAGCCTGAGAAAACTCTCCATAAAGTTAGTGGAACAAAACCCGTCTTATACTTTTAAAGATAGCCCACAGAATTCTATCTGGGGATAGAATTAGTATTTCAAGTCCACCGGCTCTACAGAAGAGGAATACCTACTCCTTCCAGCTGCAATGCCTGGCAATTTTGGGCCATGTTCTGCTATAGATTTTCAGATTGTTTTCTCTGATATGGGAAGTTCAACATAAAAATTGCTTATGTGATATACCCCTTGGTCTGTGGCATGTCAGTGGAAGAAACCAGATTTGGTGTAAAACAGCCCAGTCTAGTGTTTACTTACATGGATGGTTAGCCATCTTAGGACAGGTACCCTGAATGTCTGTGTCGCTCGGAGGGCAGCTTGCCACTGAAAGAGAGTAGTCACTAAGTATATTATTTCCATTCAATCACTGTATGCAGAGATCCTGATATCCATTTTTTTTTCACCTGCCATTCTCTAGGCAGTATTTTTTTTTTCAGTTTAAGAAATCATACAGAGATAATTAATAGTCTATAAAAGTCCAAGGATTTAGGTTATAATTTCCCTCGTTTTAAAGATAAGTCATTGCGGAGAAAAGGATTTGAGTCCAAAGACAACATTCTCAAGAGAAGTGAACTGAGTTGACATACTGTGGGGAAGGGGGGGGAAAGGGGGAGGGGAAAGCCTCCTTTAAGGTAATTTTGTTGGAACTTTATAGAAAAATTAAATTGGACAACAGTGATTTGTCATCATTCAAAGAAACAAGCCGGGAAAGAGGGGAGTTCCAATCTCTGCCCAAAGATCCAGCTGCAGTCAACGGATTTAGTTGTAATAATATTTGGTAGCAGGGAACTTACCATGGCTAAATGTAAAAAAGTATTTTTTGATGAGTTAAAGAGATTAAGAAAAATCAGGCAGATTTTGACAGAGAATGGTGTGTAAATGAGAGGTGTTATCAGACTGAATCTGGCAGCTCCATTTTTGTTATGGTGAAAAATATCAGTATTATTTACTAAGAAGATTAGGGTTGAATTGGAAGAGAGGCTGGTTGTTGTGTGGAGATTGAGATAAGATAAAGGATTTTACCTTCTATGCACAAGCCAAATGCAATACACACAGGACTGTTATCTCCAGCTCAGGCCTAGCAGAGGTATATTAAGATGTACATTGTAATTACCAGTGGCAGGAATAGATTTCATAAAGACTATTTTAAACCCTAATAAAATACTGGTCTTTAATTATACAGCTTTGAAATATTTTTCTTAGTTAATTGCAACAGGAAAAAAAAAAAAAAAGAAAGAAAAATCCACCTAATATTTGAAACTGATTCTTGCAGAGAAAGCACAAGCAGAGCAGGCAGTTTTTGCACTTGTTTTGCTGTCTGGCTTCATTCTGTGACTTGAATCACAGAGACAACTGAGACTGCTAAACACCTTCCTCATTTTCCCCCTGCTATCTAGAAAGAAAGATTAGCAAGGATTGGGAAAGATGGGGCCTAGAAGGAAGGGGGGCAGGGAGAGAATAAATCTCCTTTCCATGACATAATTAATTAGTTAAAAAAATGAGCTGTGCGCTCATGAATCCCTCACTCATGGTTGGCAGTGGGAGTTCCAGCTTCCCAAGCATGCAGTGGTGTCTGTGGGACTGCAAGTGGTATTATTATTTTTAACCACTGAGAACTATCTGAAGCAGAAGAGCAAATCAAGTAAGTTGTACAGCCCAGTTTCAGCCTGAGCTGCTCAAATAGGACTGGTGTGGTCAAAAAGTGGAAACCAATCTGTTAGGGTTTTGTGGTGTTTTTTTTTTTTTTTGAAAACCCCCACAAATTCCTTCTCCTGAAGATGTTAGTCATTGTTATACACCCCACAAAGGCAGCGTACCCACAACCATCCAATTTGGCTCTGAAGGTTGTGCCCAGGTGGCTAAGAAGGCCAATGGCATCCTGGCCTGATCAGGAACAGCGCGGCCAGCAGGAGCAGGGAAGTCATTCTGCCCTGGACTCAGCACTGGTTAGACCACATCTTGAGTCCTGTGTCCAGTTCTGGGGCCCTCAGTTTAGGAAAGATGTTGACTTGCTGGAAGGTGTCCAGAGAAGGGCAACAAAGCTGGGGAGGGGTTTGGAGCACAGCCCTGTGAAGAGAGGCTGAGGGAGCTGGGGTTGCTTAGCCTGGAGAAGAGAAGACTCAGGGGAGACCTTCTTGCTCTCTACAACTCCCTGAAGGGAGGTTGTAGCCAGGTGGGGGTTGGTCTCTTCTCCCAGGCAACCAGCACCAGAACAAGAGGACACAGTCTCAAGCAGTGCCAGGGGAGGTTTATGCTGGAGGTGAGGAAGAAATTCTTCCCAGAAAGAGAGCTTGGCCATGGGAGTGTGCTGCCCAGGGAGGTGGTGGAGTCACCATCACTGGAGGTGTTTAGGAAGAGCCTGGATGAGGCACTTGGAGCCATGGTTTAGTTGATTAGGTGGTGTTGAGTGATAGGTCGGACTGGATGATCTCGAAGTTCTTTTGCAACCTAGTTAATTCTGTATTCTGTTAAGAAGAAAGGACAGGAAGGAACCTCAGCCTGACCAAGACTTGGGAGGCACTGTCATGGTGCATGTCCCCTGCGTGCTTCCCTTTCTGCTCCTATTACCAGGAGTATTACTATCCTGGTTCAGCTTTTATAGGATGATCGCTGGCTTTCCCACCTCCTAGCTATGTTCAAAATGCTTGCAAACGCACTTCCATGGGGTGAAAGGCCAAAGTTATTTTGTGATTTCCATTTCCACAACAGCAAAAAGTTTATATTATGTCCACATCTCCATTTTTTTCTGTCTTTCTTTTTTTTAAATCTGACATCACAAGCATATATAATATGACAAATGTATGTGGTCGTTAGCCTATCCTCTGTGCTGTTTACCATTCGTGTTACTAAAGGCAAACTACCTTAAGGGATGTTGTAGAGGCAGAGGTTGGCCTCTTCTCCCAGGCAACCAGCACCAGAACAAGAGGACACAGTCTCAGGCTGTGCCAGGGGAGGTTTAGGCTGGAGGTTAGGAGGAAGTTTTACACAGAGAGAGTGATTGCCCATTGGAATGGGCTGCCCAGGGAGGTGGTGGAGTCGCCGTCACTGGAGGTGTTCAGGAGGAGACTTGGATAGGGTGCTTGGTGCCATGGTTTTGTTGATTAGGTGGTGTTGGATGATAGGTTGGACATGATGATCTTGAAGGTCTCTTCCAACCTGGTCTATTCTATTCTATTCTATTCTATTCTATTCTATTCTATTCTATTCTATTCTATTCTATTCTATTCTATTCTATTCTATTCTATTCTATTCTACTCTACTCTACTCTACTCTACTCTACTCTACTCTACTCTACTCTACTCTACTCTAAATAAATACACTTAGATCTCATGGTCCTTAAGACTATATTTGGGGTCTTTTGGTGTTACACTTCTGTAAACTGTGAAAAATGTAGTTACACAGTTGTTTTTTCATGCTAAGACTGCTGTAAGCAGATAAATTACTTCTGACTTTCTACTGCTCAGTGAGTTGCTTTTGATAGCATCACTTCAGATGACCTTCAGTTTTTCCTGTCTGTATGGGTTGCACATCTTGCCTAATCAGACTGGTCCAATTCTTTGTAGCTGTGGTGAAAAATATGATGAGATATAAATAGTTTAGTATCTGTATCACAAAAGAAAAAATATTGTGTACAGCCAAAGAATTTGTCATGAAGAGACAATGCAGATATAATCCTTGATAATCCAGATATAAGACTTGATGGGGTGCTTGGTGCCATGGTTTAGTTGTTTAGGTGGGTTGGATTGGTTGATGGGTTGGATGCAATGACCTTGAAGGTCTCTTTCAACCTGGTGTGTTGTATTGTATTGTATTATCCTTCTACGTACTAGCTTTCTAAGGTACCTTCCTCTCTACATGTGGAAGAATCCCTTCCAGTGCACGTGTCCAAGTGCTTTGTGGCATATTGAGGAGCTGCAGATCGAGGACCTGAGTAGAAGACACTTCATCAAGAGCCAGCTATGCTCATATATAGCAAAAGTGGCTGATACAGCAGCCTGAAAGCAAACTTATAGCTTTCCACATAGCTACAAAGTTCCTTATCTCAGACATAGTCCTCAGCAGATGTTCTCATTCTTTCCTTGTTCCATACTCTTAATCTGTGTTTTGCTGCTCATGTTGAGCTTCTCATCCACCAGCACTCCCAAGTCCTTCTCTTCAGGGCTGCTCTCAAGCCAGTCACCGCCCTGCCTGTATCGGCACCTGGGATTGCCCCAACCCAGATGCAGGACCCAGCACTTGGTCTTGTTGAACGTCATGAGGTTGTCCTGGGCTCACCTCTCCAGCCTGTCAAGGTCTCTTGGGATGGCATCCCTTCCCTCCAGCGTGTCTGCTGCACCACACAGCTTGGTGTCATCAGCAAACCTGCTGAGGGTGCACTCAATGCCACTGCCCATGTCACCAACAAGGATGTTGAACAAGCCTGGTCCCACTGCTGATCCCTGAGGGACTCCACTTGTCACTGGTCTCCACTTGGACATGGACCTATTGACAGCAACCCTTTGGCTGCAGCCATCAAGCCAGTTCTGTATCCACTGAATGCTCCATCCATGGAACCCATTCTGCACCAGCTTGGAGACCAGGATGTGGTGCAGGACAGTGTCAAAGGCTTTGCTCAGGTCCAGCTGAATGACCTCAGTTGCTTGGCCTTCATCTGCTAATGTTGTGACCTTGTCATAGAAGGCCACCAGGTTTGTCAGGCAGGATTTGCCCTTGGTGAAGCTGTGTTGATTGTACCCAATCACCTCTTTGTTATTCTTCTGCCTCAGCAGTGCCTCCAGGAGGATCTGCTCCATGATCTTACCAGGCACAGAGGTGAGACTGCCTGGCCTATAGTTCCCTGGGTCATCCTTCTTTTCCTTTTTGAAACTGGGAGTTATGCTTCTCCTTTCCAGTCAGTGGGGACCTCCCTGAACTGCCAGGATTTTGGAATATAATAGAGAGCAGTTTAGCAACCTCATTCGCCTGCTCCCTCATCTGTCCAATGATTTAAAAAGTTGAGAACATAACATGCTTTTGCTACTCTTTCCTGAGTGGACATACCCACACTCTCAAATTTAAGCCACCCAACCCATTTTGTAGATTTAACCGTTTGAGATGACTACTTAACTATGGTATTCTGGTGCATTAACACACAAAGACATGTGAATATGTTTCCTAATCACACAACAATTAAGCAATCATGGTATTCAGTCCTACTTCAGCTGTCCTCTGATGTTGCTTATGTGTGATGAGCCTCAGATTGCTGCCATCAGTCTGGGTTCAGCATGGCAGTCGTTGTGATGATCATGGGTCACTGTCACTGCACTTCGCCTTCATTCAGCTGTGGTGCTCCTTGTGGTGTTTCGCCCACGTGTTGATTGCTGCGTTGTTAGCTGAGATGTTTGCAGTACTGAGTTGTAGACCATGGAATGACATGGATTGACTTTTCTTGCTGGTATCACTGAAAACCTGCAGGTGATAAAATACACACACATTCTTTTCCTACAATATCAAATCCACTTGCCTTTCTAGGCCAAATCTCTCTCTGTGATGCACCAGAAAATCTCCCCTCCCCCCTTTTTTTTTCCTCTTGTTTTTTTTTGCCTTTCCTTTTCCTTTTTTCCCCCTATTTTTTTTGGTGTTAAATCTCAACATAATCCTTAGGTTAAAACACCATCATGAATACAAAGAAAAGACTAAAACACATTCTTTAATGTCCCTATACTGAACTCATGACTTACACTAATACTAGAAATCCATGCCAAACTAAAAGCCTATGTTAAAGTTAAAGCATTGAATTAATATATGTAAAAAGACAAAAAAAGCTATTATATGACACAGAGTGCTCTTCTGAAATACCATGGGATACAGCACGAAGGAACTATTCACCTATGAACTTATAAAGAAGTTATTCTAAGTAAAAAATATCTAAACTTATTTAATTACAATTTCTCCAACCTTAAAACTTCTTATTTGTTTCTTGCCACCATTGCCACTATTTGACCAGGATCATTTGTTATCACCTTCATTATTAATATCACACTATTTTTATTATTCATTCTTAATATTTCAAATAACATATCCTGTATAACAGAATACAGAATTGGCCAGGTTGGAAAAGACCTTCGAGATCATCGAGTCCAACCTACCACCCAACACCATCTAATCAACTAACCCATGGCACCAAGTGCCTCATCCAGTCTCTTCCTAAACACCTCCAGTGATGGTGACTCCACCACCTCCCTGGGCAGCACATCCCAGCGGCCAATCTCTCTTGGTGGGAAGAATTTCTTCCTAGCATCCAACCTAGACTTCCCCTGGTGCAGCTTGAGACTGTGTCCTCTTGTTCTGGTGCTGCTTGCCTGGGAGAAGAGACCAAGCCCCTCCTGGCTACAACCTCCCTTCAGTTAGTTGTAGAGAACAATAAGGTCTCCCCCGAGCCTCCTCTTCTCCAGGCTAAGCAACCCCAGCTCCCTCAGCCTCTCCTCACAGGGCTGTGCTCCAGACCCCTCCCCAGCTTTGTTGCCCTTCTCTGGACACCTTCCAGCAACTCAACATCTTTCCTAAACTGAGGGGCCGTGGACTCAGCACAGGACTCAAGGTATGGCCTAACCAGTGCTGAGTACAGGGCAGAATGACTTCCCTGCTCCTGCTGGTCACACTATTCCTGATCCAGGCCAGGATGCCATTATCCTGCTTCATCCCATATAACTATATTACTTATTATTACTTGGATTTTCTGATAACTATTAATTACCACATTTCATTATAATTAATTATTATAATATTACATTATAATTACCAGATTCTTAGCATATTTATTACAATTATTTATAATATTATAATTACCTATTACTTATAATATTTTATTATAATCACAATAGAATAGACCAGGTTGGAAGAGACCTTCAAGATCATCGCGTCCAACCTATCAACCAATCCAACCCACCTAAACAACTAAACCATGGCACCAAGCACCCCATCAAGTCTCCTCCTGAACACCTCCAATGATGGTGACTCCACCACCTCCCCGGGCAGCCCATTCCAATGACTAATCACTCTCTCTGTATAGGACTTCTTCCTAACAGGCAGCCTAAACCTACCCTGGTGCAGCCGAGACTGTGTCCTCTTGTTCTGGTGCTGGTTGCCTGGGAGAAGAGACCAACCTCTGCCTGGCTACAACCTCCCTTCAGGGAGTTGCAGACAGCAAGAAGGTCACCCCTGACTCTCCTCCTCTCCAGGCTAAGCAACCCCAGCTCCCTCAGTCTCTCCTCACAGGGCTTGTGTTCCAAACCCCTCACCAACGTCCTTGCCCTTGTCTGGACACGTTCCAGCAAGTCAACCTCCTTCCTAAACTGAGGGGCCCAGAACTGGACACAGGACTCAAGGTGTGGCCTAACCAGTGCAGTGTACAGGGGCAGAATGACCTCCCTGCTCCTGCTGGCCACACTGTTCCTGATGCAGGCCAGGATGCCATTGGCCCTCTTGGCTGTCTGGGCACACTGCAGGCTCATGTTCAGCCTCCCATCAACCAGCACCCCCATGTCGCTCTCTGCCTGGCCGCTCTCCAGCCACTCTGACCCCAGCCTGTAGCACTGCCTGGGGTTGCTGTGGCCAATGTGCAGAACCCAGCACTTAGATGTATTCAGTCTCATGCCCTTGGACTCTGCCCATCTCTCCAGCCTGTCGAGGTCCCTCTGCAAAGCCTCTCTGCCCTCCAGCAGATCAACTCCTGCCCCCAGCTTGGTGTCGTCCGCAAATTTACTGCTGATGGACTCAATGCCCTCATCCAGATCATCAATGAAGATGTTAAAGAGCATGGGGCCCAGCACTGATCCTTGGGGCACACCACTAGTGCCTGGCTGCCAGCTGGATGTGGCACCATTCACCACCACTCTCTGGGTTCTGCCCTCCAGCCAGCTCCTAACGCATCGCAGCGTGCTCCCATCCAAGCCATGCCAAATAACAAATACTCATTATTTATTATTCCTACTGTTAAAACCTAATTGCTACAGACATTGAAAAAGCAAAGCCCCAAGATCCAGTATAATCAAACCCAACTCCAAAATCATTGTCCATACCCGGTCTGCACCTACAAAATGTTAAAATATCTGTTGTAACTAGCAAACAAATTCAGCACTTTCGCTTTAAAACCCAAAACAGCTTCTGCAAACTGTGTGAAGGGGAGAGAAGAGGGAGAGAAGGGTGGGTATGCAAAGAGATGATGGTGGACACAGCAACCTTCTTCCATTGTTTACAATCTGTTGTCTTCAGAAACGTGCAGGTTTTCAAGCATTACAACTAAGGTTCTGACTGCATGAATGCTGCTTTTGGTTCCAGCGCCCCCTTTTCACTAGCTTCTTGGTGCTGAAAAAAAAACAGAGTAGTGTTCCTTTAAACTGGATCTGTGCGAAGGCAAACCAGAGGTGGAAGATAACTGATTTCTGAAGTTCTTGGCTTTGTTGGCTTCCCTCTGTAGCACTGCCCATTTATCATGAGGATCAAGAGGATATAGATCAGGCTCTTTTTCAGGATCTATTGTCCCTGGATCAAAAGGATCATCAGGTTCATCAGGAGGTAGGACTGCAACACCCAGAGCGTCGATCCCAAGGGGGAGGTTCCCATGGCTTCACACGAAGGTACAGAAGCCAATATTTCTCCTTGGGCTCCTGCCCCTTTAAAAGTTTGTTCTTGTCAGCTGGCAGGTATTTTCAATGCTTCAAAGATAGATCACCATGCACTCAAAAGTCCAGCTCCGATCTTATCATCCTTCGTAGCAGAGTCCCATAGTTTAATCCTGATTTTGTCCCAGACCCCTGGGTCATATATTGTCTGGTTGGTTATGGAAGGGTCACTTTTAGCAGCTGAAACAAGCATCTGCTGAGGAGCAAATTATTACTGATTGATTGCCCAAGTCTTTTAAAGATTTGCTGAAAGGCTTCCAGAAGAGTTTTCTGTTCCTGAGATAAATTATTTCCCGTCGTTCTCAGCCTCTTACCTTCATCCAGCCACAGGTAATTGTGTGCTCAAATATGCTTCCTTTCAGTCTCTACTCCCTGTAGTTTGGCTGAGTGATGCCACCAGATCGACACCTAGCCCCTGATGCAGGCTGCCATTTGTGGCATATTGAGGTATGGACTCCAAGTTTTGGATTGAGGACCTGAATTGAAGACACTTCATCAAGAGACAGCTCTGCTTATATATTGTAAAAGTGGCTGACACAGCAGCCTTATTAATGCTATAAAGCTTAGAACATTCCACACAGCTACAAAGTTCCTTATCTCAGACATAGTCCTCACCGGATGTTCTCGTCCTTTCCTTGTTCCTTACTCTTAATCTCTGTTTCGCTGCTCCCAAGGCTTCACTCCAACAAGCACGAGGGTAGCCCTGTGAGAAAAGGCTGAGGGAGCTGGGGTTGTTTAGCCTGGAGAAGAAGAGGCTCAGGGGAGACCTTCTTGCTGTCTACAACTACCTGAAGGGTGGTTGTAGCCAGGTGGGGGTTGGTCTCTTCTCCCAGGCAACCAGCACTAGAACAAGAGGACACAGTCTCAAGCTGGGCCAGGGGAGGTTTAGGCTGGATATTGGGAAGAAATTCTTCCCAGCAAGAGAGACTGGCCATTGGGATGTGCTGCCCAGGGAGGTGGTGGAGTCACCATCACTGGAAGTGTTCAAAAAAGGATTGGATGTGGCACTTGAAGCCATGGTTTATTTAGTCACGAGGTATTGGGTGATAGGTTGGACTTGATGATCCTATGATTCTATGATCTTTGTTCCAGTGTCTCTCTCTGTCTAACGAGACTGCCAGCTCTGCTCCATACATTCCCACAGTGCCTAGCACCTCAAAAATAAGTTTCCAGGGAAGATGAGGATGGGCACCACTATGGATCTTCTTTCCTTTCTTTGATCTACAACATAGGACTAGAGGAAATGGCCTGAAATTGTGCCAGGGGAGGTTTAGATTGGGTGTTAGGAAAAATCTCTTTATGGAAAGAGTGGTCAGGGATTTGAATAGATTGCTCAGGGAGGTGTGGAGTCCCTTGTCCCTGGAGGTGTTCAATACACGCATGGACATGACACTTTGGGATGTGGTTTAATGGCCATGGTGGTGTTAGGTCAACAGTTGGACTCAATGTTCTTAGAAGTCTTTTCCAACCAAAACAATTCTGTGATTATAGGATTCTGTGACTTAGTTTCTTGATACTTGCAAGAAGAGACGCCAAAATATATCAGGCCACACAAATGAGTTTTCCCTTGTTTAGAATTAAAAACACTTATAGCCATCAAAGTCAAGACAACAGTCATTACCAGCTCACACAGACTGATCGAATCCAAGCAATTTAGCAATACAATTAAAGTAGGAAAATTTTTGTGCAACTGTTCCCTGAAGAAACCTGGACTTCAAAGCTCTGCCTACAATGTTTGGACGCATTCTGTCTTAACAGCAGTGGTCTACCAGTCTCAGAAGTCATTGAGGTGATAATTTGTAGGCAGAGACTACAAATTAGAGCCATTTGTCTGTGGCAGAAATTGCACCAAAGACTAATTTTGGTCTGTACATTCAGCACATTAAGGGTGATGTGAATCTAGTCTATGTCTTGGTGTATTAAGTCACACTTGCTTCTGACTACATTCATGGCAAAATAATTCCCATGCTAGTGGTAGGGTGTAGTGGACTACTGCAGGCAACTGCTTTTGTTAGTGGCTAATTTTGTTACTGGAAATACAACCTGCACATCAAACCAGTCAGATCTCTCTGATTCGGGAGGTGATTCTCCCCCTCTCTCCCTCTCCCCCTCTGCTCAGCCCTGGTGAGACTCCACCTGGAGGACTGCCTCCAGTTCTGGAGTCCCTATTACAAGAGGGATCTGGAGGTGCTGGAAGGTGTCCAGAGAAGGGCCACGAGGATGAGCAGAGGGCTGGAGCACCTCTCCTATGAGGACAGACTGAAGGAGTTGGGGCTGTTCAGTCTGGAGAAGAGAAGGCTCAGAGGTGACCTTATTGTGGCTTTCCAGTATCTGAAGGGGGCTACAGGAAGGCTGGGGAGGGACTTCTCAGGATCTCAGGTAGTGATAGGACTAGGGGGAATGGAATGAAGCTGGAGGTGGGGAGATTCAGGCTGGATGTGAAAAGGAATTTCTTCCCCATGAGAGTGGTGAAGCCCTGGAATGGGTTGTCCAGGGAGGTGGTTGAGGCCCCGTCCCTGGAGGTGTTTAAGCCCAGGCTGGATGAGGCTCTGACCAGGCTGATCTAGTGTGGGGTGTCCCTGCCCATGGCAGGGGGGTTGGAACTAGATGATCCTTGTGGTCTCTTCCAACCCTGACTGATACTATGATACCATGAAAGTTGCAGTTTTAAATGTAGGTAGACAAGTTACTTAGTATGCTAAGGTTGTCTCCAAAACGTCCTGCCTGCACATCTAAAATAATAATAATAATAATAATAATAATAATAATAATAATAATAATAATAATAATAATAATAATAATAATAATAATAATAAATTCTATAAATTCTAAAAGGCCACAAGGCAGATATCTTGTTTCTGAGTTTGGCTGAGAATGACAATGCTGGTCATGTCTTTGTGGGCTCAATGTGCTGTTTGGATGTTGCAGAGAAAGAGGATTCCTTACTGTTCCAGCTGTGATTACATGCTCAGATACTATCTTGATGGCTTTAGGAGACAGCCCTGTGTGCAGTGGGGTGCGACTGGATGACACAGAACAATTTTTTTCCAATTTGTTCCATGGTGACAGTAATTCAGACAGGAAGATGATGATTCTGCCTTCTACTGGACCCTTCTACCCGCCCTATAATTTCACAGTAGTACAACGGATACTTACCAGGAGTTTTCTTCATGTATATATGAATTTTTAAACCCCAAAAGTGAGATTTAATTGCTCATATTAGCAGATGCTGATGTGCATAAAGTAATCGATTTTATTCTACACAAATTATAAACCTCTGGGGTTTTTGGTGTGTTTCTCTCCCCCCACCCCATATTTGTGTCCAAGTGAACTACAGAGCGAATTGGTGAGTTGCTACATTCCATGTCCGTGCATGTCATTTCTCAAGCACCATCTCTTTTTTCTATAGATGTGACATGTGATCTCGGCATGTGCTGAGCACCTCTGACACCTAGTTCTTAGTGGAGAATGCTCAGAAGAACTTTAAAGGCGTAGCATTTCCCTGGGTTGGCTATGCACCTTTTCTTTCACACCAGAGAAAAACGTGTGGCTCGAAAGGACAGAATAGATAAAATAATTCTGAAGTTATTGCCATACCTGTCACCATCCCCAGACTTGGTGAAATGCAACAAGATTTCTGGGGAAAGCAATATTCCCAAAGAGCCATGAAATACAGAAGACATGCCTTCGTCCTGCTTTAGTGATCTGATTCATCTAAGGGGCTGAGCATGGTGCTGAGTGTTTTAAAATCCTCATAGGTTTTCAAGAATTCTTTCTGGGCTAATGGCTGTTCTGCATGCCTTGGAGAGCACTTTTTTAATGGTCACAAAGGAATGTGAATAAAAAAAAATAAATCTCAAATCTTTATTTGAATGTTAGGCTTCCTGTGCAAGTTTTGTGCCTGGAGATGGCTGGTTTCAAATATAAGCAGAGTAGATTCGTAGCATGCTGTCTCCCTGCAACATGTCTTAGTTACTAGTGTTTCACTAACGCTAACCAAGGCAATAAGGAGCAAGTACAAATACAGCAAGCGCCTGTGATAGCTATGATAATAAATGGGATTGATTCCATTGGACTGCCAATCATGACCACAAGTTTTGCAGAGATCTTTAGCAATATTGCTTAGGAAATAGTTTGGAAATGAGTAAATTTCCAAACTCCAAACCCAGCTGTCAGCAACATTTTGAAGTCAGTCTTGCTAGGGATTTTTTGTTGAATGCAGAAAAATATTTCACATTTTCAACCTTGTGGGGTCTTTGTATCTTGCAAATGTGAGTAATGAACAAATGCACTCCATCAAGTGGAATGATGTAACAGCATTCAGCCATTCCAATTGCTTCCCCCGGTTTATGGTTGTTACATCAGATTTATCAGAATGACTCATCTCCAATCCATACTTTTTAGGCAGTGAAGGGACCTTCAGCTGCATTCTTGGGATACCTGAAGCAAAGTCATATGATGCAGACTTACCAGCATATTGAAAGCTTTTTACTAAACTTTTCTTTTTCTAATGGTCTTACATGGATTTTGAACAAGCATAGAGCTTTGCTATTCCGTACACATAAAATGTCAAGATTACCTTTTGCCAGATAATGAAGAGAAAGAACTGCACTTCTGCACACCTCCACTCAGTAATAACTCATGACCCTATTGCAAAGAAAACAGCTGTGAGGTCTAATTTTATTCCAGTGGATCTTCATCTGTAGAGGAGAGATGGATGCACCTTGGTTAGGCTACATCTGGGTCACCATCCTGAAAGACAAACTTTAGGGAACACCGAGGAATCAAAATGTTTGAGGTGTTCTGCTCACTGTCAACACCTTTCCTTTCACATTCCAGCCTCAAAGCAGACAGACAGCTTTCTAGTACTAGTGATATACTACTAGAACAGACACAAAATGCCATCCTTTTGAAGCAAGCAGCAGACAGCTATTTGAAGAGCCTGTATCAAAGAGAAATGAGTCAATGGTCTTCTCCACCCACAAGTGACTGGCTGGAGAGCAGCCCTGAGGAGAGAGACTTGGGGGTGCTGGTGGACGAGAAGCTCAACATAAGCTCGCCATGCACACTTGCAGCCTGGAAGACCGATCAGCTCCTGGGCTGCATCAAGAGAAGTGTGGCCAGCAGGTCAAGGGAGGTGATTCTCCCCCTCTACTCAGCTCTGGTGAGACCCCACCTGGAGTACTGCATCCAGTTCTGGAGCCCCTATTATGTCAGGTAGTGATAGGACTAGAGGGAATGGAATGAAGCTGGAGGTGGGGAGATTCAGGCTGGATGTGAGGAGCAGGTTCTTCCCCATGAGAGTGGTGAAGCCCTGGAATGGGTTGTCCAGGGAGGTGGTTGAGGCCCCATTCCTGGGGGTGTTTAAGCCCAGGCTGGATGAGGCTCTGACCAGGTGTGGGGTGTCCCTGCCCATGGCAGGGGTTGGAACTAGATGATCCTTGTGGTCCCTTCCAACCCTGACTGATACTATGATACTATGATACTATGCAAAGCATGAATCTACCCTATCAGTTATGGCATAGAGTTTTTGCCTATAGCCAGAGCATCACAAACAGATGACAGCTGAGAAGTGCTCAGGAATTACCTCACGTGCTCTCCAAGCAGTATCCTGGCTGTCTTCCACACGTACGGAGAGCTCAATCAAATCTTATTGATTTTAGCTAACAGCTAAAAAGAAAGTTCCTCATAATGTGAGGAATTCACATCAGCAGCCAAGTGAAGACAGCTAGAATTAACCAGATGTCCACCAACTCAAATAAATCCACTCATCAGGATTTTGCAGAGGGCGTAGACACTTTAATTTGCCTATTTGACACATTGTGCCTTTATGATACAACTAGTTGGTTTCCACACACTAATTCTATCACCAGGGCTCTCTGTTGCTGTAAACAATGTAAACATCCATTGTATAAATTACTGACTGTCATTTTGCAAACAAAACCTTGGAAGACATGTTTGGGAATTACTTTGCAGCTAAGGACAAAAGATTGCTATTAAGATGTACTAAAGCAGCAAGAGGGCAGGCTGCTGGCAACCATTTATTTTACCTCAAGGCGTTTTGGATGACATAGTATTCTATTAAATACTGAGCATGAATGGTCAGAACAGATGCTGTCTAGCAGATACGTCTCACCCAAGCACTGTTCCAGGACTTGCCTACTTAAGCAGCATCTTCTAGCAGACTGTTTGATGGGTTGGACGCGATGATCTTGAAGGTCTCTTCCAACCTGGTGTATTGTATTGTATTGTATTGTTTTTTGGAGCTAGTAATCAGCACCTTTTAAATGAGATGAAAGTCAAAGACTAACCCTCTCATGCACATTTCACTCTTATATTGCATTACTGTATAATTACACCAAAGTATTGTGTAATTACACCAAAATTAACCCTTCCATTGCACCTAAACATCTCAGCTATTCAGTTTCAACCATGTTCCATAACAAGTGCTGGGTCATTTTGCATTAGTCACCACAGATCTTGAACTCACCTACATGAACTGAGAACCTTCATTCTTACTTGATAATCTAAGATGCACAGCAGAATATCAAAAGCTCCGAAGCTGTCTGCTTTTCCTTATGCAATCATTTCAGTTATCTCTTCTTTCCTCCCTTGTTAATAAATGAGTTCTCACATTCTTCTATCAATACCTTCATGAGTATGAAAAGGATCTTGCCAGGACTAGGGCACACTGCACAAAACCTAGCTGTATTTATCTAAGTGAGTGTCAACAGAGACAATTTACAAACTAGTAAACTGCACTTCAGAAGGTGCAGAAGAGGTAATGCTTAGATTTAGTCCTTTTGTTCGCTGGGAATAAACAGATACTAATTTCCATTGCTGCTGTGTTAAGGTGTCAGGCTTAAGCAGAACATAATTTCAGCAGGCAGTGAGAGGCTAATCACCACTGTCTTGCTGCTGACCTGATACGTACTGAGCTATGGAGAAGTGATGTCTGTGTTCACTTGCTTTCATTTGCTAAGATGCCCTCCTCAAGACAGGTAGAAGGTGTAAGTCATCTTTCCCTTTGTTTTCCTTGCATCACTGCCATGCTCCTACAAATGCTGCTGTGGCAGTCCAGACACTTTGAGTCCTGTATCCAGTTCTGGGCCCCCCAGGTTAGGAAAAATATTGAGTTGCTGGAAGGTGTCCAGAGAAGGGCAACAAAGCTGGGGAGGGGTTTGGAGCACAGCCCTGTGAGGAGAGGCTGAGGGAGCTGGGGTTGTTTAGCCTGGAGAAGAAGAGGCTCAGGGGAGACCTTTTTGCTCTCTGCAACTACCTGAAGGGAGGTTGTAGCCAGGTGGGGGTTGGTCTCTTCTCCCAGGCAAGCAGCACCAGAACAAGAGGACACAGTCTCAAGCAGTGCCAGGGGAGGTTTAGGCTGGATGTTAGGAAGAAATTCTTCCCAAAAAAGACAGATTGGCCATTGGAATGGGCTGCCCATGGAGGTGGTGGAGTCACCATCACTGGAGGTGTTTAGGAAGGGACTGGTGTGACCTTCCTACTCCACCACAACTGGATGAGGCACTTGGTGCCATGGTTTAGTTGATTAGGTGCTGGGTGATAGGCTGGACTTGATGATCTCGAAGGGATTTTCCAACCTGGTTAATTCAAGTAAATTCTATTCTATTCTATTCTATTCTATTCTATTCTATTCTATTCTATTCTATTCTATTCTATTCTATTCTATTCTATTCTATTCCATTCCATTCCATTCCATTCCATTCCATTCCATTCCATTCCATTCCATTCCATTCCATTCCAATGCAGTGTCATCTCGATGAGGATGAGATGAATCCCTGCAGAGTCCATGAAGTTTTGGCTGTGAGCAATTACATTTGACGGGACTCCTGAGGTGATGTTCTGGCTTCGGATGCTCTGGCACGGTGCTGGCACAACACCTTCAGCACATGGAGGAAGCACAACTTTCAGGCCAGCGGGAGCAGGCTACAGCAATCTGACACATATCCATTGAAAACTTCATAAAAGAAGACACAATAGAAATGACCAAAACTGTCACAGGTGATGGGGCAGTGGTGTTTATGCCATTTTGGTCTCAGTCTAAATCAAACACTGCTGTGTAGCGCTTTCTCTCCCCAAATGTGTCCAAATCACTCTGCTGTTTTTATTGCAGTTTCTCAAGATAGGCAATTTAACATTCAGAACAGCAATATACAAAAATAGATTCTATAGCATAACCTGAGGAAAAAAATCCCCTCAGCCTTTCATGTGGAAAACCCCAACCCTGTAATGATTCTGATTGAGTGATTGATTGAATGATTACCTTTTAATGATACTTTCTATGCTGTGCTTGTTAATCTAACAACTTGTTTACAATAGGCACTTATAGGTAATATTACAAATACATAATGCATCAAGAGTGATTGTATTTTGTCACCTAATGCAGAGAGGAACACTGTACTGCCAAAACGTGTAGTTATTTGTATTTTATTGGGCTACCATTTCATTAACTGGATGAGACTTGGCTACTGGACATAAGAGCTTGCACTTATTACTCTAACTGTGGCACTCAAAAGAGGGAAGTTCGTTGAAAGATAAAAGACACTGCTTCCTGAAACCTTTGCTCTCTTGCATATATTCACTTGTGCTCCAGCATATTTTTGTTGATGAAGGTATATCTTCTCTGATAATAATGATAATAGGAGGCGGCTAGGACTAGGAAAGCTATTTTGCTTGATGTATTAGCACTCCCATTTTGGAATAATCCTGCTAGCATGATTCTGTAGTATTTACAATTTTTATAAGTACCGATTATATTTTCAAAGTCAAAGTGGGATAAAATTAGTGCATTGTACCACATTGTTGCTGCTTTCTATAGTAGTCAGCCATACATACTGAACAATGCCATATGAATGCAATTTTGAGAGGCAAGAGCTTGATTCTTTTGAAAAACATTTCCATGGGCAGTACGAGCTCTTGCTGAAGATCTTCACCATGTGAATATTGTGGAAACAGGGGCATGTAGGTGGAGTTCTGGCAATGAGCATCTTTTCTTCATCATTGAAGTCCATTCAGCAACCAAGAGAGCCATATCTTATCATACCATTTGCACACTCCACTTCTTCTCAGGGAATAATATCTAATTTGCAAATGTTGATAGGCAAGTAGCTCTGGCCACTGGCAACGAGTGGGATTTGAGAAGAGAGGTTTCTGCAAGGTTTGCAGGTCCATCTGGGTGTGATGGATGACTTTCAGCAGCAAAGATTTTCTAACAAATGACATTCCAAAACAGAGTCTTACAAAATACTCACAGCTAATGTCAATAATTCTCTCTTTGCCAGTTTAAATAGCCTTTTGAGTCTCTCACACCCTCACTGGTACGGTACACTGGCAAAATTAGCAAGTTAATGTCACCACTCCTAGGGGATAAACACATGTGTAAATTGTCAGGCAATAAGGAGGAGATTACAGAATACGTATTTCTAAGCACCACTTACAAATACATCCCATGTAGCTCATGGAAATGTTGACATCATCTAAAAAGGGAAAACAAGACTTGCAACCACAGTGGATTATATTATTAGCCAATCTGGAAAGTAGTCATTCCTTATAGCTGCCAGAGTCCATCTCTATCATAGTATAGTATCATAGTATCAGTCAGGGTTGGAAGGGACCACAAGGATCATCTAGTTCCAACCCCCTGCCATGGGCAGGGACACCCTGCACTAGATCAGGCTGGCCAGAGCCTCATCCAGCCTGGTCTTAAACACTATAGTATCATAGATACTATGATACTACTCTGTCCTGAAGCTCCTGTTTTCCTGGGGAAAACTATATCACTGAACTAAGATAAACATCACGACTATGAAAGGTCCACAAAACATACGTGACACATACATAAGCGTAAGCCTTTTGTAGGTTGATGCACTTAGTGCATCCCCTCATGTGGTGCTTGCTTGAGAAAGATATATCCTTAAGTATGGGAAAGAGGGTGAGGAGTACAGATGCAAACACAGCAGTTTTCCAGAATGCGCACCTCTGTGAACAGGGGCATGACCCAGTGAGATTGCTGCAGTGACATACAGAGGTTTTGGCTGGGATTAGGAGTTCACCAAGGGTGCTACACACAGTTCAAGGCAGGAGATCCCTCATACAGAGAGTTAGTAGTCAAATAATTCAGGCAATACATAGAAGCTGGAAAACAAAGATTATAAACCAAGACAGACGTGTGCCTGCTCTCACTGCAGGGATCTGAATGTCTTTCTGCCACTCTGCCTTCTCCTAATAGTGTTCAAACGTTATGCACCGGCTATGAGCCTGGGGTGGTTTCACCAGTTGTTGCTGCCCCAGATGTGGCTTTTGAGGCAATGGCTGAAGGATGAGAGTGCCTTACAAATGATCTCATTGGGTGTTATTTGTGTTAAAAGGAATGGTGATGTCCATGCAAGCTAATAACCAGGGACAGGGTGAAGGGTGGTGACAGCTAGAAGGCAAGACAGCTTGGTAGGTGAAAACAGTGCGAAGGCATTAAGAGAGGAGGAATAAAGTGCTTGCAGTAACGGGTTTTCTGTGTGTATCAAAGAAAGATGATGTGTGTTTAAGAGCAAGAAGAGACCACAAAGATATGCAAGAGACTACAAGTGTTTAGATGAGATATTTCCTTGCTTTACTACTGAAAGAAAGATGGGTTTGCCTCTATCTGGGCAGGACAAACATCAGGTTAATAGGTCCAAGATCACAGGAGTGATAATAATATTAGTCAGCATAACCAAGAACTGGAGTCAAAGTAGAGTCACACTAAAAGAGGAGCTCAGTTTTGGCTGTGTTAAGTCAAACCTGAAGGTAATGCAACTTTAAAAGAAACAACAGGCACATAAGCTGGAAAGTGGCAGTGGTTGAAGGAAATAAGCCAGGAATGGAAAAGTATATTTGCAATTTTCTAGCATCAAAATATTTCAAACAGAGCTGTCTACAGGTTTTCTCCAGGTTTGGTTTGATTACTTTTTCCCCAAGGCAAAAAGACTATTTTTGCTTAAAGCTGTTAACAAAATGAGGTGCTGGTGATAGAGGGGAGTGTAAAAAGTGAAGGGTCAGAAAGGAGCAGTGCTTTGTGGGAAAAGGGCAAAGGATGTAACCTTCATAGGGATTAAGAGAGTTGATCCAAGGTTTGCTAAAGGCAGAAAAAAGTGCCAGGCAGCTGTTTTGCTGTGTGCCTGTGCAACTGAATCAGGTTAAAGCTATGAAAAGGCATCCATAGGGGAAGGAGTAGTTGCACAAGTTGCATCTGGGTAGGTAGCTGAATGTGCAAGACAAATAGGAGAAAAAGGTGTTCATGGAAGTTGAGAGCATCACTGACACTCTTATAAGATTTATCTTCAGTATGCACAAAGGACTTGGAAGAGAAATGTGGAAAGACTGAGGTCAGCATCTTAATGGCTGGTGGAGAGGAAAAGCTGAAGCAGTTGGGGGTAAGGAAGAAAAGTGCGAAGTGACAGTAAGGGGGAGGCAAAATAGCAGCCAAAAGATGCAGCGATTGATCAGGATGAGTTGAGAATCCATGATGAGGTAAGATGGCAAATATGTTAGCTTGCATCTGCATGGCATTGGTGTCCCACAGTATGTTCAGCCTAGCCTGCATGCAACACTAGTGCAAAAAAGCATGGCACAAGGGATTTAAACAGGCCTAGATGATGGCAACAAGCAACATTTGTGATGAAGAGGATTTAGTCACTCAGAGCTCCGGGAGCAGTATTCTGGAAGATTCTGAGTATGACAGAGGTCAGTAAAAACTGTTGAGAATCGTCTTCAAAATTCAGTACCTTGACACTTCAGACCCTAGATCCTAGTCCAAAGCCAGTGTCCTTGTACACTTTCCAGCTTGCAGGACTGGCATCCAACTCAGAGTTTCCGGGACAGCATCAAACAGGCAACAGCGTAGCAAACCCACAGTTACTCTTTCTAAGCTTTCTCTTCCAGACTTCTGCAGATTTGATTCTGCAAGACCCTTAATTTATGGATCTTACACCAAAGACCTTTTCAGAAACAGGAAACAGCCTTTACCACTGCTGGGCACTGAACAGTCCTGGAAGTAAGCATTTTGTTTTTCTTATGTCATATTGGGTTAAAAGTTGAAGTTTCCCGTTTCACTGTTTTTGCCTAACTTCGAGCAGGCATAGAAGAAAAATTAATTGAAATCTCTAAGGCTTTTTTAATAACTGGAGGTAGCACAGCCCTTATTTCTTACCAGACATACTGACACAATTTCTTCTGTCAATATGTCGCTGAAAATCCAAATGAGCTTCGTAATAAAAACAAAAACCCCAAACCCAACCCCCCAAACACAAACAAACCACCACCACCAAAAAACCAAAACAACCAAACTTCCTTCCTTCCTTCCTTCCTTCCTTCCTTCCTTCCTTCCTTCCTTCCTTCCTTCCTTCCTTCCTTCCTTCCTTCCTTCCTTCCTTCTTCCTTCCTTCCTTCCTTCCTTCCTTCCTTCCTTCCTTCCTTCCTTCCTTCCTTCCTTCCTTCCTTCCTTCCTTCCTTCCTTCCTTCCTTCCTTCCTTCCTTCCTTCCTTCCTCCCTTCCTCCCTTCCTCCCTTCCTCTCTTTCTCTCTTCTCTTTCTTTCTTTCTCCTTTTTCTTTCTTTCTGAAGAGAAGTGACGTGAAGTACACTTTGTATTCACTTTATTTGAAATGCTCTATTGGCCAACTGCAGAACAGTACTTTCACATTAAAAACTTGGATACCCTAAGTCTCACAATCAAAATCATATTAAATGAGCTTTGGAACAAGTGTTTGTATTTACTGTAACCAATTGCAGTAGGAGGTAAAAATTTTACTCCTAGTTCTTGTACCCAAGCCATACTCTTCTTCCTACAATGGATGTTCACAGATGAGAACACAGGTGAGATGTTCTAATCAAAAGGAAGGGGCAGCACGCAGCTGGTATGACAGCAATTTAACCTTTTTACCCTTTAACTTAAAGGCATACTGAAAATGCATTTTGACTCAAATAATTTGACAGATGTAGGGAGAAATGTTTAATACAGAGAAAAACTGGGCTGGTGCAAAGACATATTTTTGAGTTCACACCTATATTTAACCTTGTCTAAATAGAGACCTCTGTGTTTCGTAATTATCCGTGCACTTTCCAAAGGTTCTCAGTCCTTTAATAAAATTGCAAAGAAGTTTGCAGAAACAAAAAACATTTACACTGTAGGTCTAGCCGACACATCTCCTACAGGACCCAGTACAAAAAGCTGCATGCAAAAGCTTCCTCCTCTCAGGTGTTTGTGTAATCTGCATAAAACCCTTTCATCACCACGTGGGAGCATTTATGGGACATATTTTTTTCTTTTCTTTTTTCATCTCTTGACAAACAGAGCTGTATCAGTCTTTTAAAAACTAACTACATTTTTTGGGAGCCCAAACTACATTAAAAAAAACCAAAAGAGGGAAAGGCAGGTGAAGATGTATCTTGCCTGTCACGGAGCTAGGGCTGACTTGTCTTTTTATAGGTCTCTATACTAGTGCAGTGACTGAAAGTGGTAGGTGACCGTGTTTCCTATTGTGTTTTCAGCTGCAACTGTTTGAAACTTCTCAGCAAGGCCAGCAGTGCTGCAGATGGAGTGGGTTGCAGTTTACAGGTGAAGGGATCAAACATGTTTACCAAATTCAATTCATCTGCAGTTTCTCATGCTTAGCTCATCACCTGTGAGCACTCTGCGCTGGGTTAGGAACTGGCTGGAGGCTGAGACCAGAGAGTGGTGGTGAATAGTGCCACAGCCAGCTGGCAGCCAGGCACTAGTGGTGTCCCCCAGGGATCAGTGCTGGGCCCCATCCTGTTCAATATCTTTACTGATGATCTGGATGAGGGAGTTGAGTCCATCATCAGTAAATTTGCAGATGACACCAAGTTGGGAGCTGTTAGAGGGTAGGAGAGCTCTGCAGAAGGACCTCAACAGGCTGGACAGATGGGCAGAGTCCAAGGGCATGAGATTGAACACATCTAAGTGCCAGGTTCTACACATTGGCCACAACAACCCCAGGCAGTGCTACAGGCTGGGGTCAGTAGAGGCTGGAGAGCAGCCAGGCAGAAGGGGACCTGGTGGTCCTGGTCGATAGTAGGCTGAGCATGAGCCAGCAGTGTGCCCTGGATGAGGAATAGAGTGGCCAGCAGGAGCAGGGAAGTCATTCTGCCCTGGACTCAGCACTGGTCAGGCCACACCTTGAGTCCTGTGTCCAGTTCTGGGCCCTTCAATTTAAGAAGGACATTGAGACACTTGAGCATGTCTAGAGAAGGACAATGAGGCTGGGGAGAGGTCTGGAGCACAGCCCTGTGAGGAGAGGCTGAGGGAGCTGGGGTTGCTTAGCCTGCAGAAGAGGAGGCTCAGGGCAGACCTTCTTACTCTCTACAACTACCTGAAGGGAGATTGTAGCCAGGAGGGGGTTGGTCTCTTCTCCCAGGCAACCAGCACCAGAACAAGAGGACACAGTCTCAAGCTGTGCCAGGGGAAGTTTAGGCTGGAGGTCAGGAGAAAGTTCTTCCCAGAAAGAGAGATTGGCCATTGGAATGTGCTGCCCATGGAGGTGGTGGAGTCACCATCCCTGGAGGTGCTCGAAAAAGGAATGGATGTGGCACTTGGAGCCATGGTTTAGCTAGTCATGAGGTGTTGGGTGATAGGTTGGACTTGATGATCTCTGAGGTCTTTTCCAACCTTATTGATTCTATGATTCTGTGATCAGTTTCCCTGCAATCAGTATCCTTATCAAGTATATAGACATCTGTTTTCCTTCTGTACCATGGAGAAACCAGCACTTTGGGGCTCATTGTCATCTAAACCAGCTAGAAGTTTACAAGAATTCTCAGACTGCTCTCGTAACTCAGGAGAGGGTTTTAGGCAAATCCTACAAATTGTAGTGCAAGATGGTGGGAATTTCTGAAAATTGTTTTGCTGGCCATGATGATTTATAATTAGGGAAAAATTGTAAGAGAAGATAAGTCAGTTTAAATTCTGACTTCCCACAGCTTCATGGAAAATGCTTTCCTTTTGCTCTGACTTCTAAGTTTAACAGAATATCAATAAGGATGAACTGAAGAGTATGCAGTAAGTGACAAGGCTGTAGTAAGTGACAAGTATTAACATGGTAAATAATATATGTAGAATTACTATGAAATTTATCAAATATTTTCTCTAGAAAACTGAGCTATCATATAAGAAAAGGTTAAGTGACAAAAAATGATCGAATGAGACATGATTTCTACATATATTTTACCAATATAACAGTGGGATCCATCTCTACTATTTAGTATGTACCCTGGAATGATGCTGCAGAAGTTCTGACCACCTCTACTTTTGGTTTGTGAAGTTTAATTTTGCCTATGAGCAATATATATTTCAAAGTATGTCAATTATACTTAAGACACATTAATGCATTTTTAGAGTAACTTCTGTGTCAGTGAAATTATTGCCTGCTCCTCCCTCCCCCCATCACTGCTGTCACATAGAACTGTAACCAGTGCTTACATGGAAAAGAAATATTAGGAAACACATTAAAGATGATTTATCAGCTGGAAATAGGAAAGAGAGCCAAGAGCAGGTGATGAACTCTTCAGAACCACTGCATTAAGCTGAGACAGAAAAGGCTGTTCCATTATTTCAACTGACCTGAAATATATAATCAATTGGGACCAAGTTCCATTCTCATTCACTCTAGCCTAATTATATATTATTTGAATAGCATTATTCCTGATTTCTACTAACACAAATGATCATCAGAATTTGTCTTTTACTTGCTGCCACAGAAAACGTGATAAAAGAGCCTCGCAGAAGCCACAGCTTGCCAAATCTAAAGCTGCAGGTAGGCGCTGCTCACTCTTGTTCAGAGGTAAGGTCTTAGCTTCCAGGTTTCGCTGCTTGTAAATGAAACAATCTGCTCTTCAGCAGAGTTGCTCACTCAAACAGATAAGATGTAGAGCTAAAAAGTGAAATTAAAAAACCCTCTTAACTCTCCCACATTTAAAAGCCAGCACACAAACACACTGTACGAGTTGTTCAGAGCTACTTTAACATGCTCAAGGAAAAGATGCTGCTTAACAAGTAGTCTGCCAAATCCTGTATCAGCTGCAGTTTCCAGATAGAGGTAAAGCGCAGTCACATGTTGAGCACATTACAGTATCTAATCTGGCAGTCACAATGGGTGACTGATACAAGATTCTTTCCTGGCAGAAAAAGTATTTGACACAGGAGGTTACTTAGCAACATTTAGACATAGGGCTAAGATGACAATAAGACGGAAGTTTAATAAGGGCGTAGGAGAGGACTAAAATCCAAGACTGACCATAACAATAGGAGGTACTGCAAATGGTATCCCTCCATGTAGTCAGGATTCCCATAGGGAGGGCAGCCCAAATCTCTTGGACTCCAGCTGAGTTTGTTCAGCAGTGACTGCGATGGGAACCTGCAACAGCATCTTCAGTCCACCTATTCTAGTGAGTCATCTCCGTCATCTTTTTCATCCACTGAGCCCATCCCTGAGGTCAGTGGCACGAGCAACTCGTGTTCACCCTGCACCGTCTCAGAATCCTTTATCACTAATAGATTTTCCTGCCCTGGGATACCACTAGGTAGGCTTATCAAAGTGCTCAACCTGCTTCTTTCCTTGTCTGTAACCTGTAGCTCGGCAATGCATGCAAATGTTCACTCACACAGTGATTAACCCTGGGAAAAGAGAGAGTATCAAAGAGAATATCTTTTAATAATTCCCTTTGTCAGAAAGGAAACCTGGGGATTCCTCTGCTGCCTTCCGTGGCAAATCTGATGAGCAAAGTGCTCCATTCACGCTCCGGTATTCACAGGGCCTGGTCTGATCTCAGTCACCAAGATGCCGCGAGCCTGGAATGCCACTGCAATCAACTATTTAAAAATGAGATAACCCGGCAGCCCGGTAGGGTGTGGACTCTTCTGCAGGGTGTGTTGTGCCACACTGCAACAGCTTCAATTGCTTAATGGTCATTAAACTTTTCGGTAGAAAAATGCAAAATGGCCTCCCCAGAAGGAACAATGCTTCACCTCAGGAAGAGATTTTTCCAAAGGCTAGAAGAAATAAACAAACCTACTCTCCGGGTTAATGCCTGGTGTTAGAAAGCTTAGAGCTGGTAAGAGATACCCCATTTCATGCTAATGTGTGTTTCCTACACAGCAATCAGATTTTGTATGCAAACTTTTAAATGAGCCTTCGACTTCAGTAGTTTAAATAGCCAGTTTAAAAAATCTGCTCTGCTTACTTGCTGTGTTTGAATAGCCACCACGGCAAAAAAACTCTCTTTCACTTGAATAAGCAGCTGATCATTTTCCTGAAGTAAATATAGAAGGAACTTGAACTCAAAAGGAGCCGTATGTGGTAATCAGCACATTACTCAGTGTAATGAGAAAATCATCTCTGTTTTCCAGAAGCATTAGACGATTACATGATAGTGGCATTACACTTTATCAGCACTAATACATCAACTGCGTAAAGTGTACTCAGGAACACAAAAGTTGCTCTGGTAAGAGCGCAGGCAGCGCCCGGCATTCCAGGGCTGTTTACACTCCCGAAATATCCCACGAGTCAATTTGCCAGCCTCATTTTTCCGATGATGCAACTATTTATCTCACATGACTAGGTCTATAGAAAGGTCCCCAAAGAGGAGAGGCGGCCACGCTGCCTGCCGTGCTCAGGGCCAGCTCCCCGCAACAGCCCCCTCGCTGCCGCCGCAACTTTGCCCAGCTGCTGGACAAGCCTTGACTGAAAAGGTCTGGTTTACCTAGGGGACCGGCTCCTCCTCCTCCCCATTTTTATACTACTGTGGGGTTAATAGCTATGTCGTGTGGGGTCAGGGAAGACATCTGTGTCTCAGATAATATGCTTACGGTGATTACCACACATAATTGACTGACCTTCCCTCATTCTTTTCCTGCTGCAGGCCATGGCTGATAGGGTGAGATGCTCTAGAGGAGTTTATTTTCCATCACACACTATTGTGCTGCTGAGCAAATATTTTAGCAAGCTTTGAATGAATCACATTCCAGGCTTTGGGTTTGACAGTTAAAATATGAAGGCTGTGACCAATGTAATAATATTAGATTTTAAATGAACTCTGGGAGAAAACATGGGAAAATCCTCCTTAAAATCCATTTACAGATACCTAATAAAATCCTGTTCTGAGTGCTGAAGTCAACGAATATTTCTGAGAATTCTTGTTCTTTCTTTTCCCCTCTCTTCAGGCCTCATCTTCTCATCTTGGTGGGAACACTTTAAGCTCTTGGGTTGGTTTGTCTCAAAAACTATCTGCAAGCCAGAGAGTAATAAATAAATAAATAGATAGATAGATAGATAGATAGATAGATAGATAGATAGCTTTGCAAAAGCCAAGCTTCCAATTAGGAAATACTGAGGTCTATTTTAAGACCCTTCCTTCAAGAAAGAATATTAGAAACCCTTTTTTAGTTCATGGGGCTATGTGACACAAATATACCACCTGGGCTATGCCGGGCTATTCTGCATAACCATTTATTCAGTGTTATAGCTGGCAAGAAATTAAAACAATAATCTTTGAGGTCTCTTCCAACCTTGGTGATACTGTGATACTGTGTGAATCACTGTTTAACAGCAAAGCAACATTTTCCCCTCTAAAAAAAAAAAATAAAGGAGAAAGTTTTATTTCCAATGTACAGTTACAAAAGGAATGAGTGGATTAAAACCCCCCATGGTTGTGAAAGGATAGCTTCATTTGTAACATTAAGTCTTGAACTTTCTAATGCTGTTTTACCGTAGCTCTGTTTTATCTATCTAGCAATTAGTCTACCAATCTGTACATAATATACTCCCACAGGAAGCAGTCTTTATATATGTCTACATCTAAATCTATCTAACTATATATATGTGCATGTGTGTGTGCGTGTGTCCCAGGTTGGATTGTGAGTGATTAAAGCTTTGTGCCAGGAATATTCATCTCCATTAGGGAAACAAGTTGGTACATAAAGCTGTTTGTACACGTGAGCACACCTTCATTCTCCCTCCTTAAAAATCCCTTTTGTCACATGGAGAATGATCTTTGCCACACAACACCAGTGAGTATTTATGGCCTGTACTCAGAATTTCAGGCTGCAGCATTTTCACTGGGACCTAATGGGCAGAACGCTATGATACATTGAACAAATACATCTGTTCTTACTCCTGCGGCTGAAAGCTAACATTTGTGCAAATGAAGGCACTGCAGCCAAAAAGTGTTTCCAACCCCGGTACTTCCTCCACTTTAAATGGTCCAACAACGCAATCTGCATTCCTAGCTGCCACCATTTTTCACAGAGTCAGTATAATTCATCCTCTCCCCAAAATGTAGCAACTGCTTCACAAGGAAAAATGTACATATTCTACACGTATGGGTGATCTTTAGACAAATCTCAGCATCACTTCATAATTATATACTACAAGTTTTAATTAACTAAAGCTCTGAAAATCATAATGCCTTATTAAAATGCAATTAATCCTTTGATTAAAAAACAAAAAGCACAAGTATTTACAACAAAAACACAAGTAGAATAATTACAAATATCATGTACCCATTTCTTTTATTTGGGTGTCACTTATGATGTCTCACGTTCCCTTCATTAATTCAAATACACACATTATCTCAAATCCACAGCAGACTGAGTGACAGTGGCCACCAAACACACAGCACTATATCCTATTGATTTCTGCAAATCCTGAACAATGCCATTTGCATGCTTGTTTCTGTAATAATAAAGATATGCCATTCAGAATTAAAGCACCGGCCAGACTAGTGGCAACTAATTGTGTTGTGTGTAATGAGTGCAATTTCAATTTGATATAACCCTCAGCTTTTCTTACAGCACTCGCTAAGTACTTTCAAGTCTTTGTGGGGAAATAATTGATTTTTTTGTGCTGTGGGCACAAGAAAATTATTATGATCTTTTGAATAATGCCAAAGAAAGGACCATGAATGATTTAAATTGGTATATGAAGAAGGCTTCACTGTGGATTGCAGTTTGACTGACATCCTACTAATGTAGTATCTAGATTAGCAATTTTTAAGGAGGCAGCTAATATAAAACTCGTAAAACAGAAAACATTGCTAACAGGGATTTTGTATTTGTTATTCATCGAGGGATAACAATATAGGGACTTAAGGCACGTCAGACAAACACTGTACTATTACATAATTGCCCTTACTCTTTTCTTTTATGGCACATGTATTGAAGGGTATGTCTCAATTGATAAATTACACATTTAAAATATGTAGATACAATGGTACAGCACGAGGTTATCACAGCAGCTAAAGTCTGCTGTGGACACATTGATCTGCAAGCACCGCGTACAAAACCTTTTTGTTTTGCCTGATGGTGACAGGAAGGTTAGCAAGCTTCCAAAAATTACTATCCTGAAGAACTGAGATAATTGCCTTTCCTTTCAAAGGAAGGAAATATTTCTCCTAAACTGCTGCCCATGCCAGAGCACCCTCCTGCCCATTTCATCCCCTGCACTGGCAGAAACAGGTCTCAGGCATCTAAAGCAGCACCCCGAGACAAAGTCAACCCAATCACCTCCTGTACACAATTAATTGCCAGCTGTTTCAGTCTAAAGTCAAGCTCCCCCTCTCCTTTCTTTCTGTGCCTAGACGACAAATGCGTTTTATGGAGCAAAAGTGGCGAATAAATAAGGACATTATCCACATTCCACCTTAAAATGCATACCTTCCAAATCTTATTCTTCAGAGGAGGGAATGTTGTTAATTTAGTTGGTCATAACTAAATAGTTTCTAATCTGGAGCAGGAGTCTGCTGAGAATATTGGACAGTTTAAAGGTTAATCACCATCGCCTGGTTACACAAGTGAGGCAGAACTAATTCCTCCAAAGGCAAATGGCTTGCAGTTTTATCAGCAGTGCAGATTAGAAGTGTTAATATACAGAATAGAATGGATGCTCAAGGGCCAGTTTTCCCTTATCGGCAAACTTTGCAACAGAACTCAGCTACTGCACAACCTCTGCACTTTCTATAATAAGGCCCCTCATTTTGCCTCTCGAGCAGAACTATCAAACAATCCTCCCCAAACCACTGCCACCAAAATCAGGGTATTACAGACCACAGCTAATTGGAAGATCACTATAATGAAGTAAAAGATAAAATACTTTGGCTGCTGGCCTAAAATGTGGATCAGCACAACATAGGAAGCTATCTGGCTATGTCACATTCGGAGAGATTTACATAAACAATAAACTCAAACCAACTGCCCCCCAAAATACATCTTTGTTTACAGTAAATGCAACCCAAAGCACCAGTTATAAAAAGTGGGGGGCATTTACATATTCAGTGTTCAGTATTATTAACAGAGCAGACTCTGCTGCCTCTATTCCAGACATGTGTAACTTGATGTGAGTATTTTAAGTGCACGTTCTGCAACAACAACAACAAAAGGTAGGACGTGTAAGTACACATGTGGTGAAATATTGCATATTCGTGCCACTTGGTGCACACTTCTGCACTAGAATGCATTTATTGTTGTAGCACCTCAGAGCACACACGTTCTTACTTAACTTTTCCAAGACTGTTCTATGCCTCAAGTGTTTTCCCTCAGGAAAAGGAAAGGGGAATGGTGCCACATCCAGCTGGCGGCCAGGCACCAGTGGTGTGCCCCAAGGATCAGTGCTGGGCCCCATGCTCTTTAACATCTTCATTGATGATCTGGATGAGGGCATTGAGTCCGTCAGCAGTAAATTTGCGGATGACACCAAGCTGGGGGCAGGAACTGATCTGCTGGAGGGTAGAGAGGCTTTGCAGAGGGACCTCGACAGGCTGGAGAGATGGGCAGAGTCCAAGGGCAGGAGACTGAACACATCCAAGTGCCGGGTTCTGCACATTGCCCACAGCAGCCCCAGGCAGTGCTACAGGCTGGGGTCAGAGTGGCTGGAGAGCAGCCAGGCAGAGAGGGACCTGGGGGGGCTGGTTGATGGTAGGCTGAACATGAGCCTGCAGTGTGCCCAGGCGGCCAAGAGGGCCAATGGCATCCTGGCCTGCATCAGGAACAGTGTGGCCAGCAGGAGCAGGGAGGTCATTCTGCCCCTGTACATGAAGTTGGTGAGGGGTTTGGAACACAAGCCCTATGAGGAGAGGCTGAGGGAGCTGGGGTTGCTTAGCCTGGAGAGGAGGAGACTCAGGGGGAGACCTTATTGCTCTCTACAACTCCCTGAAGGGAGGTTGTAGACAGGCAGAGGTTGGTCTCTTCTACCAGGCAACCAGCACCAGAACAAGAGGACACAGTCTCAGGCTGCACCAGGGGAGGTTTAGGCTGCCTGTTAGGAAGAAGTTCTATACAGAGAGAGTGATTGGCCATGGGAATGTGCTGCCTGGTGAGGTGGTGGAGTCACCATCACTGGAGGTATTCAGGAGGAGACTTGATGGGGTGCTTGGTGCCATGGTTTAGTTGTTTAGGTGGGTTGGATTGGTTGATAGCTTGGACACGATGATCTCGAAGGTCTCTTCCAACCTGGTGTATTCTATTGTATTCTATTGTATCAGTGTCACATGCTATTTCTCAAATAAAACATGCTGACAGAAAATCCTACCTGAAAAGAAAAGAAAAAGAAAAGTTACTTTGTGTAAAGATATCAAGGAGAAAAATGGGTAATTCTGTTCCACAAATAAGAATAGTCACTGCAGAGAAAAGTCGTACAAATTATTACAGTAATCATCTCGGTATGAGAAACCTGGGGATAATGAGCCTGCATTTTACCCATACTGGGCCTAAGCCCTGCTCCTGCTGGATGAGTAGGGACTTCTGCTACCAGCAGCAGTGGGCTCTGGATAGACTCTGAAGGTTCTCTTGGAGCTTCAGTGAGATTATCCAGGCTGTCCTCGCTGCATACCTACTGAGCTACCAGAACATTAAAACCTTGCCCCATCCATCTTGCTACCCCACCCGACCTGGGCTCCATCTGAGGGAATGATTTAATTTCAGGACACCAAGTACCTAAGTCCCATTCACATCTAAATTCAGACTGGGAGAAGGGAGCAAAATGTCCTGAATTGAAGTGTTTTTCTAAATTAAAGGGCTGATGGTTTTTCTGCAAGACATGTAGTCCTTAAACCAACCACATAAAATCTGATTCCTTCTGAGACTGCCCCAGAGGAAGAAGTTTTTCACAGTGAAACAACATTTCTTGGCCATGAACCCCTAGAGACTATGTACCACATAGCTCTGGCATGCTTTGCTAAGGAAACAGTAAAGGAACACTGAAAAGATGTGGACAGTAGACCACTCAGTCTTGTAATCTACTACAATAAAGATCTTTGAAACTGGAATTGGAGAACTACAAAACCTTGCTAGCTAGCAATTGAAAACACCATCTGTCACACAATCTGATTTTCCTTAAGAATAATTTAATTACATACATGAAAGTATAACTCCAAGCACATGACATGTAGCACAGCTAGGATGGACAAGTTGGCTTTTGAGAAGGATTTGTGGCTGGCCAGAGGGTGTCCCTTAATTGTTATTGCATGGAATGGAATGGAATGGAATGGGATGGAATGGAATGGAATGGGATGGAATGGAATGGAATGGAATGGAACGGAACGGAACGGAACGGAACAGAACAGAACGGAACAGAACAGAACAGAACAGAACAGAATAGAATAGAATAGAATAGAATAGAATAGAATAGAATAGAATAGAATAGAATAGAATAGACCAGACCAGGTTGGAAGAGACCTTCGAGATCATCGAGTCCAACCTATTATCCAACACCACCTAATCAACTAAACCATGGAACCAAGCACCCCATCCAGTCTCTTCCTAAACACCTCCAGGGATGGTGACTTCACCACCTCCCCGGGCAGCACATTCCAATGGGCAATCTCTCTGGGAAGAATTTCTTCCTAACATCCAGCCTAAACCTCCCCTGGCACAGCTTGAGACTGTGTCCTCTTGTTTTGGTACTGGCTGCCTAGGAGAAGAGACCAACCTCCGCCTGTCTACAACCTCCCTTCAGGTAGTTGTAGAGAGCAAGGAGGTCTCCCCTGAGTCTCCTCTTCTCCAGGCTAAGCAACCCCAGCTCCCTCAGCCTCTCCTCATAGGGCTTGTGTTCCAAACCCCTCACCAACTTTGTTTCCCTTCTCTGGACACCTTCCAGTAAGTCAACATCCTTCCTAAACTGAGGGGCCCAGAACTGGACACAGGACTCAAGGTGTGGCCTAACCAGTGTAGTGTACAGGGGCAGAATGACCTCCCTGCTCCTGCTGGCCACACTGTTCCTGATGCAGGCCGGGATGCTATACCCCTATCTAGTCTCAGATTCAGCCATTACTGACTGCCATCAGAGCAAAGATACTCTCAAATCCATAAAAATACCTTGTTGTCATCATACCCTACTGGAATATCTCTCCTCTTCCCAAATCTCAGGTAAACTTTGAGTTGTGCAATGTTACCTGAGAACCTGCAGCTCTGCGGTGTACAGGATCCATAGCTCTCCCAACCAAGAAACCATCTATTAGAGTCAAGGTTGACACATTCCCTATCCCTCAGGGTCACATCAGCTACTCTTCACTGACAGAATCACTCAAAAAGTGGAGATGGTTTCTATGGCAAGGATCATAACTCTTTAAGGGGAAAACCACAGCAAAAAATTCTGTTCAAGTAAGAGAGAGGAGACATCGCAGGCTGCTCTTAACACACTGCTTCACAAATAAACCACAGCTGAAGTTTGGTTCTGGTCTTGTTGTGTAACTGGATGTAGGTGCATTGCAGAGATGTAATCATGAGATGAAATTGAATACAGCTTCATCACCAAGTAGATTAGATAAAAACATTCATAGCTACTGCCATAGGCATAAGCAGAAGCCATTAAGGACTCTAAAGGACTTGCAGATGGAGAATGCCGATACTAAAAGCTTGGAAAATTTCATTAAAAGTGAACACTAAAGACCAGCACTGACAATCCCCTTCCCTCATTTAGGTCTCACCCCATTAGAAGATTTTACCAACTACCAAGAGGGCCCAGCACCCTTTCACAGGTCAGTTTAAAAAATTCCCCAGCACATTTGACACCTTGTTCAGGTAACAGAGCTGTTTACTATCACTCAAAACCCCCTCTGCTGCCCCCAGAAATAAAGATTGTAGGCTTGACCCTGACTGAAACAATCTTGTTAAACCTTTTAGATGGAGAAATATCCAACAGTGCGTTCAAGTGATGTCAGTGACGATTCATAAGTTATTAGGCACAAGGAGCAATCTAAGCACCAAATAAAACATGCTCTGAAGGGCACATCAAACTTACTAATAGGCAGCAGACCACCTCCCACACTACAAAATCTACACATACAGTCGTAGAATAGAACCAACACAACATGCAAGAGAAAACGTGCATGTGTGTGAGAAGCATGTGATTGTAGTTATCTTAAGAGGACTCAGCACCATTCAAACACGACAAAGTCAACACAATTCATAAATTTAGCACTTTGGTTTCTCCTGGAACTTCTGAAATAATCCTTCCCTTTCATGCCTTTCCAATGGGAGGAATAAAAGGCAACCGAGAATAAAAGCACAGGCTATAGAGGAAGACATCTGCTGACCACATTCACCTGTATCTTCCTTCTGCTCATCTAAGTTCAGAATCACAGAACATTAGAGGTTGGAAGGGACCTCCAGAGATCATTGAGCCCGACCTCCCTGCAAAAGCAGGATCACCTAGGGTAGTCTGCACAGGAATGCATCCAAGAGTACTTTGAATGTATCCAGAGCAGGAGACTCCTCAACCTCCCTGGGCAGCCTGTTCCATGCTTTGTCACCCTCACTCTAAAGTTAAAGTTTCTCCTCATGCTGAGGTGAAACCTTCTGTATTCAAGTTTGTATCCATTGTTCCTTGTCTTATTACTATGCAGCACCAAAAAGAGACTAGCTCCCTCCACTTGACACCCACCCCTCAGATATTTATACACATGGATCAGATACCCTCTTGGTCTTCTCAGTACTGAACAGCCCCAGGGCTCTCAGCCTCTCTTCATAGGGGAGATGCTCAAGTCTCCTAATAATCCTTGTGGCTCTCCCTTGGACTCTCTCTAGCAGATCCCTGTTTCTCTTGAGTTGGGGAGCCCCAAATTGGACTCAATACTCCAGGTGTGTTCTCACCAGAGCAGAGTAGAGGGGTAGAAGAACCTACCTAGACCTGCTGGACACTTTTCTTGATGCACCCCAGGATACCATTGGGCCACAAGGGCACATTGCTGTCCCATGCAGAACTTGCTGTCCACTAGGACTCCCAGGTCTTTCTCCGTGGAGCTGCTTTCCAGCAGGGCAGCCCCTAACCTGTGCTGGTGCCTGTTGTTATTCCTCCCCAGGTGCAGAACCCTGCTCTTGTCCTTATTGAACTTCATGAGGTTTGCCTTCACCCAGCTCTCCAGCCTGTCCAGATCTCATTGGATGGCTGCACAGCTTGATGGGGTGTCTGCCACCCCTCCTGACCCCACCCCCAAGTTTTGTATCATCAGCGAACTTGCTGAAGGTACACTCAGTCACCTCATCTAGGTCATTGATAAAGATATTGAACAAAACTGGACGCAGTACTGATCCCTGGGGAACACTGCTGGCTACAGACCTCCAAGTTGACTCTGTCCTGCTGATGACAACCCTCTGAATGTTTGTAGACAACATTCCCTCACTTGTCGATAGTGTTGCTGCTCATGAAGCACTAAAAGCTCTGAAGGGAATAATCATGTCCTGGCAGGAGGCTGTCCAAAATGAGCCATCAGAGTTTTCCTGTCTTCAACGTTTCCACATACAGGATTTTTGGAAGCCAGTGATTTGAACCTAGTGATTCAGAACAGCAGGAATATGACTAGGTATAGCAGGCACAGAAAAGAAAAGATTCACTCTGCCTAGCCATGTAGGTCTTTATACAAGGCCTGTCATCTGGCTGTTGAAGTGCCTGTGTTGTTTGCAAGCATTTATGATCTGGAAGATCTGTTGCATGTATCTTTGCACATGGATAATTTTGTATATTTGCCAAACATGGGGAAATATATATGAGTGACATGATCTCAAAAGGTAATCTGCATCGTTATAAACAACACACACATTTCAGTGGGGGGGGAAAGAAAGAAAATGATGCAGGAATCTGGAATCTGGTCTGAGTGCAACTTAACTGGAATTTGCCACTGAATGGGTATTTCATATTCGCCCACTCCTTGGCAAGGTTGAAAAATATCCATGGGCTTCTGTCAGTTATTCTCCTCTTATTCAGAGCTGCATCATTCATAGCTAATCACCTATTTCTTTGCCTCTAGCACCTTGCCTAAACAGTTTGAGTATCTCCTTATTCAACCCCCAGGCTAGTCTTTTATCAACAGTTTATTGGTGTCCTACCCTGCCGAAACTCACTCTCTTTTGTTGTTCCTTTGTTGTTCGGGTTCCCAACACCACCCCCCCCTCCACACACTCCCCCCCACCTCAGATCATAATACCTGCATAGATGGTTTAAAGAAGACATGTTAATACTTAGAACATATCCTTCCTTGCTTTTTTTATGGTCATGTACCTGTAAATCACCAGATTGGTTATGGAACTATTGTAGTAATGAAGATACAGAGAAAGTATTATGCTTGAGTACCTAATGACTTCAATCACTTATTGCCACAAAATCCCTGTTGGCATCAGTAGACACTAAGTTAAACAGCCTCAAGGGGAGACTGGGCAAGACCATAGGACAGAAATGTATAGAGGGTTTTAGAAATACTTGGGAGCTATATTCAATTTAGGAAATTCTGCAGCTGGGAGCAGCTGAGAGCTGGGAGAATACTTAGGGGGAGGCATCAGATACGAGAGGCTGGTTCTCTACTCTTCCCTGCATACCCACTTAAATCTATTGTTGGAGTCAGGATATTGGGCTACACTGACCTTTGTTCTGAACCAGTATGCCTCTTATGTTCTTATTATGTTCTTATGTTAAGCAGGAAAAGAATTTAGCCTCTGGATAACACCCAGTTGTGCTTGAATTCAGCAGCAAAATTCCTTTTCTCTTCATTGTTTCAGATTTCAGAAATTAATTACAAAAAGTAAATAAAAGGAACAAACAAAGTGAGATCACCATTGGATGACCTTTGCATTTGCTACCATTAAGAAATTTGCAGGATTTTTTTATTCTACACTGATAGGGATCTTTTCCTCCTGAAAGCAAATGTTAGCCAGACTCCAGACTCCAGTAACATGCACCTTTGTGAAGGCATTCGAAACAGCTCTCTGCACGATCCCTTCCAAAACATTATCCGAGAGAAGGCATTCCTGAAGCTGAGGTCCTGAGAGATTTTAGGCAAAATAACGAGTTTGCAGCCTTCAGCAGAATATGTAGAATTACTAAAGTCTTCAAGTTCAGACTCTGGGCTCATCCAGACATTGGCAATTTTGCTGCAGTTCTCACAGTGCTGTAGCTGGTTCATAATATTTCTTTGACTTAGCTGTTTTTCTAATGAGGTGATTTTAACACTGTCTGTCCAGATGGAGCTTCATCCCTCTTCATCAGTGAAATCCTTTGGAGAAGGATCTCAGTGAATCTATCAGTGATTATCAAGCTTGATTTTTCTTACTGCTTACAATAAGTTCTGTCCCACAGATTCTACATGGAAAGATAAGAATTTATGTATCTCTAGAGGCCAAGATGCTGAACAGAAAAAGGGAGGGGGAAAAAGGATCCACATAAACATCGTGAATAAAAACTGGGGTGTGTTGAAGAAAATAATAACTTGCTTCAAGGGGTCAGGATGCCTTACAGAAGGACTAAAAAAGAGACAGAAAAAGGGAACAGGAACTACACAGATCTAATTACAAGGCTGGGGGGGGTTGGGTCACAAGTTTCCAATCAAATGTTAAAATGGGCACACAGACCTCACCTTTTACCAGGTACATGTCAGGGATTTTATTTCCTCCACACATCACAGTTTGAAGCAATCCTGCACAGTTACTTATTTAGGTGGAACTGCACAAGCTGAAGTGAAGTCAGACAAAGTCACATGTAACAGCAGCAAAACAGAAGAGTCTTCATTCTATGTGGTTCTGAGCCTGGCATAGGAATAAGGACATTAGAACATGATGAATATTAATATTCAGATTGCTTGTGCATCAGGAAGTGGAACATCAGTCACCATCATTGGAGGTGTTCTAGGAGGAGACTTGATGGGGTGCTTGGTGCCATGGGCTAGTTGTTTGGGTGGGTTGGATTGGTTGATGGGTTGATCTTGAATGTCTCTTCCAACCTGGTTTATTGTATTGTATTATCTCAGAACAGCTACCTCTGCTGTGCACATCAACCTTTTATTCTTTGATCTTTTAAGTTATACAAACAGTAGTTGGATAAAGATACACGTGGGGCTCAAAAAGCTGCAGCATTTCACAATGTCCTATGGAGTCAGGGATTCTTCTGATTTATTTTTTTCCAGACCTGTTCTTGTGCACAATTTCTTTATGCCTCATTTGCTATAAAAGTATTGGTCAATGAACAATGACTAACTAGACATTTGTCACCGTGTAACTGAGAGTGAACTGCCTCTTTGGGTTTGTTTTTCATTTCCCGTCTATCTTAACTTTCACAACGCCTGTTTACATCAACACAGCAAATTCATTTACTGAGTTCTGTGTGCATAATTATTTATTCATACCTTAATCATTAGAAAGCCAGAAATTTACCACAGCACATTTGAAAATTTCACAGGAACTTGAATGTTTCAAGACACATCTAGCTTTAAGCATCTAAGTTAGGACTTATCATCATAGTATCATAGAATCATAGAATCAGTCAGGGTTGGAAGGGACCACAAGGATCATCTAGTTCCAACCCCCTGCCATGGGCAGGGACACCCCACACTAGATCAGGCTGGCCAGAGCCTCGTCCAGCCTGGGCTTAAACACCTCCAGGGATGGGGCCTCAACCACCCCTCTGGATAACCCATTCCAGGGCTTCACCACTCTCATGGGAAAGAACTTCCTCCTCACATCCAGCCTGAATCTCCCCACCTCCAGCTTCATTCCATTCCCCCTAGTCCTATCACTACCTGACATCCTGAGAAGTCCCTCCCCAGCCTTCTTGTAGGCCCCCTTCAGATACTGGAAGGCCACAATGAGGTCACCTCGGAGCCTTCTCTTCTCCAGACTGAACAGCCCCAACTCCTTCAGTCTGTCCTCATAGGAGAGGTGCTCCAGCCCTCTGATCATCCTCGTTGCCCTTCTCTGGACAGGTTCCAGCACCTCCATATCCCTCTTGTAATAGGGGCTCATCTGCTCCCATCTACCTAGAGCACCTTCTGGAGACAGAAATGCCTGTGGAGACTTCATGATTCTGAAAGTCTACTGCATTTGTCACCTCTTCCATGAAAGGCTTAATACAAAATTTAAAGCTTATGTGGCGAAATTTAACTCATTTATGGAAAACCCGTGAAGAAAACATGAAAATTTGTACAATTTGGAGCAGAAAAAATGTTAGGGTTTGGGCAATATGAATACAATGTTAAAAAAGTCCATTTCCAGCTACTGTGTTCATAGAATCATAGAATCAATAAGGTTGGAAAAGACCTTAGAAATTATCAACTTCAACCTGTCACCCAACACCTCACGACTAACTAAACCATGGCTCCATGTGCCACGTCCAATCCTTTTTTTAAGCTCCTCCAGGCATGGTGACTCCACCACCTCTCTGGGCAGCACATTCCAATGGCTAACAACTCTTTCATTTAAGAACTTTCTCCTCACCTCCAGCCTAAACTTCCCCTGGCACAGCTTGAGACTGTGTCCTCTTCTTCTGATGCTGGTTACTTGGGAGAAGAGATCAACCCCCACCTGGCTGCAACCTCCCTTCAGGTAGTTGTAGAGAGCAATAGAATAGAATAGAATGATGATCTTCGAGGTCTCTTCCAACCTTGGTAATACTGTGATACTGTGTGATACTGTGAAAACCAAGAGGGAGCAAAGGAAAGCTGAACAACATCTTTGTAACTGTTTCTAGCCCTAAAATGCAAGTTCCTCTTCTTAGCTCTGCAGTGCAAGCATGAACTTCATTACCACTGTGTATGTCTTCATCATCTCTAATTCAAAGTAGCCTATACACTCAGAAACTGAAATTGTTGTAGTGTGACAGGTTTGCAAACCAGTTTGTCTCATCAAGATCTATGCTGGCCACCAGCTGGTTTCCTGATGGCGTTTAAAGTTGTTGACTTAAAGCCATGCTGGCAATTTATCAGTGGGGCAAGGAGTTGAGTGGGAAGTACCTTTCTTTTGTCATGAACCAGACTCAGGACAGTGCATGCTCAATAACATGTGAAAGGGTAACTTGGGCTGCCTGTGCTGCCTCTTATCAACACAATGACTGCATCCACCTTAAGAGCCCTAAATGGCATTTGGCTTGTGAAGAGGTTGCCTCCCTCCAGTTTAAATGGAGCAGTGGTAATCAGTGAGGACTCTTAATGTGAAGGAGGATATGAGATCAGGAGCCTGGACTCCCTCTTGGTGCAGATGCTGAGAGCCAATAAAAACCACAAAGAAAGTGAAAAAATAATTTTGCAGAGGTTTTAGAGGCTTCATGAGGGGCTATAAAATTCCAATCAAGAGCCCACACAGGTTCGGAGTACCAAAAATATTAAAAAGGTAAGTTTTACTTGCAGTTAGTTCAGATATTACTTTAAACATCAGTTTCAATTTTTTGGTCATTCTACAGTATGTAAGAAAATGTTTAAAGACATTGAAGACCAAAAAACTTTTGGAAAGAAGCAAATGAAAAGGCTGTATTCTCAAATAGATCAAAACAAGATGTTTGGACAATGCCAGGATATTCTAATTAAAAATTTATCCCAAATCATGTTTCAAGGAATCGACATAAATTCATAAAGCATTTGGATTTTAACTGATGTTTACCTAATAATACCATACACAGAATGGATGGAACAATGAATATTGATCCAATAAAATATTAGTTCATTTCAGCCTATTCCATTATCAGAAGTACTGCTTACCTCTAGATAACAAAGGGTTATGGAGAAATTGAGTGGCCTTGAGCACAGGCCCTATGAGGAGAGGCTGAGGGAGCTGGGGTTGTTTAGCCTGGAGAAGAGGAGGCTCAGGGGAGACCTCATTGCTCTCTACAACTACCTGAAAGGTGGTTGTAGCCAGGTGGGGGTTGGTCTCTTCTCTCTAGCAACCAGCACCAGAACAAGGGGACACAGTCTCAAGCTGCGCCAGGGAAGTTTAGGCTGGAGGTGAGGAGAAAGTTCTTCACGGAGAGAGTCATTCGCCATTGGAATGTGCTGCCCAGGGAGGTGGTGGAGTCACCATCCCTGGAGGTGTTCAAGAGGGGATGGATGTGGCACTTGGTGCCATTGTCTAGTCATGAGGTCTGTGGTGACAGGTTGGACTCGATGATCTTCGAGGTCTCTTCCAACCTTGGTGATACTGTGATACTGTGAAATACTCAATGGACAAAAGCATACCATAGAAATACTTTATTATGTAGCTGTTCAGGTTTCCCTAGTGTGCAAAGTCAAAATAGTTTGGCTAATATCTACAGGTGCAATTGAAATTAACATATGATCATGAAAAAAGCATTGTACTGAGATTTTTAACCAACCCCTCCACCCCCAAACCAAGCAAAATCTTACTAACAGTCCATCAGCTTTGATGTCACCTCCCAAATATCTGCACTTTACCCTTCCCTCCTCACCATTTCTCTCTAGTTTCTTCCACGCAGCATAAGTGCATTGCAGGGGCTGACCAGTACGCCTAATACCTACAAGCTATCCGCTATGGGAGGACAGATAATGGGAAAACCAAAACGAATCTGACCTGGAATCTGCATATTATATCCATGGAATTGTTGTTTCTGGTATCAGATTGAGAAGTAAGAGCTGTGGTGACTTTTTTCAACACCAGGAAGAGTTACTGAATCCCTGAGAAGTAAATAAAGTTTGTAAAAACCAGTTATAACAAATGGATTTGTATATAAAAATGAAGCATCCGGCACAAGAATGTAGGGAAGAGCACTGGGAGGAGGGAGAAGTAGAGAAATTAGAGGGAGGCAAAGAGAGCTACAGCAATGCATCACTGCTTGGCACCTCTGTATTCTGAGTAGCATGGCATAATTAAAGGATATTAAAGGTCTTTCTATCCCAGCAGTGTAAAACTGAAGACAATAAACTGCTTTTTCTTAGTACCTTTCCTGCTTTTCTTGTTCCCACCTCTGAAATTCTGCTTGAGTTCATCTTTACCTTGACCTTGCTTCTGCTGAAATCCTTGTTCATGTCTTAATCACTTCGCATCTTGAATAGCGCGATTCCTTACACACTCTGTCGAAATCCCAACTCTCTCTAAATGTCAATAGGTCCAGAATGGTGTAGTCAGATTATTTTCTTGCTCCATGTATGGATAAACGGTATGATAAAAGATGTGTTTATGCAGTAAAATTGAGAAGCTGCAACAGAAGTGCAAGGTGATTGTATATAGAACAGGGCTGTCAGATAACAGATGCACAGCAGCTAAAGACTGGCTAATATCCTAAGACACTGCTGTGACAGTTGAACACCCACACATCAACAACAAAATATTTGTTTACTAGAATACATATAACATTAAGATCAAGAAACCTGGAAAGCCCTGGCTTCTCTATCTTTGCAGACAACAGACATCTCCTGAGTGCCTTTGCCTTCCCAAACAACACATGCATGGTATCAAAACAGACTCAGATCTTCAAAAGAACAATGCTGCTGCCATGTAGGAAAAACCTATTGCTCTCTGCAGTCAAGGAGACAGTCAACACCTCAAGCTTGCCTGTTCAGCCAAACACTACCATGTTGCGTTTTGTTAACTATGAAGAAGCTGTGCAAAGAAATTAGTTGCTGATAGAATCTGGAGAAGAGGTGTTATTTCACAGGGATGTGGGATCCTCAAAATCAGCTCTTTCAGGAAGTCTTTTTGATTTTCTGGGAATTGTATGAGTTTTTCTGTACTAAAACAAAGAAATGAAGTATATAAAGGTTACAAAAGTTCAGATGCTTGTAGTGTTGCTTGGAATTAAGGAGACACTGTGGATATACTTGACTTCTCTGGAAATAAGGAGAAAATGGCTGTCTAATATTGCCTAGAATAGGCAGAATAGGTTTTTATCCCTTATTTATCACTATACATCCAACAGCAAAACAGGTAAACACAACACCAGCCTTCTTTTCTTAAAGCATCCTTGCTCTTACAATGCCTCTGACAGCATCTTCTACTAATGTTAACCAACAAAACATGTCCTGACTACACACACCATCCTCCCCACCCCAAACCGATGACTTCACTCCCGAATGCAAAAGATCATTTCGGATGTCTCATCCACTGTTTCTATGTACTCATGGATAATTTTTGGCTTTGTAAGAAATAATTTTCCTCACCTGAATGGCAATTAGAAAACTTAAAAGTAATATACAAATCCCTTCCTGAAACAGCAATAAATCTCAAGAGTGCTTGCAAACCGATAAAACAAACCAGGATGGTTTAGATGATTAAAATATTGCATTTCAGCAGTTTTGATAACTTAATTTCCCCCACATTACTGGCTCAAATCAGTGAATACAATTTCATTCTGAACCGACAGAAGAAAATTCCTGAGGACCCATTCTAGGAGTTAGTTTTGGGCTCAAACTTTATTGAAACCAATATTTTCCGGAAAGAAACCCACCTGTTCCCACCCTTGCTCTTCAGTTTGCTGAAGAACCAGTGATCTCAACCAGCTGTAGCTATTTCTGCAAAACCAGAGGCAAATCAGCTTCTGCCCACCTGTCGCTGACCCTTCAGACATCATGCGTAGGCCTGGAATCGGGAGATGGCCTTGATGCTGAAGATGAAGCTGAGCACCCTAGAACTGATTTTGGCCCGGTTACATGCCTAAGTCAATTTTCAGTTGTTTCAGGTGCAGGTTGTGACATGTGCTGTAGCCCTCCCACTTTGTCTCCTCTCTTCATTACCATATGAAGACTTGCATTAGATGCCCACAGGCATTTTGCACATGCAAGCATTTTCAATTACCCATCCTTCTGACAAGCATTGTGGTGCTTTTATACAGCAGCTTCAGATTCATGAATGGGGATTGCGGGTCACTGTCTTTCTCCTGCAGAATGCTGAGCAGCACCCACTCATGCCCTCAAGTCAGTTCTGCTGTGCCTCCTTAAATATCCTGTGAATCTATTTGTGGTGCCAACTGTGGAGAAGTATCTTTTTTTCAACAGTATTCTGCATCAGTTAGAATGGATTCCAGTGGTGCTGCTCCTAGGTGTGCAAATAGGAAACCTAACTCCTGAGCTGACAATATTTGAGGGATTAATATGATTTCTCAATTTCTCATTAAAGAGAACTCTGAAGTCTTTGGTAAGGAATATATTTAGCCTGCGTGTTCTCTCTCTCTCTCCCTTTTTTTTCTTGTGTGTGGGGTTTTTTTGGTGTGTTTTGTTTGTCTGTTTGTTTTTTGGTTTTAAAGTATATTCTGCAACACGCTGTGATTTCTGGCCTGTTGATTAAGCAATCTTAATCTTTCTTAATTGCCTTAATGGCTTCATGGCCTCTCTTTTATGCTCTCTGCCCACTACGTTGTTGTTGCAAATGCTTTTGTATCTTAACTTTGTGACTATACCAAGGACTTAAAGGAGACTGTGAAGTCTATTGTCGCTCTTGTTGTTTCCATTCTTTAAATTCCTGTTTCAGGCTCCTACTTGAGGTGGGCAATTTTTTGGATGCAATTGTGCAAATGTGCATAAATTAAAAAACAATTGGACAAAAGCCATGGATAAAGGAGTTGATTTTGTTTTTTACAAACCCATAGTGCAGTTTTTCTTTCGGTTCCAAAGACCTGTGATGCAGACTAGCAGCTTGCTATTCAAATATGGCTGTGAGAATCCTCCTTTCACAGTTTGTAGATGACTTTGGTAAGTCTGCCCTGGAAGTTTTTGCTATGATACATACAAACAAAAGATGAGGAATCCATAAATTAGCTCTGGTTTGTGTCTCTGGTGTTTCCCAGGGGTTTATTTTGAAACAAAAGAGAAGATAAGACACAGAACTGTCAGGGGTTTATGGTTGTTGTTGGGATTTTTTGTTTTGTTTTGCTTTTACAGTGGCTGTCACTTGAATTGCACAATGTCTAGGTCAGTAATGTTTACTGAGCACTGTTCTGTTTGTAGTGTTAAAAGGAAAGCCAGAAGACAGACCAAGTAAATGACGAACTTAGACTTGCCCAGTCAGCTTACTGACTAAACTTTCAACCTGCTCTTTCTCTATGTGAAGAGCTGGAATGTCAGCAGAAATATATGGACCCCATCATCAGGCCATGGGCTAAATACAGCATCATCACAGAAGGTTGCACTTAAATAGGGCAGCAGGTTGCACTTAAATAGGGCAGACACTTGCAAGAGATGTATCGATGCAAGAGAATAATTATAATGAAATGCTTCATTAACATCTGTAAGCAACCCTAGGCACAAAAATATTTGCCACAAACTCTACCCAGGGTACATTTTGCAAAGACATGCAGGTAAGCAGGAAAAAAGTAGGAAATATTTCATCTAAGTGATGCTAGTAGCTAAATCTGAAGTTACTTATTTGCCCAACATTAAGTTATTTCCATCTACTTCCAAATCTAGATCTAGTCTAGAGCCAACTGTGCAAAATCAAAAGCAAAACTGTGAAGGCAGTAACATCTATGGAAATAATTTCACTCCTCTCAGAAGGGAGAAGGTAATGCACAGTAATTGCAATACCCACAAACAGCAAATCTTTAAAACTGTCAGTAGTCCAGAAATGTGTCACTTAGACCACTGTAATTATGGGAGAAAAGGTGACATTCAGGGCTGGAAAAAGAAACATGCTTGTGGTAGAGTCTTTTTATAGGAAAATGTCACCTGTTTAAAAGCTGTTCAGAAATTTGGCAAGCTAGAAATAATCATGGCTGACGTTCCTTGGCAAAGAGCAGATGAAAAGATCAAAACTGGGTAACAGATAAAAGCAATCTGGCTCATGGTTCCATCTTTCAATTTACAATGGCAGTAGCAATGTCAAACATTCCAAATGCTGAAACCTGATGCAGTATGAGCATGGATGAAAGCAGAGGAAAACTGCCAAAGGTTGATAACAGTTCATGCTGGCAATTTGAAGAAGAGACCAATGCACTGCACCCAATTAGAAATATATATGCATATGCATAAAGAGTATGTTATTTGCCTCGTTTTGGTGCAATATGCAATGTCAACAGCTAAGATCTACAAGCTGTATTAAGATTTATTAAGATCTGTGGTTATCACTGCAATGTTACTCTTCATCCTTTCCTTTACTTTGTATGTATCACGTAAATGGAAGCAAGCTTTGAACCTGTGTCAAACAATGAAATCCAAGCACCATGAAACCTGCCCAGCACAGATGACAAATTTGAGCTGAAAGTCTGACTAAAATTCCTAATGTCCATCCTATCCTATTCTGTCCGAATAACAGTTTTAAAGTACAGTTTTCCATATGCTGTTTGCTAGGATGGCTTTTCTTGTTGATTTGGGTGATCAGGGTCAAGGGAAATAGTCTTAAAAGAATTTTGATCCATGCAACTCTAATATTAATTTCACTTTGCAATGCCACCAGGGTAAAGTTCTGAATATTTATCACTAACACTGAAAGAAGAGGCTCAGAGCTCTCATTAGCAAAGTCAGGAAAAGGCAGTTTTCCCAGTGATGAAGACTGACCATCAGAAGAAGCCAAAGGGACAAGGTATTTTAATGAGGTCTGTCTCACATTTCTATGACTTCTTCATTCAGTCTCACTATTTTGTCTTTTGATACTTAGCAGTGTTGCTCAGTTTCTCCTGCCATGGTACTGAGTTAGGACTTGGTTTACAGAGCCCCAGTTTACTCAGAAAGTCTGCTCCTTGGATTAGCAGGTACTTCTAATACTAATTTACCAATAAACAAAAGTGATATTTAAAATCTGACTACAGATGCCACACCAGCTCTAGTAGAGAGAAAGATTTGTTTCCTGGCTTTTAAATGTGTTTCTAAAGCATCTGAAACATCTTTCTGTAGTAGAGTCCACTGTTCCACTATGGGAACACTGGAAATTAGACGTCTGACTTTTGCCTTTTATTTTTCCTAGCCTGATGGAAATGTATTCTTTTGTTTTAAGGAACAAAAAAACTGAGAGTGTTTTACCTAACCTACAAAAGGGGACTGAGAAAGCAGCTGCAAAATGTAAAATAGTTGTTGATGCCTACAGTTACCTTTCTATGTCAAATAGGAAGGATCAGCCCTGTATAAAACACGCTGGGAAAAAAGCCCCTGTGAAAAGGGAGCCCTATCTGGGTGGGAGCTGGGATGTAGGAAAACAGATTAAGGAATGTGTAGTGCTCAGTGCTCTTAATAAACCAGGCTGAAATGGTCTCTTTTTTTTTTTTTTTTTTTTTTTTTTGGTAATTAATTGCATTTTCAGGAAAAACAACTTCTGCAATTTTTGACTAGCTCTGGCCGTTGTATTAATTTGCCTTCCTGGGACTTGGGGAAGGGCTGGTATTTTCTTCAGTGAGAGAGCTCAGCATCATCTGATTGAGACTCTCAGCTGAATTTCCAGATGTAGAACCCAGATCTCTCGTTGTACGGCTATGCAAACCTATGATGTAGTCAAAGTAGTGCAAGCTTTTGATCTGTGGCCATTCTGGTGGCGGAAAAGCTTGTCTGAAAGCTTTTCATAAAGCCTCTTCCACAGAGGAAGCATATTTGTAAGGAGGAGCATAACTACAGTGAAAAATGGATGCTGATAGTAAAGTCCTGGCCTCATTGAATTCACTCAATATTTTCCATAGACTTTACTATGCCTCTGGTGTTGCTTGAATCTCAGAGAACTGAAGTTTCAGATAGCAATAAAATCTCTTTTCCAATCTGTTTGCTTCATGAGAAAAAGGTAACAGGTTTAGAGGAATTAAAAAAAAAGAGAGAGAGAGAAAGAAAAAGGCAGTTCAACAACAACCATGGCTGTGGTTGCATGAAATGGTGAACGGGAAAACCAGGAGGGTTTCCTGGGAAGCAAAGGACTCCTGACAATATAAGGAACATCTTACAATAACATCACAAACATCACACTTCATCAGCATCACCAGAGACGATCTTTCCCAAACTCACTCCTCTCACAGGCACAAACTGATGCAAATAGAAGAAAAGAGAGACAAATAATGCCTTTAACAGCACTGTGAGAACCAAGGGACTATAGAGACAGTAGGAAGTCAATGGTAGAAGTCCAGAACTAGAAAATATTAGTATTATTGTTACATAAATAATTGAAGACTTATGACACAAAGGGTACTCAAACCCACATAGCTTACTTCAGCACCTCAAGGTATTACTATAACAATTGTCCCACCTCTAGGTCTTTGCCAATGTTCTGATTCCTCAAGCACTTAAGTGCTTGCTTTCAATAATGTGAAGAATCATGGTAGATCCACTATGTATGTTTGTATATGAAACACCAACTGTGTGTTTGGTACACCACAAATATAGTGACGGCAGGGCAAAATGTGAAGGTTGGGGATAGAAGGATATTAATCATGTGCTGTGAAAGGGAACTGCAGAATTTAAAATGAGGAGATCACTCCAACTGGTGGGGGAAAAACAAAACAAAGAACATGACTTGGGACTACAATTCCACCAAGATCTGTGCCTGGACTGAATATTATGATGCACCCATAGACCCACCAGAGCCAAAAGACCTCCTTGTTCAACAATCTTTCAAACAAACTCGAAACACTGCAAGCGATGAGTGAAAGGTTTGTGTATTACAGTTACAGCGCTGCACATCCTCAAGGCTGGAACTTATGAGACATGAAGTTTTAGGTTAATTTTGAATGTTGTCAGCCTGATGTAAAATGCAGAGGATGGGAAACAAAAGTTGCTAGGAAGCTGTGGAATGTAAAGAGAAATATGTTACATTTAGCACTCAGGTTTTGATAGTCTTGTTTGTTTGCTGGCCATGTACCTTTCTTGTTGCAATTTTTGCTTGTCCAACTCCATCCCCACTCAGATCTGTGTAAAAGGTCTTGTTAGAAGCTCCAGTAGAGCAGGGTACATGGGTGCATATTTGGGCTCCAGTTCAGCAGGGTACATGGGTGCATATGTGGGCTCCAGTTCAGCAGGGTACATGGGTGCATATTTGGGCTACAGTTCAGCAGGGTACATGGGTGCATATGTGGGCTCCAGTTCAGCAGGGTACATGGGTGCATATTTGGGCTCCAGTTCAGCAGGGTACATGGGTGCATATGTGGGCTCCAGTTCAGCAGGGTACATGGGTGCATATTTGGGCTCCAGTTCAGCAGGGTACATGGGTGCATATTTGGGCTCCAGTTCAGCAGGGTACATGGGTGCATATTTGGGCTCCAGTTCAGCAGGGTACATGGGTGCATATGTGGGCTCCAGTTCAGCAGGGTACATGGGTGCATATGTGGGCTCCAGTTCAGCAGGGTACATGGGTGCATACGTGGGCTCCAGTTCAGCAGGGTACATGGGTGCATACGTGGGCTCCAGTTCAGCAGGGTACATGGGTGCATACTTGGGCTCCAGTTCAGCAGGGTACATGGGTGCATACTTGGGCTCCAGTTCAGCAGGGTACATGGGTGCATACGTGGGCTCCAGTTCAGCAGGGTACATGGGTGCATATGGGTGCTTGGGCTCCAGTTCAGCAGGGTACATGGGTGCATACGTGGGCTCCAGTTCAGCAGGGTACATGGGTGCATACGTGGGCTCCAGTTCAGCAGGGTACATGGGTGCATACTTGGGCTCCAGTTCAGCAGGGTACATGGGTGCATACTTGGGCTCCAGTTCAGCAGGGTACATGGGTGCATACTTGGGCTCCAGTTCAGCAGGGTACATGGGTGCATACTTGGGCTCCAGTTCAGCAGGGTACATGGGTGCATACTTGGGCTCCAGTTCAGCAGGGTACATGGGTGCATACTTGGGCTCCAGTTCAGCAGGGTACATGGGTGCCTATTTGGCTTTCGCTACACTTGAATTTTGTGAAGCTGTTTAGGTACTTACACTCATAAGAACATTCTGAATTGACTCCAAAGTCCATTTTCATTCTCTTTCTTCCAACTAACATCATGGACATTTTAATTCTTTCCTTTGGCTTCCACTCACATGCCCTTTAAACTCACCATCTCTGTTCATAGTGCCTTAAAATTTCTGCATACACACCTGCAATTCTCCTCTCATTTTCTTCCACTTATTCTGTCTGAATCCACTCCCTTGTTTAATGTTATGTTATGCATTTCCCTTGACTTGTTTCTCCTGCTCTGGACCTTAAGTAGCATCAGAGGGTTTTTTTTTTCCTACTTTGGAAACAGCATCCCTGGCCTCTGTCTTCATCTAAGTAGTCTTTGAGCCTCTTTTGACCATCATTATTTTTCGTACTCCAGTTCTTCACAAAAAGACAAGGCAAAATGGGACAATATGATACAGGAGTGTATCAGAAGAGCTGAGACTCTTCAGAAAATTAAATCATAACTCTATACTTAATCAGTGTACTCGAATCAGTATTTTTCAGAGACTATTTAGAGTTACAGTTTAATAGGATAAATAGTAAGATAGTAAATAACAGTCTACTTGATGAAGGCTCTGCATTGCCTGCCTCAAAGACCTGGATCTTCAACCCTCCTCAGAATGGACCTCAAAGCCACAGTTAAATACACATTGTGGAGCGCAGCAAGAATAGGCAAGAGAAGAGACCTTCTTCCAAACAAGATTCTTTCATTTCTGGCTATGTGACTCTTTGTCTAAGGTTATATCTGCACTGAAGACTGCAGTGCCATGGAGCAATGTGTTGGCTTAGCTCCTGGAAGTGGTCTTGCCCCAGGAGATTGAAGTACCATCAAAGTCTTGATTGCTGTACTTCTTAGTTTGATCCTGTGCTGCACCTGAGCTGTTCGGTTTAAAGTTTGTTGCCCTGCAGAGCAGACATACACCATGAAGGGTGTGGTAGTTTTAGGCTATGCCTTTAAAGTTTAGCTGCAGATTTTGAGAAAAATATAAATAAATCACTATTGGGTGTAAAAAGGAAAACAAAAGATTATTCTAAACAAATTCATTAGATGAATGGCTGGAATAAGAGAAGCTCTATCATAACAATTCATCACATTTCACTTCCATTCCCATTCCTTTCCTCCTCTGTTCTGATCTTGGCTGTTATTGCTTTGCTGGGGAGACGATAACGTGCTACTGGCTGACCTTGAGATAAGCTTAAGACTACTTTCTCTCTCAGCGCCTCTCTCTTGGTACAGGGGGTTTTGGGGGAGTGGGGGAGTGGAGCAGTTTCCCTGGTCTTTCCGACCAGGGGTGGTTTATGTTGTTTGCTAATTGTAACTATCTGTATAATATTGTAACTCCTGTATATTTTGTACATCTTCATTGCATTGCATTGTAGAGTGTGGTTTTTGCTTGTCAATACAGCTTCATTTGCTTCAAAGCGAGTTGGTCTGGCCTTAAGTTAATGCTGGGGGGAAACTTCAACCCACCACAATCCACTACTTTTGATTTGGCAGAGTGAATAGTCATTGGATACAATGATAGTAAATAAAATACATCTTATTTTTCACAATTCATAGACTGCACAGAAAGAGACCATTACAATAGTTTTGAAGCCAAATAAACGGATCAAAGGATGGCTTCACTGCATTTTTGAGTAGGCATGTAATCTGCTAGGCTCATTCAAATCTCTGCCTCCTGCACCTATTATAAAGGAAGTAACTGTAGCCCACTCAGATGCCTACCTATATTTATTCAGGAGCCTTCAGAGGATTTCACAAGAGGACTTTCTAGATAGCTAGAATACTTCTCTGCACAAGCCAACTGTGTCTTTTAGTTGATGCCTGCAAGATTTTATGCCCAAGAATTTCTGATAATTTATTTTTAGAAGCTGTAATGTTCACTTTGCAGGAAAAACCTTGCAAGGAAAATGACTTGCACTGGAGCCTGTTTGCTGATTTGTGTAAGAGCAACACAGTATGGAGGCAGGCTAATTTCTCTTGCCAAAAAACCAAACCAAAACAAAACCCATGGATGCTTAGTGACAGCCTTTCTAGCCCATAAAAGATTCTTCGTAAATGTCAGTCTAATCCTTTAGAAAAATATTTCACAACAATAAAAAAGCTCTGTCCATTTTGCTTCCAGCAGGCTGGAATAACATGTTATGCGAAAACCACGTACCGAATCTGTCCATCTATTTTCCCTGCAAAACATTTGCTAATCATACTGTTAAAGGGGATGAACATATTTTAGAATATTAAATTTTGATTTGGCAATGACAAATTTTAATATTAAAACACATATAATGACTCTTAGATTAAGCTTTTCTGATGTACTTAATACCCAAGCTAAATAACTAATCCACAGAGACCAGGGGGTAGTCTCATCAGCTAGTAAGATTACAATTTTAGGACATACTGTAGAGGACACAGGGAAATGCAGTCTCACAGATTTCTTAATAATATTCACCATATATTGGTTACTCAAAATCACCTGGCATATAAATTAGAAACAAAATCCACCCCCTCATGATCCTTAGACGTTCCTAGCACACAACTGCAACTGTGTAGTTTTATCATTTAGAGAATAAGAAACACAGAAACTATTGGGTGGACTGTATTTAGTTCAATGGTTTGCTTAGCAAAACACAGATGCTGTTCAGATTTTATATATGTATTCCTGAGGGAAGAATTGCTCTCCAAAAATAGCTGGTCAGTCACGGAACAAATGCAACACTGAAATCATTAACCACAGGTGAAACTTCAGTGCACGGTTCCTAAAAGAGAAATTTTCCTACTATTTCTGTCGTGGTATGGTGACAATGCAAGAAAAGTCCTTTAGCTCAAAGTAGTTTAAAAACGATTACTGGATCTGTTATATTTTTATTCAGACCAAGAAAGATTGCAATGAACAACCCATGTGGCACAGAATATATATCAAGCAACAAGAGTTCGCCACTCTAATTAATACGTATGCATGCACCCACGTAGAAACTGTATTCACATACACACACTGATGTGTTCATCCATATCCACACATACAGACATGACGAGTGCCTGTGCAGTACTCAGTGCTTCTATTAGAGTTGTGCACACACACGTATTCGAGGGATGCAACATGAACTGTGTCAGAGAGCAAATTCTTTTTGAAAACAATCTATCTGAGAGATGCTGTGTTTCAAATAATTGTAATGCCTCTGTGCGGTACACACATAAACATAAATAAACACAGATGAATTGTCAGTTTTCTCAACCTTTCTTTCACCCAGTCAACAAATTTTTATTTTTGAATATTTTTTTTTTTAAGGCTGTGATCTATTTCATGAACATTGGGAATGTTTGTCTTTCCTCAGCCACGTCTGCCTGCACGCAGGAAAACAAAGTTAATTTAATTTGTCCTTAATGATTTGTAGGCAGATTATTTCATGAAGTCTTCAGTTACATTTTACAAGTATTTTTCAAAAGGCTATGAAAAATGCTAAAAGAGAAGACACTGAAGATTCATGTGTAAAGGGGTCTTAATGGATTTTTTTCATATAGTGCTTTTCACAGGCTTCATTAAATGGTTTAAGTTGTTTTGCTCTTAAACAGCTCTTTATAGGGAAAATAAAAAACACACCTCCCCATCTCTTTGTATAAAAAAAAACCCCACCAAACAAAAACCCCAAAACCATTTAACCTTATTAGAAAGCACCCTTCTAATGACTGCTCTCACTCAGAACCAAATATAAAATAAGAGGTGTGTACACTTGAGAAGTTCCTTGCAGCTTGCTTTGTAATTGTCAAATAGTTCAAATGCTTAAACGCTACGTTAGCTGTAATAGAATATACACTCCAGCTATGTAACAGCTTTTTCTCTCAAGCCAGCAAACTGAATTCAGGGTAAACCTAGATCCTAAATTGCAAAGAAGTCATAAGGAGGCAGCAAGTTACTGGGATGACTTGCTTTCTTAAAAAACCTGATATGTGATTAAGATTCTCCAGGAGAACGAAGATAAAATTTGTGTACCAACAGATGTCTCTGTAGAAGAGTAGGGTGTCTACTATTTAGCATACCTACAGCTCAGCATGTTTTTAACCTGAAATACTATTTGCTTCCTTAGGCACCTATATGGGAAAAACAGATGAAAGCAATCAGAAGGTAATGGAACTGGTTCTTTAAAGTGAGCAGGATTGGGCCCAATGTATTGTTAGCTTGAAGAAGAGACTTTGCTTTCTTCGTGTACCTGTTAATACAGATATCTCTTCAGCTTTGCAGGAAAGATGCTGCCTTAGAAGAATTTCTGTCATCAATATTTTCCATACATTTTTTTCCCTGAATATGCATAGAAGCTCTTGGCTTGCCAAGGTAGTGTGGGACAGAAAATTAAGATCCTTGCACAGGCCTATCCTGGGAAGTACAGATATCAGACTATGGGATTTCTGGTCCCTAAAAAATTGTTACTGTCCACTTGTTGACAATGACCTACACAAAATCTGTGGAAGAAAATATGCTAGAGAGATGATGTGTGTCATAACCACAGCGTGCAGCCACAACCCATTGCAAAATACACACAAAACTGCACTGAGGAGCAGCAGCATCACAAGAACAGCAGTGAGTTAAATTGTGCTCTCTCAAAGAAGAGGCCCTGCAAGACACAGTTTTTGAGCAGCAGGTTTGGAAAGGACTCTGTTCCTCAGCTGGCTCCTTGCTGCATGTGATGCTCCTGTGACAGTCTGAGTGGGATGTGGGGCTGGGTGACAACCAGGTAAGAGAAAGCAACCTGGCATAAGTGAACCGCCAGGCTCCTTAGTGCAAGTCCCTGCTTAATATTTATTTTAATGAAATAAAATAAAAACTGTATTGCAGCATTTTTAATCACTCAAAATTATCATCCTTCTTTGTCACCAAAACAGCACAATAGATAATCGATAACACAGTGCAACTCCCAGCAGTATGTTTGTGCTAATTCCTGAGGGCTTTTAAAAATGAATTTGGGAAGCTATCTATATACCTACACAAAGGTCTTATTTTATTATTAACTGCAATAGTTTCATACTGGAACCCTAATATTACAGGGCAATTTAGCTGAAACTATTGAACTTGTGAACTGTTAACAATACAAATAACACAATAATAGTGAAGAATCCAAACACTTAGAGGCAGCAAAGTAATAATCAGTGGCACTTTTGCGCCAAATAAGCTACCAGGGAATTTCTAATTCCCCCTCCCTCGCAGCGACACCACAGTGTTTCAAGGCATTTCTCTTCCAAGGGAAAAAGCTGACCAGTACCCCAGCCCGAAACCGGGGTGGCTTTCTCCTCTGCCCACAGGTACGTTTTATCATGCCCCCAAACAATTTGTGCTCTCCTCCTGCTCCCGACGGGGCTGCGGTGCGCAAGGCCTGCAGGTTGTCATCCCCATCCCGGGCTGAGCAAACAAGAAGCGTTTCCAGCACCTCCCTGTCACAAGCTGATTTGTCTTGCAAGAAGCCAGGAAGTAAATAAATAGGTCCAGCGAGCCAGGCTTTGCCTGTATACACCTGTATCAACAAGGATGCAAGCACAATTATCTTACCTTAATGAACTTAATCTTTAATTTCACAGCCCGGCCCTTGTGCTCAGCCTCTTAACAAAGGAGCTGAACTGTTTTAGTCCATATGACCACCCTTCCTCCAACAGCTGTGGAAACTTAAAGCCACGACAAGGATTTTTGCCCCTTGTGAAACTGTCAAAAGCAATAAATATTTTTCTTTTTTTCCATCATTAGACCCCGCTAAGAAAGCCTGCCCTTTGTCCACTGTAATTCCCAGAGCTCACGGGGCAGGAGCTTTATTGTCCCAAATGAATCCTGAAGTGTGAACAATGTGGGGGAAGCGGCCACCCTTTTCGGGAGGGTGTAGCCGCGAGGAATGCGGCGCTTCCCCACGGACGGCTCCACCAAAAGAGCACTTGTGTTTTTTAACACTGGCCTTTCAGGAGGATGCTCGAGTTAAGGCATTGTGGCCCACTGTAAATAGATGCACTCGCCAGAATGGGGCTTCGTCATCCCTAATTAGGGAAGTAACTCCAGAGAGACAGCATGTCACTTGCAAGACTGGGCTCATTGTTGGGTTTGTGCGCGTCCCCACAATGTGAGGTAATTGGAGTTGTACCTTTTAGAAAGCTGCTAATTTCACATAGGAAGTGCTAACAAGACCTTTGTGTGCCATGTTTTCCTTCGTCCTTTCTAAGGAAGTTACAGAGCTCGAGTACTGGGAATGGCTGGGCCAAGGCCTGCTGGAGGAGGCTGCGGTAATGAACCACTTCAGCCCCCGCCAGAAAAAGGAGGCCTAATTTTCGGGCCTGAGAAGACTAGGCTGGACAAAAGGTTCTGTTTAAGCTTATTATACGGGACATTCTCAGTGCCTACACAGCTTTCCGCGAAATGACCCTCTCAAAATAAGTGCATCAAGTTTGAGCAAATAGAAACATGCAACTTTCAAGGCTGGGGGTTACAGTTTTCTTTACAAAGCCATTTATATAATGTAAGCTGCAATTAGCGTGGAACAGAGCAACAAGATCCAGCGAGGGAAGTTCCCTCGACAAAGGACAGAAATTAGGGGAATAAGTAACAGTTAAATATTGGCTTTGGACAACCGGCTGAAAAGGCCTTCCCAATCAGCTGCAGATGCAGAAAAATAAAATCATCTTGCCTCAAGTCTCTTCTGCCACAAAGTTTGGCTTTCAAATGGCCGCTTGATTAATTCCACTAATTTTAAATCATCCAGACTGAATGGATTTGGGCTAAAAAAAAAAAAAAAAAAAAAAAAAAAAAAAAAAAGGAAGCACTGAAAAGCCCTTTCGGCTTTTAAGCCTGACAATATCATCAAAATGTCCATAGGAATTACATATAAAAACTCAAGCGGTAATGAAACAAATTACTACTTGCAGTATGAAAAGTCTGCAAAAGCTTTTTATAGACTTGAAATACAGAAGTTATATAAACTACTCAGGGAAAAGAATTAGAAAATGACCTTTGCTGATCAGGGGCAAAAATGAACAGTCTTCAGGGGAAATAAAAAATTCGCTGTTAACAATGGCTTTTAATGCCATTTTGCTTCCCTCATTTATCTAATAATCGTGGCAAGGTTAGGGTAAACAATGAACAGTATGTTTTCACATATTCCACCTTTAGTGTCCTCCATATGAATTTCTAAAACACTTAAGAGAATAGATACATAAACCTGTGACCTTCAAATGAGCTTTTTGCTACTTCCAACATTTTGAATAAAAAAGGTCAGAAAATTGAACCACTTCTGCACAGTAATGAATTCCATTCTGTTGGGTAAACAAAGCTAAATTTTAAAACATGGACCTGACATCTCTATAGCTCAAGAAGCTTTTCTCTTCTTCAGGCGCGTGGGGGGGGGGAGGGAGGGGGAGGAATGTGAGCACTCCACCAGCCAGCCCCTAAACCGCTGCAGCATCCACCAAGGGGAGGAGGAGGAGACAAAAATATTTGGTTTTATTTAACGAACAGCTGTGATTTCCAAGGCCAGTGTGACACAAATGTCTGATTTTTTTAAGACTTTTTTTTTTTTTTTCACCTCTTCACCTCTCCCCCCCCCCCCCCAGCAAATAATTGATCCAGTTCACACAAAAAGAAGCCAGCGCTACGCTGGTAGAGCTAGCTCTTACTGCCGAGGGCCTTCAAAAGTTACTTCAATTTCCGCCGTGCTTTTGTCCGGGAGTTGTCCTGGCTGAAAGGCCCGGTTAGGTATTGTTGCAAAAAAAACTCTGCGCCCACGTTTATTCCCTCCCTTTAATTCATACTCCGCATTGTGGGGTTTTGCTATTCAGCGACTGATTGGACAACAGCCCGAAGAATAGCCCCAGTGATTAGGCTCTCAGCATGGGCTTGGATTGTGGGTATAAACCCAGAGCCAAGGGCTTGAATACACGGCGGCTTTCTGCTTCCTCCTAGCGCCTCCCGCACCCAATTTTTTTAGGCACCCTTTGCTGCAGGTAATGCATTCCTTCATACCAGGAAATAGAATCTGTATAATTAGCCAGCACGGTAGTGTGTGAGCCCTTCAAGGTCCAGGGGTTGTGCCCCGGGAAGCAATTGCACCTTGGTGTGGATGGGAACCTGTGGGGTTTTGGTGGGTGTGGGATAACACAAACCCCCAAGTATTGCCATGACAAGGTATTCATCCCACTTGAAAAAAACAACTTTTCTACCGTCCCCGCCAGGGCACGCAGGGCAAATGCTGGAGGCAGATTTGTTTGTCTAGAAGTGGAGGGATGGTTTGCCCAGCCCGCTGCAACTGCCGAACACCAGGCCCGACTCCGTCGCCTGCCTCCCGCTCCACTGCACCGTTCTGCTTCCCCCATTGCTTTACGTTTTAAAGTATGGCAGCTGCGCAAGTTGTGAAGCGTACAGATGTCACTCTGTGTCTTACATGTCAGTAACTGGAATTAATTTACATTTATTTGCCTATTGTTTTATATCATTTTATGACAATGTGCCGCATAATAGAATTTAAATCTTTAATGTACAACTAATTCTCTACCATTAATTTGTCAACATGATTACTGGATATGCCACCAGGAAAAGCTGGATGACTTGAAATACATACAAGGCATTCCTGTAGCTTTACAAGAGGTTTGTATCTGAAATGACAAAGGTTTACAGAACTTTTTTTGGTCTGTCTGTAATTTTATGAAAACTACAATTTCGATGCAATTTCACAAACTGAATTATTCCAAATCTCAGTCTGAAATAAAATAAAATGTCTAATATATTAATTAGCCCAGGGAGAGAGTCCCAACAGTGTTGTAAGAAGCAAAATGATAGTTTGATTCCTGGGAAATGCAGCCTTCATCATGACAAATCCTGGCTGATGGGAGTTTAAACTGTCTCCCTGCCAATATTATTTTATTTTGGGCAGAGCAGTAATCTTTTTAGCTACGCACTGGAATTGAAAAACAGCTCGTAAGGAGAGCAGGTTGTGAATTTTTTGACAGAAAATGGTGATTTGTTGAAACTGAAGCTTGTCCTGGGAGTGTACAGCAGGAGCTACTGCAGGGGAGGTTTCTCAGGGTAGAATTGTTGATTAAAAAATGAAGAGGGAGAGAGGGACAGAAGGAGGGAGAGAGAGAAATGAGAGAGGGAGAAAGGGAGAGGATTTTTCTCTGCCTGCAAGGCCCCCTTCAGAGGCACATAGGTAGGAGGTCAGGGTAATCTCTGGAGATGTGGGAGAGCCATTTTCAATTAGCTCAGCAAAGTGCTTGTAAGGGGGAATTCAGTGCACATTGCCTCTTCACCTTCAAGGAAGGGTTTGGCCCATTTCTCCTGCAGCTCTGTGGCACTCCCTGATCGTTTGCTGCTTCTCCTCCTATAATAAAAAAATGAATATGCACATGCCTGCCTTAAAAATCAAAAGCAAACCAAAAACCATATCGAAGCGGAGGCTTTGACCTTGCAGCACCTACGTCTGGGTGATTCCCCCGTGCGAATTTTCGCACAAAGCTGGGGCTGGCAGCCTGCTCTGCTGCTGAGTCCGGGAGATGAGTGCAAACAGCATAACTAAAGCAACACTAGGAGCCAGGCCCCCAGGCATCACCTCTCTCATTCCTCTAGTGCTTTCCTTGCAGTGTTGGTGGATGTCTGCAGGCAGCACTTGGAATGGACCCTCTGTTGCAGTCCTGTAAGCTTGCTCATATGTTCACCTCTATATTGCACAGAGCAAGCAGCAATTATGGTGGGCCTTTGACTGTCAGGAACTCAGTGTGGCAACCAAAGTCCTCTTGACACTATTTTGCAACTATTTCATTCGGGGGGGTGGGGGTGGGGGTGGGGTGGGGGTCCCTGCAGTTATCAGGAATCTGACGAGAAAAAAGCTTCCACTCAAATTAGTGCTGGTTCAGGACAGGGGTACAGACCCCAGATGAAAGTGCTGGGGAAACAATGAATAATCAGAGTAGATGGAAACACAGCAACTAATTTCCAGGGAAGACTATGCTAGCAGAACATTGCACCTCCTTGTGCCGACTTTTTTTTCTTTTTTTTAAAGCTGCCTCTCCTCCTCACTCCTCTCCCCTACCTTTTGAGGATCTCAGAGGAGCTGCATGAGTCATCACCAGAACAGTGGAAAAATCTAGCAATTTCTTTCCTGAAAAAAAAAAAGAAAAAAGGCACTTGATTAAAATGAAAATAGAAAAAAAGAGAGAGATTCTTTGAAAAAGAAGTGTTTAGACAAAGCCTGTCTGCTTCAATTTCCCAGCTACGTAAGCTCCCTTGCCCTGAGAGTGACAGTAGATTCCATAAATTAACTGAAAATCCCTCTTCTCAAGAGCCTAAGTTATCTCTTCTTTGCCTGCAGCTCTGATTTAGAATAGACGCTCGTTTGTTTACTGTTTTAATTAATGCTCCTTTTCAGAGTGGAATAGGGGAAGGGAAATGAACTGACTTGATAAACAGGTATAGCTGTTACGTGTTGTATTTGGGATCATTCAGGACTTGCAACAGATTAATCAGGCTTGACTGGATGTGAACCTCCCAGCAGAAAAGGTAGATCAACTCTGTTGGATGCCCAGTAGGTGAGTATTATTTTAACTGCTAGCCTGCGATAGGAGAGGCTTAGAAGGACAGTCATCAGTGGAGAACATCTCTCTCTTTTAACCCAGGAAAGCAGTCTGATGCTTTCCCCCACTGCTTAATAGTTAAGAAGACCTTGACAATATAAGTCACTTTTCATACCACCTCTGCTTCCCCTTCTAACCTTGCTGCCTCATACTGAAGGGAAGAAACAAATCATCCCATTATTTTTAAAGCATGTAAGTGTCACATTGGGGAAAATGGTCTCCTAGGTTAACTGTGAATGATTGAAGACTTTTTTCTAAATGCAATATAAATGTAATAGCAGTTTAAGTGTCATGCTACACTGTGTATTGCCTTTGCACCCTTTGTAACACCTAGAACACTCAGAACAGAAATTCTTTGCTTCAAAGAGGGAAAAATAGATGGGGTTATATTTATTCATTATGAGGCTGCAAGGAATTAGGTGATTTAATTGTATCACGGCAGTAAAGCAACATCCAGCTCATGGGTATCAAATCCCAGAATCCTGCTTTCCAAATAAAGCAACATCTAAAAATATATTCCTTTATTCCACATTTTATCTTGGCTTATACAATTAATGTGTGTACAGAAAGCAATGTCACGTTAAAGATAAGTGAGTATCCCCTTATAGTATTATCCAGTGACCTTGCCAGGCAGAGGCAATGTGCAGATATTGCACAACAAACCAGGCAAGTGCTTTTTTATTTTGAATGCATTACATTAAACCACCTAGAGTTTACGTCTGTCAAATGGCACCCTGCTCACTAGTATCTCTTGCCAGCAGACTGGCTGAAAACCAGCTCTGGTGTCAGCTACGAAGACAGATGCTCACCCACCTTCTTGTAAAGAGATATTGTGAATGGAAGTGTTGTATGTGCTCATTGCAGAGCATAAATATAGGACCGGGTCTGGCTTTCTCTATACTGTGTCCCAACAGAAAAACAGATCCTGGAGTCAAAGATACTCAGAATGCAATGCAGGCAATCTTATATTATGCATAAGCCTTTGGTTTTAACCTTCCATCACAGTTTTCCCACACTGCTAGAAAGGAGGGTGATTAGACATATGAAGGAAAGGAAGGATAGGAGTCCAGATGAAATGTTCTTAGCCTTGTACTTACCCCCAAATATTTCTGGCCACACAAGGAGCTTTGACATGTTTTAAAAATCTGAGATAAATGTGCTTTCTGAAGATGGCTCCCAATGCTTCTCTACAACCCTCAGCGTGGGCTCCACGGCGACAGCTGAGAGCCTAGCAAGACCTGCCATTAATAAATCTTTTAACTTACCTGGTTCATACAGGTCTAAATGCTCCCCTGCCAGGGAGAAAAAACAGCTTGACAAAACCTGGAAGAAAATGTTTTGGAGTTACTGCTGCATTCTCCTCTAAGGAAGTTTGCAGCCTTGTGTAAGGGGAGCCTTTGGTCCTCCAAACAGCATGGAGGCTTCCAGTAGCATTTATTCACAAGCCTGGTTATGGAAGGCTCTACCAGAGTCAGACATAAACATTTGCAGGGAAATCACAACAGAGTGTATGGATCCTGTGGAATCCACACTGAAGACCTAATTGGGAGATACCTTGTTTTCCTAACTGAGGTACTGCATCTGACTGCCAATGTATACAACTCAGGACCAGTTGAACACGCTTGACAAAACTGATATTGGACTTTTGGGAAATCTGGAAGGACCTAACCCTCCCCCCCCCCCCTCCCCCCAGTAACAGTCATATTTATGAAGAAATGACCAGTGCCAGCTGCAGCACCTCACTCTGGGTAGAAGTGTGCAAGTTCTGGAGCATTTAACCACTTCTGTCTTCAACACCCCAAACACTCAATGGTATGTCAGTGGGCAAACTTGTTTGTGACCTGAATTGCTGCTGTTTGGGATCTCTCTCTTCTCCCGAGCATCCTTTGACAAAACACAGACTTGGTCCTGTACAGAAGCTTCTATCCTATGATGATAAGCCGAGAGAGGGCAGCCATAAAACTGATCTTCAGTTTTAAGTCACAACTGACTTACCTGTGAAACAAATTAATTAAGAAAAGACATTGTAGAAGTGGAAATTTATTCCTACAACTATTGTGGATCTTCCCAAAGTGATGAGAACTGTATTTTACCATTTACTTAAATTTGCAGTATGAGGAATAGCAAGTGCCTGAAAGAAAAGCAAGAACTTCACCCAGGCTAGCCACACCAGGCTAAGTATCTGTATCAGCCTTTTGAGTACCTCCTCAGCTCCCCTGTCAGCATTCTTCTGGCCCTCCATAGCAATATAAAGTCCTCAACTGCCTGTGAAGGCAGACACAAGGCTTTCCCTTTTCCCTTTTCCTTTTTTCCCTTTTCCCTTTTCCCTTTTCCCTTTCCCTTTTCCCTTTTCCCTTTTCCCTTTTCCCTTTTCCCTTCCCTTCCCTTCCCTTCCCCCTTCCCTTCCCTTCCCTTCCCTTCCTTCCCTTCCCTTCCCTTCCCTTCCCTTCCCTTCCTTCCTTCCCTTCCCTTCCCTTCCCTTCCCTTCCCTTCCCTTCCTTCCCTTCCCTTCCCTTCCCTTCCCTTCCCTTCCCTTCCCTTCCCTTCCCTTCCTTCCTTCCTTCCTTCCTTCCTTCCTCCTTCCTTCCTTCCTTCCTTCCTTCCTTCCTTCCTTCCTTCCTTCCTTCCTTCCTTCCTTCCTTCCTTCCTTCCTTCCTTCCTTCCTTCCTTCCTTCCTTCCTTCCTTCCTTCCTTCCTTCCTTCCTTCCTTCCTCCCTCCCTCCCTCCCTCCCTCCCTCCTTTCCTTATTTCTTTCTCTTTTTTTTGGGTGGGGGTGGGATGTGGCCGGTTAAAACCACGTTTCAATACAGAGTAAGAGCGCCATGAGGGCTGTGAGGTGTCACTGCTTTTGCCAGTATTTGAACGCTTCCCACCTTTTCACCAGGAATTTACTCCGCTATTAGCATGTATTGTGAATTTATCTTCTGTGACTGAGGTTTGGAAATTGCCCAAACCCTGCAGTGCAGAACGGCAGTGGAAAACCGGAAGGAGGAAGGCAGAGGGGTGGAGGGAAGTGTCAAGGCAGTTTTGCAAAGCAAATAGAGTATTATCCTTTTGTTTAAGATGCCATGAAGACTTTTTATCTGCTATGTGATACTTTGCTTGAAGGATCAGCGCATGAGAAGAGCTTTTCTGTGCACCCCACCCCCCTTGATTGCTTTACTGTTCTCAGTGCAGATTTATTAAATTTTGAATTAACATGTGTTAAGGAGGTTGATTTTGTTTGCTCTGCCACATAACTTACTTTTCTAAACACTTAGTAATAGCAGCAGTTAATCTATTGACCAATGGCTTAAGCAGCAGGTGGCTTTAAGACCAATGGGCCAGCCCTGACAGGGCCCACAGAAATTCCTAAGGCCTCTTTGTTACCTGGGCTGGAATAGAGAAACTACTTGTTTGGAAAATGTTTCTCCTCCCACAAAACATCTTCAGTATTAAGGGTCTTTTGTTAGAAGAAGGCTGAAGAGGGGGATTATGAAGGATAGTCTGTCACACAAATTGTTTCTTCTTAGACGTATAATACGACCTGCATTAAAAGTTTACAAACTAATCTAATGAAATTATCATTCAAACGAAGCCTATCTCTGAACATTGATGACTCAACCTGCCATGGAGTTTCCACACTGGATATCTCAAGACTGTAATGCCTCTGCTGCTGCTATTTTAGAGCAAACCATGTTTGGTTTTTTTTTCCCTAAAACCCCCACAAATCTGAGCAACGTTCTGTTCGAAACAGGAAGGCAGTAACCTGCAGGGACTCATTTTCTTAGGAAGCCGAGTCACTAAAACATTAACAATCAAATTACTTCACGTGTGTCATCTGGGTACCCACATGCTGTCTTTGTTACAGCATGCAAACTCACATCAGAAAAGGAAAGGTGGGTTTTTTCTTTCCAGTATATCTGGATAGGTTTAGTAGAAGTCAGCAGCAACTGACTTCTGTACAGTTCTGTACCCTTTGAGACAAAGAGCTGTATTGCCCTAGCTGAGGGCAGTATTCAACTATGACTTTCTTAAGGGAGGATTTTACAGTGCAAGGTGGGGAGAAATACCATGATCTAAAATGGAAATGACATGGCAGTTTCACTTTGCAGCGAAGAAATGGTGCTTGGTGAGTAAATGGAGCCGTTGGGGTAGCATTTGTTCTGTCTTCAGCCAAACTTTCTGTGCCGTCCTCATCCAAGTTAGGAGAAAAATGACTTCATATATGTGTGTGTGTATAGCTTTTAAAATGTATGCATATATGAGCATACACACAAATATATATGTGCTCTGACTCCCGCACTACAACTACAGTCCTGTATTCTCCCTATCCCAAGCAGCAACTACAAATGGCTGCACTGCAGCAACATAAATATAGCAACAAGAGAAAACAAGTTACAAGATAAATTGTAGCCCAATTTCCATTTCCTGGGGTGTCTTCATAATTTGATTGCATGTCTGTCTGTATGTTATGTACACATCTATATATCTATAGCATACATGTATGCACATGAATGCACTTATACCCAACTTCTATTTGAGACCTTTGAGTTTTCGGGTCCCTGATCTCATCTGAGGATGAGATCCAGTAGCACCACTAGGTGCTACTGTAATACAACTAATTAATATTATTTTTACTACTACTAATAACAGCAGTGTTTACTTTTAGCATGTTCTTGCTCTTGCCAACTGATGTTTATATATTCTTTAATTTTCTTGTTCTTTGCAGTATTAATGCTTAGAGGGATCCTAATTAACTGCTCAACAATGCCATGCTCTCATTTAGTTTTTCTCTCAAACTTATTTATTAGGCTTTGTTTATCAGTGGGAGAGTTTCTAGCACTGAGTCTGCCAGGATTTACTCTAAGCCTCTTAGTCTGGTGTTTCCACAGCCCTGGCTCTCTGTGCAGAAGCTAAGAAAACCATCCATACTGGTTTTGGCCCCCTCTGTTTTTTGGGTTTGTGTTTTTTTCTTTTTTTTCTTTTGTAGGGCAATGGGGAGAAGGGCTCCTGGTTATTAAATAAGCTGAGGAAAATGCTGGGTTTTGGTTCAGGCTGGCAGAGCACTAGTAGAGATTTTTTGTTGTTGTTGTTTGTTTGAGGCTGCATAACTGGATTTTAACATATTTTCACAGAGTTCCTCTGAACCAATGAATCCCCAGGAGTAACAACAGGAACACCTTTGTCTGGTTTCTCCAGTAAAGGCTTCCCCAGAGACCTACAGCCAAAACAAGCCAGAAAATGTAGGAAGGCATTCTCTCTGTGCTTGCTCCCTGGGCCCATAGCGCTTCTCCAGTGCTCAGACCTCAAAACTGTTTAAATCAGCCTCTTCTGCTCTGCACCTGCAGGGAAAGAGATTGCTCCTGGCCTCCCTCCTTGGTACAGCCACCAAGTGCTCAGTGTTTTAATTTCCTCTTTTTTTTCAGAATACGTTTGTTTATTTCTTTCTTTTCTCCTTTTCTCTCCCTCTGCCTGCCTCCTTTCCTGCTTTCTTTCTCTTTCCTTTTCTTTCTCTCTCTCTCTCTCTTGCTTCCTGTTTCTTCTTTTCCTTACAGGTGAGGTCTCCCCTTGCTAACTCACCACCTAATTAGAGTGGTGAAAATTAGCTGCATTCACCCTGGCTTTAGTCCTGGTAAGAGTGTTAGAGAATTGGACCACTTTTGAAGGTGCCAAATTGGAGGCTGAATCCAGGTGTGGTCGCAGGCAAGGGGATTATTTTCCTCCCATGGGGTGCAAACAAAGGCCTGCACTAGGGATAGATGGGGTGGGGACAATGTTGCCTGCAGGAGGGCTAAACACTTCTCCTGACATCTGAGCCCTCACTCCACAACAGCATTAGGTTGCATAAGGGGTTTCACAGCCTGAGGAGCAGTATTGTAGAGCCTGTGGGGAGGGAGGGCTCTGTGTCCTACAATAAAGACAAAAAGTGTGGTACCACTCCAGCTGCCAGCAAAGGACAGAGTCCAGATAAACGGAATATACACTTGGGGAAATGGACATGATTTACTCATCTGCTCCTGCACAGGACACAGCCTTCAACTCCCGGGGTGTGAGAACAACCACTGGCACTCTTGTGTGTGTGGCTACAGAGTGAAGAGCCCTGAGGGAGCTAGAGTCCACTGTGCATGCCTGCAAATCCATGAGGTAGATCAGGTACTGAGCTTCCAGCACAAAACCCCTCAGCTCTTGTCACGGATTCAATGCAAGTCAGGAGGCCCTCTGAGAACTAGCAGCATTTTCCTGAGGAGGGCTCTGCAGCCATACTGAGTATTGCAGCGAACGTGCGATGCGACCTTGTCTCAGGCTAGGCCTTCCTTTGGTAGGGTGGAAAATCCCAAAGCTAGGAGGTCCCAAGGAGAGTGTGGGTACTGTCTCAGTACTGTGCAGGTCTTCATGTAAAAGGACATGTGAAGCAGCTGGTGACAGCAAATATCTTGGTACTCAAGATCTTTCATATGAGGACCTGATGGGTCTGGGAAACAAAACCACAGCATGTGTGTGCAGGTTTTCCACACTCATCATCAGCAGTGTAAGGCCTGTTGTGGTCCAAAGACTAAGTTATCCAGCTGCCTAAGAACCAGTGACCAGCAGGAGAGTAAAAGTAATCATGCTTCATCATGCTTTCAAGTTGACTAAAAAGTCAAAAGGGGTGGGTCATTTTTTACCCTATCAAAAGGAGAAGATAGAACCTCGAAGAGTACAAGCATTGACTGAGGAGGCAGCAAACGGGAAACATCTGAGAGCCTCTGCATATTGCTGATTCTACTTCAGACATAAAAAAATCTGTCTCTTGCTCTTTGATCAGAGCTATAGCACATGAACTTGTAAAGTGGGCTTGCCTGTGCACCATCATCCTGTGTCCCTAGAAACCACTCTTTTGTCTCCTCCTGTCGATGCAGAGTGTAAGCACACATAGTCCTTGAGGAATGCAAGGAGCTAGGAGACAGATGTGGATGAGATCATCTGAAAGCCAAACCATCACAACTAGTAACAGGAAGAAAAAGAAGGGGAAACGTAGCACCTGGTACTTTTCTGCTCTGATCTTTCTTGGGCCCTGACAATACCCTAGAAAACAGAATAGTGATATCATGCATGTCAGACCATCACCTGGACTTCAGACCTTCCTAGATTCTTCAGAGAAAGAGAAAAGTAGATGTGTTTTAATGATAGATGTTCAGAAACTGCAATCATTATTTTAATTGTTGCTGTTTTACTTGCCCTGATGAAATAAAACTGAGTAGTGAAATTTCAGACAGGACAAGTCTGTGTGAAACACTCCAATTATCTTAGAGAGGACAAAGGGTATGTAAATTGTCTTCACTTCCACACCTCTTCTATTGTTATTTCTTTGGGCTGGACTATATATGAAATAATTAAACCCAACCCTTTATCCTTCCTTCCAAACCCTCCAAACGTGGCTGTGCATTGCAGTTCACTTTTGCAATGGTGCTCTCCCACCAGGGTCACAGGGAATCACAACAAAGTGGTATACAAAGGTAAAGATGTCAAGTGAGTTATGTTGACAGAAAAAGAACTACATAGAAGGTCAAGGTTTGGGCAACAGCATGGATGTTTTTCCTGAGATAGTTACTCTTAGTGGTGGTGGCTTCCTTTGTAATACATAGCTGCCCACAGAGAATTGCCTCTATTCATATGGAGTCAGAGGGCCAAATAGGAAGGTGCTGTGGGGTCTAAATGAGATAGACACTGCAATTGCTTGTACAAATAAACTTTTGCTATATAAGCAGCATGAATGGGCTCTGGTATAATGCTATCGAATGCTTGACATTTTCAGGTTGGTTTTAAGACAATTATCAGAACAGGTTTTAAGACCTAAGTGGGGGTTTATGCAGCCATGTTTTTCTTTAGGAAGGGTAATTATCTTTCACTGACCCAGGACAGGGCAGAGGTAAACTAGAAGAGAACAATAAGAAGTCTGGCACAGAGCAATCTGCAGGTGGATGGTTATGCCTATCTTGCACACAAACTCAAGGCCACCTTGGAGGATATCTGTTCAAACATAGGCTGGAAGCATTCCCTGAAGGGGAATGCTAAGAGAGAGGGAAGGTTCACCTTGATGGTACTGCTTAGCACAGGTCTATGATATGGAAGAACTGGCAATGGCCTTCCATGTGTTCCATATAAGCATGTAGCAATACAACATGTTCATCAGATCCTGAAGCTATCCACGGGAAGGTCTGAATTCATAAGCAGCCATAACTTAGGCTACTTCTTCCTGTGAAAGAAATCTCATATGGGGCAAGACTGAACATTTGCAGCCAGACAATAGGACTTCTGCTGGCCAGGGCTGGAAGCACAAATAGCTAGAGGGTATTCCCTGGATTAGTATGCTGAAGTCAACACAGATGCAGCTATATTGTGCCTGAACCCACGGACAGCTTGTGGCTGAAAGAATTACAGACGTGTCACATGGAAGAACAAGTGTTTTTTGAACTGTGACTGGAGGACTATCTGCCTTTGGAAGCCAGCTTTTAAAAGACATCTAGGACTATACCAATGACTCTGCTTCACGCATAACAGCTGCACTGCAGAGCACCACGTTGCTACATTGGTATTTTTTAAACGTTTAAAGTTAAATTTCTTTCCTCACTTGAAAGAGCATTTTCAACACTTTGGGAAAAGCTGTCCTCCAGCTCACAGATTTCTGAATATTCTGATTTCTTGCCATGTTCCCTGCACTGAAAGTATGCCCAGATCCACCATTAAGTATTCAATTTATTCCTATTTCTATGCTATGGAAAAGTAAGGAATCAGCACAGAGACGAGCAATGACAATTTACATGTGAGACTTCTAAGTGTAGGAGATTTGAAAAAGTAAATCCATTCCCCCCCCCCCCCAGTTCTAGTACACTCATTTTAAGCCATAACTGTCCTATAGCTCATAAAATGTGCATTAAGTCTCCTCTTAGATAGAAGTCAGCAGGAACAAAGCTACCGGAATGGATGAATAAAAATTATTGTTAAGGCTACACACATTAGCCTCTAAATAGCAGTAGAAAAATCTGCAGTGCTTCTACAACTCAAATCCGGTCATACAACGATCTGAACTGCTCCTGCAAGTGCTCATTTTGGCTTGACCCTGTTTGATGCAGGTGGGAAGTGTGTATCAGACTGCCAGGTAAAATGGATGGTGGCTCTGGGACAGGGAAATCCCATCCAACAACAATAAAAGCATGCTGTATGGCCACAAAATGCCTCCTGACTGCTGGCAGGAGCGGTTACTTAGGGAAAACACATTTCTAATCGCTCATTAACATGAGGTAGATTGTTCTGAAGACAAAACCACAGGTCATGCACAATCATACCCTGCCTTTATGGTGTGGTCTTCAGTCCAGGCAGGCAAGCACACCACAAGCCTGAAACTTCCCATCACTTGGCACGTCCTGCTGCTCCTTCAGTTTTCACTCTTCCCAGAGAGGACACACTGATGGTGGGGTTCCACAGAGGCACTGCACTACAAACAGGGTGTAATAAAATGTGCATTTTAATTTATTTTATGATTTAATATCTGGGGCAGTGGTCTCTTCAAACACTGCCTGACTTACGGGCAAAGTATGTTCCCAGATCCTGTGGTATTACATCCCACATGCACAGAGAGTCAAGCAATGTGAGCACAGGTCTAAGAATTTCTAGTACAGTGATGCAAATTGGAAACAAAGGTGCTGTGAGCTGTGGTTTCCCACAGGTGGGATTCTGAGGCAGATTAGCTGGGTACTCACGACTTGCTCCTCGGTCTGGTGTCTTCCCAGATGCTGTGACTATAATTCAAGTTGCCCTTGGCTCAGAGAGGGCTAGTGGCATCTCTCCTCTCATGCCCAGCGCACAGTCTGGAGCTTGCCCTTGGCTCAGAGAGGGCTAGGGGCCTCTCTCTGTCTCTCTCGTGTGCTCTGTCACCGGGCTGTAGACTTTCTGTGGCTCTTCTGGGATTCAAGTCTCTTGGAGCTTTTCCCCTTTCTGCCTTGGTCCAGGTGCAAGGCCCGGGTGTAGTTGTTGCCTGTTAGGACAGGTTCTTCAGCGGCTACTCCAGCAGCATTTGGCTCTTGTTGGTGTCTGGGTGAGGACAAGGCAAGCTGCCTGACTTCTTAGCTGGTTTAAATGCTGTCCCAAGACAATTAATGCCCTTTGGTAACAGAGAAACCTGATAACTGGACCTATAGGATGGGGCATATCCAAACATGGCCAGGGGCACACACAGTTCACAGCTGTGTCACAAAGTTAATTACACGTGCTACAAGTTTATCTGAACCATCTGGACCCCAGGAAGTGTCCAGGTTTGCACATTCACAGGTGCTGACAAGGTTAATTACACGTGCTATACATTTGCCTTGACCATCTGGACCCCGGGAAGTGTCACAGGTGCTTAGCCCATTGCCTGGGCTAGGGCATGTTTTGGGGTTTGACCCTTCAGGGCACAGGGGCTCCCCAGTGTGCACTGATCTGCAGACTGCAGGTTCCTGTGCCTGTGATTGTTGGGCACAGGAGAGTTTCAAAATGGTACAGATTACATTCCCTCTGGAGAAGTTCCTAAGCTGTTCAGTCTTACCTGCACTCCTTGCTGTGCTGGTCTTGATCCTCTCCAAGGTCTATCTTCTGCCTCTCTGACTGCAGGTGGACTGTCTCATTGATCCTCCTGCCAGCTGGCATTAGGCACCTGCCTCTTCTGCGACAAACTCGACTGGAACCATTTTGCTCTCATGTCTACTCATTTTTTGGGCACAAATAGGGCCTTCTGAATGCCATGACCCAAGACAGGATGTGCCCTTCCTGTGGTGTGAAGCAGCCTGTATTCAGCTTTTTGGGCCTCAGAGGCAAGCCTTCAACCCCTGCTGCCCTGGTGTGGAGGACCAGGCTGGGATACTGCCCATACCACACAGTCATTACTGCTGAAATGGGGACTTATGACACAGAAAAGTGCAGGCTGGAAGTGATCTGAAATGGGCTGGGGTTCAGCAGTAGGAATCCTTTTCACCGACCATTGTTTGGCAGCAATTTCTACCCAGAGGCAATATTCCTCTGCTTTGCTCACAGCTGAAAATAACTCTGAAAGTGCTTCCAAAGGGCTGCCTTTTAACTGAGCTGAACACCTTCCCAAAATTTTTTTGCCATGGTGAGTATCTCCCCCTCAGATGAGGAGAATTTGGTCTCTTCTCTCCCATTTCTTATCTGCACTGCCTATAAAGCACTGTGAAGTATGACTCATTGTCTCTGTGCTCTCCCATGACCTTTATTTCCATAATGGACTCTTTGCCCACACGTTTGTTAATATTTCTACCTCACTACATATGCTGGCAGATGCCTGGAGTGTTGATGCCTGTAACATGATTCCTTTTCATTCACCATGCAGTTATCTGGCAGTACCTTGACTGCAGAGTGGGCATAGAATCATAGAATTGTTAGGGTTGGAAGGGACCTCATGGATCATCCAGTTCAAACCCCCTGCCATGGGCAGGGACACCTCACACTACAGCAGGTTGCTCACAGCCACATCCAGCCTGGGCTTAAAAACCTCCAGGGATGAGGCTTCCACCACCTCCCTGGGCAACCTGTGCCAGTCTCTCACCACCCTCATGGGGAAGAACTTCTTCCTAACATCCAATCTCAATCTACCCATTTCTAGTTTTGCTCCATTCCCCTCAGTCCTATCACTCCCTGACACCCTAAAAGTCCCTCTCCAGCTTTCTTGTAGCCCCCTTCTGATACTGGAAGGCCACAATGAGGTCTCCTCAGAGCCTTCTCTTCTCCAGACTGAACACCACCAACTCCCTCAGTCTGTCCTCATAGGAGAGGAGCTCCAGCCCTCTGCTCATCCCTGTGGCCCTTCTCTGGACACCTTCCAGCACCTCCAGATCCTTCTTGTAATAAGGGCTCCAGAACTGGGCACAATACTCCAGGTGGGGTCTCACCAGAGTGGAGTAGAGGGGAAGAATCACCTCCCTCGACCTGCTGGCTCTGTTTCTCTTGATGCAGCCCAGGAGGTGATTTGCTTTCTAGGCTGCAAGTGCTCACTGCTGGCTCATGTTGAGTTTCTCATCCACCAGCACCCCCAGGTCCTTCTCTTCAGGGCTGCTCTCAAGCCAGTCACTGCCCTGCCTGTGTCGATGCCTGGGATTGCCCCAACCCAGATGCAGGTCCCTGCACTTGGTCTTGTTGAACCTCTCCAGCCTGTCAAGGTCTCTTGGGATGGCATCCCTTCCCTCCAGCGTGTCTGCTGCACCACACAGCTTGGTGTCATCAGCAAACCTGCTGAGGGTGCACTCAATGCCACTGCCCATGGCACCCACAAAGGTGTTAAACAAACCTGGTCCCAGTACTGCTGATCCCTGAGGGACTCCACTTGTCACCGGCCTCCACTTGGACATGGACCTATTGACAGCAACCCTTTGGGTGCAGCCATCAAGCCAGTTCTGTATCCACTGAATGCTCCATCCATGGAACCCATTCTGCACCAGCTTGGAGACCAGGATGTGGTGCAGGACAGTGTCAAAGGCTTTGCTCAGGTCCAGCTGAATGACCTCAGTTGCTTGGCCTTCATCTGCTAATGTTGTGACCTTGTCATAGAAGGCCACCAGGTTTGTCAGGCAGGATTTGCCCTTGGTGAAGCTGTGTTGATTGTACCCAATCACCTCTTTGTTATTCTTCTGCCTCAGCAGTGCCTCCAGGAGGATCTGCTCCAAGATCTTACCAGGCACAGAGGTGAGACTGCCTGGCCTATAGTTCCCTGGGTCATCCCTCTTTACCTTATTGAAAATGGGGGTTATAGTTTCCCTTTTCCAGTCAGTGGGGACCTCCCCAGACTGCCAGGACTTTTGGAATAGGATGGAGAAAGGCCTAGCAACCTCCTCCCCAGTTCCCTCAGCACCCTTGGGTCTACCCCATTGGGTCCCACAGACTTGAACACTTTCAGATTCCTTAGATGGTCACAATCTGATCTTCACTCACCATGGGCAGTTCCTTCTTCCAGCCCCTGCCATTATCTTCCATTATTATGGGAGTGTGGCTGGAGCCCTGGTCAGTGAAGGCTGAGGTAAAGAAGTCATTGAGAACCTCAGCCTTCCCCATTTCACTTGTCACCAGCTCACCTGTTTCCTTTCTGAGGGGCCCCCACACCTTCCCTATCTTCCTCTCACCATTACTACACCTATAGAAATGTTTACTGTTCCCCTTGATCTCCCTGGCTAGATTTAATTGTAACTGAGCTTCAGCTTTTCTAACCAGGTCTCCTGCTGCCCAGGCAGCTTCCTTGCACACCCCCATTCCAGCTGTCCTCTCTTCCACGAAAAGCACATGGAAAAGCACAGGTACGCTAACCTGGCAAAGGCTGTGACAAAACCCCTCTGCCCTTTCCATAGTAATCTGCTGAGCTGCTGGTACTCCCTATACTGGGAATGGAAGGTTACATCACCACTTTGCTTCCTGTTGTGTCATCATTTTAACTGTTTGCATCAATTACTGAATATGCCCATGCTGGACTAACGCCTTGGCTGCGATTCACATGGGCCTTTGGAAATTAATGTGGCAAAAGGCTTTAAGTGTGGCCTTTATCCCTGAAGATTCTAGTAGCAAATTAACTGCCTGCAGAATTGTGGAAGTACCTGCCTCAAAAAATGACCAAAACTGTTTCTGTACGTTTCTGACAAGAGAGCAAAGAGAGAATCTGGAGCCACCACTGCTAAGCACCCCTCCCAACTCCTGAAAAGCAGCACAGCAGTAGAAGCAGTAAACCAGTATGAAGTTGTAGGAACAAATGAATAAACAGCTTTTTTTCCTCCTGTAGGTATATGACAAAGTTCTAGCTATTTTCTTCAGTGCCCTTATCCATCCCTTGGAAATGAGCAGCTTACTGCTATAATGCATTAAAGGAAGGGAGATGATAAATTACAACATTTCTCATACGTAACAGGTCCCTGTCTGTATTTCAGTAGAATCATAGAATTGTTTTGGTTGGAAAGGATCTCTAAGATCATTGAGTCCAACCACTGACCTACCACCACCACAGCCATTAAACCGTGTCCCAGAGTGCATGCCCACACGTTTCTTGAACACCTCCAGGGACACTGACTCCAACACCTCCCTGGGCAACCTGACCAAATATCCAATCTAAACCTCCCCTGGCACAATTTCAGGCCACTTCCTCTCATCCTGTCACCTGATACTAGCGAGAAGAGACCGACCCTCACCTCACTCCAACCTCCCTTCAGGTAGTTGTAGAGAGCAATAAGGTCTCCACTCAACTGCCTCTTCTCCAGACTAAACAATCCCAGTTCCCTCAGCTGCTCCTTGTAAGACTTGTTCTCCAGACCTGTTCTTCAGTAGCTTTGTTGCTCTTCTCTGGGCACGATCCAGCATCTCAATGTCCTTTTTGTAGTGAGGGGCCCAAAACTGAACACAGTATTTGATGTGTGGCCTCACCAGTGCTGGGTACAGGGGCACAATCACTTCCCTACTTGACCTGGCTGCACTGCTCCTGATACAGGCCAGGATACTGTTATCCCTCTTGGCCACCTAAACACACCATTGGCTCCTGTTCAGATGGCACCAACCTCCCCCCGCCCCCAGGTCCTCTTCCACCAGGCAACTTTCCAGGCACTTTGCCTGAAGCCTGTAGCATTGCATGGGGTTGGTGTGACCCGGCAGGACCTGGCACTTGGCTTCGTTAAACCTCATGTAACTGACCTCAGCCCATTGATCCAGTCTGTCCAGATCTCTTTGTAGAGCCTTTCTACCCTCAAGTAGATCAACACTCCCACCCAGTTTAGTGTCACCTGCAAACTCACTGAGGGTGCACTCAATCCCCTCCTCCAGATCATTGATAGAAATATTAAAGAGAACTGGCCCCAGTACTGAGCCCTGGGGAACACCACCAGTGACTGGCTGCCAACTGGATTTAAATCCATTTACCACCACTCTTTGAGCCCAGTCATCCAGACAGTTCTTAACCCAGCAAGTAGTCCACCCATTTAAGGCATGAACAGCCAGTTTCTTCAGGAGGATGCTGCAGGAAATGGTGCCACAAGCTTTGTTAAAGTCCAGATAACATTCACAGCCTTTCCTTCATCCACCGAGCGGGTGGACTTGACACCTTGAGAAGGAGATCAGGTTCAACATAGAAGGAGATCAGGTTCATTAAACAGGACCCAGGCTGCAAAATGGCACTCAGGATGGCCTGCTCTTTGACTTTCCCTGGCACTGAGGTACTTCTGTTGAAAAATCCAATACTGGTAGCATCCATCATAAAGAAGAGAACACCTCCAAGAAATTTCAAATGTATCTGATGAGGTAAAAAATGGAGTTCCCAGGGTATGCCAATATCTAGCACAAAAGTACTCTGATTGATGGATGAAGGTCTGCTGTTTAGGAACTGACATTGATTGAGAATTGCATTACAAAAGCTGTGCTGCCTGCTGTGGAGCCTTTCTGTGTGCATCACTTCACCTCTTTGCCTCAGTTTCCCAATGCAGGAAAAGGGAAACCATTTCCTATCGTATCAGCCCATGGTGCTACCTGAGGAATTACTCTAAAAAGCATGCTGAACACGTGAAGAACTGCCCTGCTTAATGGCCAGCTATCATTATTATGTATTAACCCAAAACCACCCTGAAAATACTAATGTACTTTATCTATCGTTTGCTTTTCCTTAGAAACGAGAAGTTTCTGACCATGAGGCCTCTTTTCACAACAAGGTCCAGTTTTGTACATTTGCTTCCCAGTGGAAGCAAGACTAGAGCTAAGGCTACTATTTTCTCACTCAGAATAACTTGGAGGCTGATGTGATTTGTGATAGCAACTTATGCTTTAAGGACTCTGATCCACACCCAAGAACCTCAAGGAGCTTCTGGCTGGATTCAAATGCTGATCTCTCGAAGGTTTCACAATTCATTTTTTAATGGTGCACTTCTGAGACACTCATCTGACACTTGGAGTATTAAGTTACCCAGATTAAAATAGATGCTAATAAGAGTATTAGCCAGGTTCATACACACAGAACGCTTTTGCAGTTACAATACCTCCCGAATCAATCATTGAGGAACCTGGGGAAAATGCAGCATTTTTGCTTTCCTGATCGGGTTGTGGTGGGTTGGGTTTTATTTTTTTCTTCCTTAAAACCTCAAGAAGTGCTTAAAGTTCCTTGTTAAGAGATTTGAAAAATGTAGAGTCCTTGTAAATTAAATACTACAAGTTCTCAGACAAGTGATCCCTAAGCATTTATTATTCACACTAATATGATTTAATTCTAACTCACTGTAAGATTTATAGAAATTAAAAGACTTCATATGCATAAAGGTGATGAAAATATAATCTGGTTCATTAAAACTTTATATGCAACTGCATTTGAGCAATATAGTTATCTCTGTCGTGCTCTGGCCTTCGGGAATGAGCCACCTTGGGGGCTGCAT